>OZ023313.1:73142659-73221824 GCA_964007375.1 Ophion obscuratus | reverse complement strand
TTTAGTTTTATGGTAGAGGCTTTTTTGGATGCTTTTTTGAAATTTTGAAAATCACGAGAATGCCAGATAAAAAGTTTCGACTTTCGATCGAAGGAGGAACTGTAATGATTTGTTATTGACAGATGAATGAATGCATGAAAAAAATCGTTCGGTGATATGATGGAAAATGTTGCAAACTTTCGAGATAGGACTTGCACCCTTTGATAAAACGAAGTTTCGAGGAAAGGAAAGTTTGCGGTAGCGTAGTGGACAAGCTGACCATTCACATAAATCGTCACAACCACGTCAATTTTTTTAATTTTCACAAAATCTTTCTTGCCAATTGAGGGACTACATTTAACTAGATTCCCAGAAAAAATGGCCAAATTCCGTTTTTTTTCTGGAAAACGGTTGGTGAAAAAGCGACGCATTTTTTTTAACGCGACGGTACATGTATCATGAGCTTTTGAAAAAAACACCAACGACAGAAAAACAACAAAAACACGTTCGCCGGCAGATAAAATTTGTTTCGCGTCGTTTGGCGGTGGACACTCTCCAGCTTAAACGGTCCATCCGAAACCTTAAAACCAAACGGGTTATTCAAGTTTGCAATAAATACGAGTCGTTGACGATCGTCGATTTTCAAAATCTCTCTTTTAAACAACGTGGCGACTGATTGAAACTCGAGCATACAGAATCTATGAAAAAAGTCGCCATTTTTACGTACCTATTACAACGTGAAGATCGATTTTGAAAAAGTAAGATCGTCAACGACCTTCGTATGTTTCTGTTCGTATCTCCTGTGAATTTGGAATTAATCCGTCAAGTGGTTCTCGAGAGATCGCGTCCACCGACTTTGAAAGCAGTGTTTCGAGAAAAACGCGTTTAAAGTTTGAAGTATAGTGCTCACCGCTCGCCCAACCGACTGTGGGAAGCTGTAGATAATTCAATTTTAGGAATATTTCAATGAAATTTTCGGGCAATATAGCCGAAAGGTGATACTATCGAGTAAAAATATTTTTGGAAAATGCAATTTTTCGACCCACCTCCGTGATTCGATGAAAAAATCGTATTTGCAAAATTTCATATAGCCAAATACACACAGAACCGATATATGTAACATACATCCCCATTTGGGCGTACTTCCCTCGTATTTCCTTCGCCCACTCGAAGCAACGAGATTCGAGGCTCCCGTTTTCTCCAGGTCCTTATTCCATTTGGTCGATTGGCTCGCTTGGATTATCGTATTCGAAGGATTTCCATTTTCCCACTCCACCTCCTGACGACCCTTTGCCGCGAGGTGTTCCCTTCCTGTCAAGGTACATCACTTTGGTGTCCTCCTCCGATTTTGTCGCAACTTGTTTATGTGAAACAGTATAAAAAAATAAAAGACACGTATTTTTTTTATCGGCGGAAAAACGGTTTCAAGGGGTGAAACGCACCCTCAAAAATGGGGATGTTTTTCGTCGATAAATTCAAATTGCAACAATGTTTATTGTTTTTGTGTACTATACATTAGAGATGAGAACGATACGTTTATCGACGAAAAACGAAAAACCACCCCTTTTTCGAGGGTGCGTTTCATCCCTTAAATCCGTTTTTCCGGTAAAAAAAATACGTGTCTCTTATTTTTTGATACTCTTGCACGTAAGAAAGTTTCAACAAAATCGGAGAAGGACGCCAAAGTGATGTTCCTCGTGAGTCCTGTCACTGTTAAATTCGAGTGAAGTTTTCTTCGTCGAATCGTGCGAAGGGCGAGTTCTCGTCGTGAATATGTTGAGACCTAGATCACGCGTGTGTGTGTACAAACGTACATTCAAGTGATTTTTAGTGATTTTGCAAATTTTGGGATAATCGACGAGAATTTGACAGGGCGAATATTCGCCGGAGATAAAAAGGGCCACGTCCTTTTGATTGAGGCTTTAGAATGCCTTTTTCATCAACTGGAACGTTTCTTATGCACATGCTTTTAATAATTTAATATTATTGTATCATCGACTATGATATATTACGACTATGATATATTAATATTACATAATATACTATTATATTAATGTAAGAATATAATATCATAATAATACAATATAAAATGATAATAATAATATTATTATAATATATCATTGTAATTATATATTATATATTTATTGAAGCAACGAGGTGCTCCCGTTTCCTCGAGGCCCCTATTCCTTTTGGCGGATTGGCTCATTTTTAATTGTTTTTCACATCGAGTTAATTAACGTCCTATTATAGTTATTACAATATATTAAATAATAATAACCATTATTATTATATAAAGGATATAATGCAATTTGAATTATATCATATCTTTATATTATAACAATAATAAGTATATTATATGTATTTTTTTTTGTCACATTTTAATATAATACACTTATTGTGTTGCATTGTACTTAATTATATTAATGTAAATATATAATATCGTAATAATACAATTTACAATGATAATAATAATATTTTAATAATTTAAACCGTAATTGTTATTATGATTTATATTATTACAATTTTTTTATTATCGTAGATTGTTACGTATATATTAATATATTAATATTACTACGATATATTAATACGTTAATATAATATCATACGATGCAACGCAATAACTTTATTATATTTTCATATTATGATACTAATAACATATATGATGTACTTATTATTGCGATAATGGCAAAATATAATACAATTATAATTATATTATATTTTTTATATAACATTATAATATTATTTCCTTTTCAATCGTAGATTCATTTTTACGGGGTCCTTCCCCTTATTATTATCGTATGATATAATATAAAATAATAATGTATGCACGCGAATATTTGTTAATCATTAATTCGGTCGACTAAATTCCGGCGGAAGAAACTACCGGTGAAATTAAAACGCCATTTAAAAATCGTCGGCTCTCGTTTTCCCCGAGTTAGGGGGTTAATTAGGCAGCGCTGATTCATTCGCCGGAACTTTCTCTTCCGTATTTCGAGAATTAACCAGTTTTTGTTAAAACTCTGACTGAACTTTCGTTTTTCCAGATGTGAATTTTCATTACTATGGCAGTGATAGACTCAGTGTGGTTGTCAATTGTACTTTGCTTTTAAACGTCAATCCCTGTCATTCTTATCGTTTACGATTCGTTTATCGCTGTGCAATATTTTTATCGTCTATTTTGACTGTTCGGAATCAAGGTGGAGTCACTAAAGTAATTTGGTATCGCATTTTTTTCAAACATTTGTCATCCTGTCAACATTTTTCGTCGAAATATCTAATATATAATATATAATATAATATATTATTATTATATATTACATAATATATTAAATATTATTATATATTATATAATATATTATATTATTATATAATATATAATATATTATTATTACATATTATGTAATATATCATATTTATATATTATATTATATATTATATATTGCGACCACCGTTCGGCAATTTTCAAATATTTCTCGTCACCCAGTACTCGATACTTCTTCGCACATTTCCGCTGCATCGTATTTTCCATCGAGAGGTTGGTGGTAATCCAATAATTATATTTAATTCGATTGCCGATAGGAATTGAATTCTTTTCATTGAGAAAGCACCGCAGAACTTTTTCTCACGTTAACCACCCTCCAAATTACACGATCGGATTTTCATTTTTTCTTCCACGAGCGTTCTCCGTCTACGGATAATCGATTTTATTATTATTACAAGAGAATTTCAATGTGACGGTCGTAAAATATTGTCATAATTATTTTTCAATGATGAGATAAATCTATCACCGTGTAGCACGAAAATAACGTTATTTAATGTTATATAATAATGTTAACTCACGAAACAATGGAATAACCCTACCTGGAGCAATTAGAATATTATTATTATTGGTATTATTGTTATTACATTTATTGTCATACTGGTTAAATTTTATCACAACATTAATAGTATATTATCGTGATTATTTGTAATGATGTTATGCATTTTTATAATATATTCAATTATAATTATTCAATTGATGATATAATCATTGTATTATATATATACCACAATTATATTGTAATTCTATATTGTATATATAATAATATATTACATATATGTAATGTATAAATTATATATATATATATATATATATATATATAATAATTATATTTATTTGAATATATTATTATTATACGAGTAATATTATTATAATATAATCAATTCACAGGAAAAGTACGTCCAATTATATGATCACATGTCACAGGATAATTTAGATCGCAACTCAATTATCGATGATAATAACAATGGTACCAGTATAATAAAAGTATTACCCATGCTCTATTTCTTGCGTTGCTCGATTTCTCTACGAGCTGACTCATCCCCGTGTCTGTACGTTCAAGTACTTCCTCTACTTGCGCGAACGAACTCGAAAACGCGAGCTTTCGAATACCGTGATGGGGTGACCGAAGGGGCTGGTTTGGGAGGGTGGAAGGCAAGAGGGTTGCATCGAGACGAGGGTTGCTGCAATCGTCTATCCTAGCTCTCGAAAGCTCTTGCCTGACTGTGTGTCCGCGCGTGTGTTTGTGAAAATCACGTAGAATTTTCAAAGATGCAACGCTTACCGGCTCGGATTCGAGTGTTGTACAGATAGTTCTCCCAGCTCCAGACACAAGCTTAAGAGGTACGTTTCGTTACGAGGGGAAATGTGTTTTCGAACTCGAAATACGTTTTACCTTCGTGAAAAAAAATTCACAACGCTCATCCCATAATTACGTAGGGACGTCGAGCATTAAAAAAAAATCATGCTGCGATCTTATCAAACTTGCTTTAAATCGATGAGTATAATAAAAACAAACTGGAATATACATATTTATATATATATATGTGTATATATATACCTTGTTTCAGATTTTTATTGGTTTGCTAACTCGGCTAACTCGAAGATAAGATTTTGCACGTGCTAAAATTTCAAATGATCGTATCGCAGTGACCCTTTCGTCGTACGAAAAAATGTCCTCTACAAAAAAGATGCGTTTTTCTATAAACTATTTTGAAAAAAAAAATTCAAAATTTTCAAAGTTCTACTACACTAAAAGAAAAGAAAAATCTTTCGTTTTTTAATTTTTCAACCCCAATAACTAAATTTATCCTGCTGAAATTTCCACTGAATTTTCTTTTATTAGTGTAAAACAACGTGTGTAAGTTTCATTCTGGGCTGGGTTTGCGTTCAGTTAATATCGTCGTTTTGAATTTAATGGAAAATTGTTTTTGTCGAATAACTCGGCGATTTACAATTTTTAAGCAAAAATGGCAATGACTAAACTTGTAGGAAATCGAGTGCTTTACAACTTTGGTCATTACAGTTTTTTCTCTACCATGGGTATTTTTCGAATTAAACCTGAAAAAAGCGACTATAGCATTATCTCGTTAATTTTTAACTTTAGGGCATAAACGAACATAAAGAAACTTGTGGAGAATGAAATTCTCGACAATTTTGGTCTCTACCTTTTTCCCCCTAGAATCAGTATTAAAGGTCGAGCATATCTAACCTAGGTTACCTTAGTCCAAAGTCTACGGATTTTGAGTTATCATAGTACGTATGATTTTTTGAAAATTTTCCAAATTTGGGTACTAACTCGTTTACCTCTTTTGTTAATGCTATTCTTTTTAAATTTGCATTAACATAATAGGTAGTTTTATTTTTTGACAAATTTTTAATTATTCAACACGCGCTATTTAGTCATTTGTGTGGATACAGATGATTGTATTGGTGTTTGTGGATGAAACCACATTAAACTATGATGCAAATAAGTTTTTAGTTACAATTTATTGTCCGTTTGAACATTATGAAAGAGTTCGTACCTAATTTTGGGAAATTTTCCAAAAATCATACGTACCATGATAAATCGAAATCTTTAGACATTGGACTAACGTAACTTAGGTTAGATATGGTCCTAACGAGGTGACCTATCACCCTCTTAAGGCTTTGCATCGACCTTCCTAACACCCTGTATATATATATATATATATATATATATATATATATATATATATATATATATGCACTACCGGACAAAAGTTTACAGATACTTCATATAACTGCAAAACTTTTGATCACTGGGTAATCGCCAAATAATGTTAGAATAGCATAGTTCATTTAATTTATTACTTCACGACGATATTATAAAGGTCTGTATAGTGAATTATATTATTTTAATATAATTTTGCAATAATCCAAAGTGATGGAAAGTTTTGCAATTATCTGAAGTGTCCGGAAACTTTTGGCCGTTAGTGTATATATTTAAAACTTCAGTCTAAATGAAAAGAATATTTTTATATAAATTAACGAAGTAAAAAAACAATATTAATATACTATTCATATAAATTATATACGTGCTTCGTAAAAATAAATATTTATTTAATCGGTGTCATATATAAATATATAATTTTCTTTTTTAAAGCATCTATAATCTGTCTGAAACTGAATAAATATATAAAAATTAAAAAAAAAACAAGTTAATCTTGAAACAAAAGAATTATATAAATAAACTAACTATAATAATTATATGTATGAATTTGAATATATATATATATATATATATATATATATATATATTTATATATATATATATCTCAAAATATCTATAAAAATGAATGAATGAATGAGCTTATATCATTTTTTTCCCCCAAGATATATAATCCAAAACTATCCACCGATCTAATAATTTTCTTTTACTCTTTGGGTGCGCTTACCTCGTTGAAAAAAAAAAGTTTTGCTAAGTGAAGATTCACATCGAAGATAATCATAATTGGCTTGGATATATATGGCGCGAGAGTGCTTCGAGTGTGCGCCAACAAGTGTGTTCAACAGTGAAAAAAAAAAATCGTGCACGTGATCTCGCTTGTACTTTTGTGAGGGAAGAAACGAGCAATCAGCGGGACGTCGACTTTGGTGGGTGAACCCCGATCTACAACGAAGGACTTTAAACGTGAGTTTTTTTTCTTCTCTTTTCATCGTTTTCCACTTCATTATCGTACGTTAAATTAGGAAAATTTGAAGTCGAGAATCTTCAAAATCGGTGCTTTTTTCTTTTTCTTTTTGTGTAAATAAATGTTGGTTATCAATGAAGAAGGAACTCACGGGGAAAATTCTTAGCACAAAGAGCACTGAATTTGCTGTGATCTTAGTTTGCGAAGCTCGCGAGAGAGGAAGACAAAAAGTTTTTTGGGCATTTACAGGGTTATAATTAAGTAGTGGCCATGGGGTTTTTTTTGAGGGCCTGCCGCCGACAAAAATATGAAATTCAATGCTTTTTCAAGTCCTCTTAAGGCGGTAAACCAGTTTAGGAGTATTTTTATGAGATTTTTTTACCAGCACTGAATGCATAGAATTCATTCAAATTTTGGGATTATTTTATACATATTTTGAAACAAATATTTATTTTTTTTCGAAGCATTTCCTCTGAAAATATGGAACATGTAACCTCTCGCCGATCGAAGGTCTCCATGCGACTTTGCTATTTGTGTACACTCTTGAGGCCTCAGTTTTCATCGGAAATCAATACGGTTTGACGATTATTTTAAAAACATGTTTTTCTTCTATATGAACCTAACTCTGACCGAAAAAATTGAAAATTGCATTTTTTAGGGGCGTTTTCAACGAATGGGTAACATTTTTGCCATTTTTTATAACCTTTATTTTATAAAAAATATACTTTAAACAATAATATTACCCAAAATTTAGGTTCATATAGAGCGTAATTATATAAAGAAACTTACTATCACTTGATAAAACTATAGGTTAGAAACTTTTTGAGCTAGAGTGTCCACAAATTGAAAAAAGCCGTTTCGAGAAAAACGCGTTTGGAAAAAAATTACCGATAACAAAAACTTCAAGGCAGTCACGAATTATTTATACTATTTTAGGAACATATTCTTGAATAGTTTTACTAACAATTTATGGAATCTAAAAAAACATCGATTTTTTGAGTCATCTAAACTGGATTTCTCGCCTTAAGGGGGAGATACTTTTAGGCAAGGAAAAACTTGCTGATTTTCATGATTTTTTTTCACCATTCCTTCACTTTTTTTGAGACTTTGGGTATGCACTGATTTCGGCTGTTACATGGTACTTTTTAAAATTAATCTTTAAAAATAGCGGAGGAATGACGCGTTCTTTTGTCAGTTGGCAGACGGCGTGAGACGTAGCGCCGTCGGAATTAATCTAAAAAAAATAACCTATGAAGACTTTTCCTTTATTAACACTCGTATGCAGAATATGAACCAAGAAACATTGAGAAATGTTTAAAATCCATGGAATGGTACGCTTTGAAAAAAAGATTTAATTGTCCGGAAAAAGTGGCTGCAATTTACAATAAAATACTTTTTTTATTTTCGAAAACTTTTAGGTTCATGTTCTAGACAATATGTTTAGAAAGATTTATACCAAATTCCATAAGAATCGGTCGATTAGTTTTTCAGCTATACGTCACGCCAGTTTCGAGAATGCAATTCGGAAAACCGTGACATGACTCCGCCAATTTTAAAGATGAATAAAAAGAATACCACTTAGCAGCCAAAAGCGGTAATGAAACATACCCTAATTCTCGAAAATGGCGAAGAAATCTTTCTTTAACGAAAAAAATCCCGAAAATACGTTTTTTTTTTCGGTTTTCACCCCCCGCCTAAGGGTGGCATCCGGGACGCAAAAATCGTCCAAATTTTTTCAGGCTACATTTCAGAGCTCGATAACGCGAATATCGAAAAAGTAAATGTGTGATAAACGTACGTCGATAGATACAATTTATTCTATGTTTTTCACCCCCTTGTAAGGGTGGTTTCCGAAACTCGAAAATCGTCAAATTTTTTTTTATCTACTTTCTGAAGCTCCCCGACGTAAATATCGAAAAAGAAAATATGTGATAGACGTAGATCAGTAGATACGATTTTTTCGATTTCTCACCCCCGTCTAAGGGTGGGTTCCGGGACTCGAAAATCGTCAAATTTTTTTTAACCTTCTTTTTGGAACTCCCCGATGTAAAAATCAAATAAGAAGATGTGTGATAGACGTTGATCAGTGGATACCATTTTTTCGATTTTTCACCCCTTCATAAGGGTGAGTTCCGGGACCCGTACATGGCCGATACACGTTTTTGGTAGGCCAAACACATAAAGCAACCACTTCATTGTAAAATATCGAGAACTTGAAGGAAAAAAATTGCAAAACTTTTTCGCAGGCCCAACATTGCACATAAAGCAACTGGTTCATTTAAAAAAATCGAGAACTTGAAAAAAAATGCAAAATTGAACATAATGAAATTATGGTGAATTGGCAGTCTGTTCCGTGGCAAGAAAAAAGCTCGCGCGGTGTACGCACGTGTCGGGCCAAGCGGAATTAGCTCGAGGGGGTGAAGCACCCAGGATGTTATGCGGTGACGGCGCTGCGTCATTTACGAGGATCCCAAGCCACTTTATGGCCGCTTAACCGACCAATCGGACTCTTATTTGCCGGAAAGGTAACATCGGTAGCGGGCGAGCACTAAACCGACGAGGATCGAATATTCATTCCTAACGAGAGCGAAGTTTGTATCGATATACCGCAGGTGCAACATCTCTATATTCGTATGTACAGGGTGATCCAAAAAGTGACGTTCGAAAGGAAAATGTTTATGCCCATCCGAATCACCCCTATTTAGGATCTTGTTTACTTTTCGAGAAAAACAAAACTTTTTTCCTTCGTTTTTTCGGTTTTTTGTATTTACTTCCCTCGCGATTTATTTTTCACTCGTGTTTATCGACACGGCGTGCACGATTGAGCAATAAATGACCAACTGAGCACTAACGTAGTGCCTATGATTTTAATCAACAGTAACAAACAAACAAAAAGTTGAAGTTTTGCGTAGTTGGAAACAGAAATTCTCCTCTTTTTTTATTTAATTTTTTTGTTAATATTAAAAATCTTTTTTTTGACAAAAACATATACTTTTTAGGCTTGTCTTGTGAACTGTTCACCATAGCTCATCTTGTTCTTCTGACGTTTACTCATTTTTTGGTGAAATTTCGATTTTGGGGTGATTGTTCGACAATTTTGAAGTCAGTAGGACACGTTTTTTGCCTAGATATACATCGTGCCCGAATTGAATTTAATCTGAAACCATATTTTGAACGTTTTTTCGCACTTGCGAGACTTTTCTGACTTCCAAACTGTCGAATAATCATCCCCAAAATCGAAATTATACAAAAAAGGTAGTAAATATCGGAAGCAGAAGTTGAGCTTTGGTTAAAAAAGGACCGAACAGGTCTCAAACGTATCTAAATTTTTTCAGCATTTAATTTTAGTTATTTTTTATCAATATCTAGAAATTTTTTGGCACATTTAGGCTACCCATTCCTAATATGAGGATCTTGGAAAACTTTTTGGTAATTTTCATAGACTGAATGAGCCGGAAAAAAATGGGCATTACAAACAGAACAAAAATGTTGCATTCCAACGACTAGAGCGCCATTGCGAGGATCGGTCACTAAAGTTCAGATAATAAAAAAAATACTTATACTAGTCCAAATAACACCCAATTGTTTTCGAAATCTTCTGAGATGATCGTACTTACACAAAAGAGAAAAAAAATTCAAACCTATGCTAAAGGAAAGCTCGAAAAAAAGCTTTTTTTTCTCGAAAAGTATAAAAGATCGTAGAAGATAGATGAGGGATGATTCGACTGGAAAGGTCGCGAGCTCGAACTCTCCGATTCCGATGAAATTTGGCATGTTTGTAGAATGGGTAAAAATAGGCGACGCGTATTTTTTTATATCCGTGGAACCCGATTTTTAAGGGATGAAACGCACCCTCGAAAATAGGGGATGTTTTTCGTTTTGAAATTTGTTCTTACCTGTATCGTTCTCATCTCCAATCTATAGTCCACGGAAAAATAAACGTTGTTGCAATTTGAATTTTTTTCATATCTCGCACCGTTAAAACGTTATCGACGAAAAACGAAAACCACCCCTATTTTCAAGGGAGCGTTTCACCCTTTAAAAATTGGATTACGGAGATATAAAAAAATACGTGTTGCCTATTTTTACCCATTCTACAAACATGCCAAATTTCGTCAAAATCGGAGAATTCGATCTCGCGACCTTTCCTTTAGGTATCTGAGGCACCGAGATTTTCCTTCTGGACGTCACTTTTCCGGTCGCCCTGTATAGGCAGCAGTGTTTATACATAAAACCGTACACCCTCCCATCGTACGGGCCAATATACATCTAAACTGTGTGCACAAGCTATCTACGTATATTCGATATCCTCTTTCGTGCCCTCCCACTCGGTGTGGTCTGCATACGAGATGACCGGCGTCAACTTCGCTCGTTTCCCACATAAATATATAAACTGAGTGCGGGGGAGGGTGGGAGGAGCTCTGACTACTGGAGCGCCTCAAAAACAGATTCCAAATGACTTGTTAACCACTTTTCCGGAGGATCGATTTCGCCCGCGCGCCTTGCCTCGGCTTGTGTGTACACGAGGCAAATTGCTTGACGGATATTGCTCGTGGCGCGGATAATTTATTTGTCGCGGAATACGCGTGGAACGGACTTTATTTATAGTCCACTGCGGGATCTACATCCATTTATATGTACAACTGACACTGGTGGAAAATTGTCTGGGTTCCGCTCGGGCTGTGCTTCGAGTTAAGGGGGCTCTAAAGATACGTTTAGGCGGCGAAAAAACAGCTGATCCTCATGGATTTTTTTTTACAGCAAATATTGCTCCAGCATTTTTTAGACTTGGGGCATGTTTCGTTACTACTTTTGGCTGCTATATGGTATTTTTTAATTTTATTTATCTTTCAAAATGGCGGGGGTATGAGACGGTCTTCTAAAAGGGTCGTGGCGGATGTTGCCAGACGGCGTGACACGTAGCGTCGGCGGGATTGATCTGAAAAAATGAAATGAAATTTTTTTCTTCTGTTTACACCCATACGCAGAATATGAACCAATGAAAAGTGAGAAATGTTGAAAATCAATGAAATGGCACGCTTTGAAACAGAAAGATTGAATTTTCCGGAAAAAAATGGCTACATTTTGCAATAATAAAGTACTATTTTATTTATTTTTAAAACATTTAGGTTCATATTTCAGACACTGAGGTTAGAAAGATTTATACCAAATTTCATCTGAATCGCTCGATTGGGTTTTTCGCTATATGTCACGCCAGTAATTGTGAGAATTCAGTTTAGAAGATTGTGTACATATATATACAGGATGAGTAACGGATACAATTTTAGCGTAACAGAAATAAAGAAAAAAAACTCTTACACGTTGAATGATTATTTATTCAGTATTTCTGGGTTGAAGGTCATTTGAAGGTCATACAATGTTACATGGTTGAATTCGTTCGCATGCCGGCCACAATGTGCAAGGGAAACAATATGCTATACCATTTTTTAAAACTTTGATGCCCTTGAAAAATCCGAAAAACAATGGAAGCAAAAAAAATATTATGATTGTCATGTTCGTGGTTCCAAACCATTTAAATTCCGATATGTCCATACTTCGTATTTTCACATCCAACAGAGATATTAAGGTGTTTTGTTTCATGTGACTCATCCTCTATATATATGTACAGAGTCTTATAAACTACATTTTCACAACTGGCGTGGCATTTAGCTAAAAGACCAATCGAGCGATTTTCATCAAATTTGGTATAAATCTTGCTAACCTCATTGTCTGAAATATGAACCTAAATGTTTTGAAAATAGACAAAAAAGTACTTTTTTATTGCAAAATGTATATAATTTTATTGTAATATATATATATTAGACTGATTCAAAAAAAAAATTTCCTTCTGGATTCTCGTGCTATTGTTGGGCACTGATAAAACAAAATTTCTCTAAAAAGATGGGCGCGGTCACTCAGTTTTTAGAGGTGGCTATCTCGACTTTTTTGTATTTGAATTTTTTTTAACGAACGTATTGCATTTAAGCATAGTCATGGCTTCGGATTACGGATAAAAATCACATCCAGCAGCTTTTTCGTAACAAAAATAAACTCTAACAATTTGAAAAGGGTGCAATATTCACAATTCAAATCCAGGTAGATCAATAATGGCGTCTATACTACTCTCGTTATTCATGTAGATTTATTTATACGCATTAACATTTTGCACTTTTTACGAAAAATTAAATTATAAGCTTTTATTCATAAATCGTATATTTACATTTTCAAAATGCTACGCTTATATTATCTTCAAACTCATTTACATTTCTTCCCAGCCATTCTCAAGTTCGTTAACATTTTGGGCAGAAAGAAAATGTGCAACGTTGAACAGTTTGTCCAAATCTCTCTTAAATTTACGCTCCTTCGATATTTGTGACGGCAAATTCTTTTTAACTCGATTTTTTAAAAGTTGTTTCCAGACTAGATGGAGTTTTATTGATTTCAAGATTGCGTTATTCAATCGACGCGTTGGAATTTCAGCACATTTTCATTGTTCGAAAATTTCTTTCATCGTTTCGTGTGCACTTGACGTATGGTCAGTTTTTCTCTGTTATGTTTGTAAAAGAACAAACTCAAAACTTTTCCGATTTTTATCCGTAATCCGAAGCCATGACTATGTTTAAATGCAATACGTTCGTTAAAAAAAATTCAAATACAAAAAAGTCGAGATAGCCACCTCTAAAAATTGAGTGACCGCGCCCATCTTTTTAGAGAAATTTTGTTTTATCAGTGCCCAACAATAGCACGAGAATCCAGAAGGCAAATTTTTTTTTGAATCAGTCTAATATATATATATATATATATATATATATATATATATATATATATATATATATATATATATATATATATATATATTTACTCAAAAAGAGTTTTCGTCGATAGCAGAGGAGAGAAAAAAAAGCTGTTAGGAGGGTAAGTTACGAGTGTACGACTGTGTGTGTGGTTTCAACTGTGAGGTAGAGATTAAGCCCTGGGAAAAAGCGAGCATCGCAGAACGAGCAGCTAACTCTTCACATATTATATCTATATACAGGGTGTTTCGGATTAAGTGTTACGAGCTTATATCTCAGAAAGTACGGATTATAATTTTTTTTATGTTTCGAAAAAAAGTTGCATCTTTCCAGGAGGGAAAAAAGATTTGAACGTCAATGTGACGTTGGGTATAACAATCAAGCTCGTGTAAAGGTCAACGTACCTTGAGAGCTTTACACTGGGGAAAAGTATTATTTTGGTGGCTCAAGGCAGGATCGATTAAAAAATACCTGTTGGATGAGCTTTGGAGATTTGGCTTCCCTAAAAAAAAATGAGGGTGACCTTCACATGATCTTCGCAATTACGCTCAAGGTCAAACGATGAAGCCCATCTTTTCTATTGTCGGAAGCAAACAACTTTTGTTTGAAAAATCTTCCATTGCAAGGCTTTCTGAGGTGGCAGTTTGTGAAACAGGATACCCTGTATAAATTTGTATATGTTTAGAGAAAAAATATTGATGATTTATTGTATTTTATCAAAAAAATTGTCAATATTTTATAAATACTTTTGAAAATATCGACTTTTGTTTCTCGACGAATTTTCAAAATGTAACATTTCAGAAACATTTTTGGAAATTTCCAACGCGTACCGTTCAAACTTTAGGGAGTTATGTGCGTTTATAGGTTGATTTCGCGAACGGGCGAACTTTAAGGGGGTCATTTTTCGACTCTTTCAGCTTAAAAAAAACTACGGCAGATATCAGAAATATTCTAGTTCAGGTGAGAACTAAGATGTGCTGACTATACCATAAAAACTTGAGCGATATCCGTTCAATAGTTTTTGAGATAGCATGGAAACCAATTTGGAAAATACAGTTTTGAGAAAAACGCGTTTAAAAGTTCAAGTACGATTTACACAAAGAAAATGTTGACTCACCATTAGTCTGCTGGGTCCATATAATACGCACACATATTTGCAATATGTGCAAAAAATGTTTTTTTTTTCGATTTTTTTAACCTGCCATATGGGCTAACCACCGTAAACGCGTTCTCAAAATGACGTTATCAAGATCACACGATATCTCAAAAATCGCTGCACCCTGTAATTAAAATTATTACAAGCTTCTTTTACGTATCATAAAGCGCTGCTTGAACCATACTCTTTAAGGGGTTGGGCCACTCTAGAGCCCGAAAAAATAGGCTTTTTGGGGATTTTTTTTCAGAAAAACTACAAAATAAATCGAGTTTTCAAAAAAGGCTGTTTATCATACATATCAGTGACTGTACACGATAATTTTTTTCAAGCGATTAATTTCAAAATGGTGGCTGTGCTGCGTTTATCTCAAAACTGCATTTTTTAAGTTGGCCGGAAACATAACTCAGGCAATTTTCAACCGATTCAAAATCAGCAATTTTTCACTTTCCAAAAATTTGCCTAAAAAATCGTCTGATAGTTGTTAATGACAAATGAACTATGCTATATAAAATCAAAAATCCTACGTACTTCCATAGACAATGTATTGGTTAAGATATATTCAACATTTCAAGTGAATCGGTTGAAAATTGTCTGAGATATGTTTCGGGCCAACTTAAAAAATGCAGTTTTGAGATAAACCCTGCACAGCCGCCATTTTGAAATTAATCGCTTGAAAATTTTTTTTGTATATAGTCACTGAAGTGTATGATAAACACCTTTTTTTGTAATCTCGATTGATTTTGTAATTTTTCTGAAAAAAAATCCCCAAAAAGCCTATTTTTCCGGCCTCTAGAGTGGCCTATTGTAAACAAAACAAAATTGAAAACCTGCAAAATAGTCACGAAAATTCCTCTATTTGCGGCCACGAGCCGGAATTTTTATTTTTTTCCGAAATGCTTAATTTTTCAATCCAAATACTACTCATCACAAAAATACGCTGTATTTTTTTCCGAAGAGGAGTCGAAAAATCCTCGAAGATGTAATTTTTTTTATCGCAAAATCTTCGGGCAAGACCCTTAAAAAAAATATTATAATTGTCACCCTGTATATTTTTAATGCACGGACCAGTTAGCGTTGTTCTCTCCCTTTCGGCCCTGTCTGCTTCTCAACGTTTCAACAATGGTCTTGTTTTTACGAGCCACGCTCCACACCCCGTCGCTTCTCATGTGTTCTACACATCTCCCCCCACCCCACCCCTGGGGCTGGAGGGGGGGGGGGGGGGCAGCCCCACCGAAGTGGACTCACCGGCTCTCATTTTGTATTCCTCTTCTACCAGGGGCAACGCTAACAAGCAGAGAGCAACCCCTTTTTTCCGAGGTACACCATAATGCGGAGCGAATTAATAAACTTATCGAAACCGTAAGCCCCCTACGTCCTCACTCTCACTCGCCCTCTTCTTCTCACCCTCTTGCCGACAAAATTTTTTTGTTGTCGTTTTTCGGGCGTACGCACAATGTCCGATATCCGGTCGCAGTTTTTCGTCCACCGGGACAGCGGTGAATACTGTAGGAGAGAATCTCAATGGGATTCGCACTTTCCCACAATGGCGGGACCATTTATGGTGACAGGGAAAAATAAAACAAAAACACGAAAAAAAGGAAATCTGTAAATTGGAAACTTCCATGTTGCCTCCTCGTTTCTTCGCGATCAAGGGTAAACTATGGGATGTTCTTTATTTTCTGACAATTTTTACAAGCGGTTGAATTATGGGAAAATTCTTTTGGCAGGAAAGAGTTTTTCAGTCTTTGGTGTACATTGTTGGAGTTTTTCGAAATTCATTGCAGGAAAGAATTTCTCGGGGTTAACCTAAGCTTATCACAATGTGATGTCAGTTGGCTGTCAGAACCGGAAGTGACGTACTTCCGAAAAGTCGTAGCCTGGAAATGTCACCACAAGGAAAATGTGTGGTGACTTGGGCCCTTGGACCCAAATTGAAATTTGTGGTGACTTGAAATTGGGCCCTTGGACAGCTAGACAGATTTTGGTATTGACAGATGACACTTATAACATGTACCAATAAAATGAAAAACGTCTCCCGCCGGATGTCCACAGATTTAAATGGATAGGGTGTTTTTTTAACGATTTTTTCACTTATTTGTCAATGTAACGAGAGTGACATTGCCAATGTAGGAAGAGTAACGTGTCACATTGACAAATAAGTTAGTAATCATTGAAAAAACAGTCCGTGGATTGAAATCTATGGATATTTGGCTGACGACCTTTTTGTGTCAAATTGGAAGACATTCCGTCGAAATTTTACCGTTTAGTCACGTTTCAGGAAAATAACATTTCTAGGTTATGACTTGATCGATTCCAGTAAACATTCCAAGCCCTTAAAAAAACTGATCCATGTATTTATTTTAAATATAATTAACGTTGAAATTCACTCGCAAGCACTCGTGTTCTTCGGATCAATTACTTGGCTACGAATGAGAACCTGTTCTGCCTCTCACCACTTTAGTCAACTACAGTTGGAGGCTTTTGACGCCACACCAACGACAGTGATTCATAGACTCGATCAGCAACGATTATTATCAGTCATTTCGAATTTTCATCTCGAACCTAAAATCTAAAACCTAAATCTCGAATGGGAGATCTAACATCAATAGCTGAGATCTATACCCTAAATCTAAAATGTGACACAACCGTCACCATAAGGAACATTTTTCCACGGGATTCATGTTGGAGCCAGCCTTGCATTTGAAGTCACTCGCAAATTCTGGCCGGTTGGCAAAAACCGCGTTAACCCGAAACTTGGGAGGGCTGTGCCGGTCGACCATAACGAAATTCCTCAAGCCAGCCGTTTCATGCTTCGCGCACCAAAAGCTACCTGCACTGATCCAAAACATCTGCCTCGGTGTGTAAGGCAATCCAGGCAATTTTTCTTCCGTGTCGTTCTTGCTCGCCCACTTTAGGTACGCGCGATATGCTGTCCGAATGCCCACGATGTCCGCTATATTTTCGTCTGCGTGTCGGAAGCCGTGCAACTGCTTCCGACTGCCCAAGTAAATGGATACAATGGACAGTTGTAAGTAGCGGCATTCTAATCACTTGCTAGATGCTACTAGCGTTGGATCGATAGCATGTTAAATCGCCATACCGACGCTCATTAGTTACTAAAGAGCTGCTGCCGTTTGATGCCCATTGAATCAAAGCCTAAGACTGCTACGTCATGCCAATTAAAGACAATAGTCTTTGTGGCAATTGATGACGGCAGTATTTCCCGGTAATTAAAGAAAGCCGGACTTCACGGCAATTCAAGTTAGCAATCACTTCATGGCAGTTGGAGACAGCACCATTTCATGGCCATCGAAGACAGCAGCATTTCATGGCAATAAAAGGCAGCAGCGTTTCATAGCAATTAAAGACAGCCGCATTTCATGGCCATTGGAAACAGCAGCGTTTCATGACAATTAAAGACAGCTGCATTGCATGGCAATTGAATACAGCATCATTTCAGTCAATTGGCACTTGTTACTAGCGTCAGGTAATCACAAAGGTGACAAGCATAAATTCTCAAAAATTTCCTTCGTTGACTGAAGATGACGACTCTACTTGCATTTAATTTTAATTACATGCATGTAGTTGAAATGTAGATTAGTTACTAAAAAGCTGCTGCTCTCAGATGCCCATTGCATCAAAGCCTAAGACTGCTACGTCATGCCAATTAAAGACAGCAGTCTTTGTGGCAGTTGATGACGGCAGCATTTCGTGGTAATTAAAAAAAGCAGGACTTCATGGCAATTGAAGACAGCAAGCACTTCATGGCAATTGAAGACAGTAGCATTTCATGGCCATACAAGACAGCAGCATTTCGTGGCAATAAAAAGCAGCAGTGTTTCATAACAATTGAAGACAGCAGCATTTCATGACCATTAAAAGCAGCAGCACTTCATGGTCATTGAAAGCAGCAGCATTTCATGGTAATTGAAGGCAGCAGCGTTTCATGGCGATTGAAGTCAACTGCGTTTTATGGCAATTGAATGCAGCACTATTTTAGTCAATTGGCAATTGTTACTAGCGTCAGGTAATCACAAAGGTGACAAGCATAAATTCTCAAAAATGTTCCTTAGTTGACTCAAGATGACGACTATACATGAATTAAGGTTCTGGTGACACTCAATGGTTCGGGGTTAGCAAGTGAATGTAGATTTAGGGACACCAAAATCCAGCAAACCATTAGCATGATTGAGACACTAACTCATTGGGATTGGATCAAGCAGACCTGATAAAGAAATTACCTTTAGGCCAACTTCTTCAACCGTGTAGTTCCCATATTGCTCAACTATGCATTGGACGCGTTCGTCGAACTTCTTCTTTGTCTCCGATGGCCACCATGCGCGGAACATGGTGTTTCGGTCCCAATATATGCCTTCGGAGTCCAGTGAGTGGCTGATTTCGTGACTGATGGGCCACCCGAGTGTGCGGTAGTTCATGTATTTCGGTCGATCGACGTGATAGAAATTCTTCATAGTGAACAAATGAGCTAAAACTGCAAACACGGATGTCAAACGAATTTTGCTCGATGAAGTATTGGGTGCAGTGATGATGATGCAATTGAGACTCACTATAATGGTTGTACGAGAGTAGATACGATCCGTCAAACTTCATAAAATTCCCGAATTTCGTCAAATCATCCCTGTCAATTGGACTTCGCAGGCCTCCCCCGAAAGCGTTGTCCCTGAACGTGGTTATATTTTTCAAACTAAGTTCATAATCGCCTTCAACCAAGTCCAGGTTTTTATAGAAGTCTTCGAGTTTTTGATCGGTCAAATATTCCTCGCGATAGAAAACCTCACCCATCATGTTGTCAATTTTCTTGAGGGCTTCTTGTTTCGACACCTCGTCCAACCATTCGGCCTAAAAGTGTTACGGATCAAGTGACTGAAAGGTGAATCCCAGTGGTGGTCAAAATCGGTTGGGTGGTTTGTCTTGTTCAAACAACGGAACGGACCTGTTGCACTATTTCATAAAATTGTCGCTTAACGTTCTTGGTCATCTGGGTGATGTCGTATACGATATTTTGGCTTATGTACTTCCTCTGGTACAAAGCACTCAGACTCAAACTAAATTCAGATCGAACCGTCTCCAGGCACCGTTTCCACTTGACCGGTGTTGTCACAGTCCCCAATCGCCTGCTTTCGAAGTATTGCGATCTTTTGAGAAGCAGTGGTGATAGCTTTTTCGTCATGGACATCACATGTCTCCACGTCATCAAATTAACCACCACCCTTTTCGACGTTCGAGACAAAACTTCTTCCAGTCTGCCAATATTGCCCTGCACCACGACAACGTCATTGTCATTGAGATTATAGGAAGGTGGTATCGCTGAGTACATGACCTCCCGGAGATAAAGTTTCGGATACTTCTTCACAAATTGACCAACGGTCATACGATCCAAAGTACGTCCGAGTATCCATCGGTTCGCTTCGGGAACTCCATCCTACGCAAGTCACATTAGGCATTGAATTCGGATAAATGATTTTCCAAATAGATGACAATCGAGATACCTACGAGAGCCAGTCTGATTTCCAAAACTAAGGCCTGGTTGAGCTCGTACTTTGCTCGCGCCTTGCCAGCACCCAACATCACAGCTGTGTCCACCATGAAACTGTAGTAGGCCCTAACGATGTCATTCGTGAGGCCCATTCGCAGGATTTCGGGATCAAGTCCCGGATCTGACAGGCTCACCTGAAGCACATCGTGTTCTCGTTAGATCATCAATTCTGGTTCCGAAAAGCAACAACCCCACGGTTATCAAGAATTTCCACATAGCCAGGGAACCTGTCGTGTAGAATTGTTCGGATCGATAGAAAAGTTGACATCCAAGAACGGCGATGTTATCGACAGTCTTATCGTTCCATTTATCGCCGGCGACTACCGGCCAACCATCAGGGGCGCGTAACATCTTGTACCAGAGATTGTAGTTCGCGCTTGTGAAGGTGTATTCACCTGGATGTTCAAATGTCATTTAATGATATCTCATTCGGCTTGATGCCAAATCACAATTTCACATCAGCAGATTTCTCTCATGCAGACTGTCATACGATCCCATACGTTTCACTCGTACATCATGCCACATCACTATTTCCGGTTCTTCGCCGAATCCGCAGAATAATTAGTTAAATCAAAAACTCACCGGTAGTCATACAATTGTCGTACAGAATCCTGGCCAGTCTGAAGTGCTTGGGTGCCGTTCTCTTGTCGATTCCTTCCACGATACTTTTCACACGTGCGTCCAACTCCTTCCTCGCCACATAGGACACATCCATGGCATACGCGTCGTCAGGTCTGCTAGTCGATCTCATAAAATTGCCACAAGCAAACTCGTAAAAGTCTTCGCACGGATCCACATTGGTATCCATGTTTCCCAAGATCCAAGATGCTAAAAAAAATCATGCTTTCATTTACTTCAACAACTCAAGTGCTTCCATTTTGATCACGAGGACAGTGTATTCAACATTTTCGGCACTTCGACCATTTAAACATCACCTACCCGCATGAACGCACTCCGGTGTCTCGCACTTGCCACATCCATCATTTGATTTCGTCGTTTGGGTACCTGTCAATCAACCCGAAACTATCACACATGCCATTTTTTTTCGAATGGCAGTTTTCCGGAGTTCCGATGGTGAAGACAACTGAAACTCAGTGAAAATTCAGGTACTTGACACCGACAGAGGTTTTTCACAGTTTCCCGGTGCCCTCGTGTTTGGCAAATGCAATGGGGCACTGGAAAATTATCGGCTGTTCGCAACACTCGGGTGACGTTTTTTTCAGGAATTGAAAACAGTGGACTGACAATCCTTAACGTCATTAGTGGGATACAGAGGTAGACGAAATTAAAAATAAAACCAATCTGTCTACAAACTTCGACACGATGATGGTTATTGATAAAATATTGTTCATTGTTCCTCACCATTGCTTGCGGTAGCAGCTGCAAAGCTCGTCCAAACTGCGCACATCACTGTGATGTTTCGCCCCCACATGATGTCTCTTGGTACATGTCGCGAACAGGTCTGGGACTGCTGTTCTTAATTGAACGCTAGACGAAAGTATGACGTTAGCATTTTGTTCGTTTATCAAATATCATGACGCAACGCTCAATTTCACCTCGCGCTAAGTTTCCTCAAAACATCGATCAAAAGGTGTATGAATGTCGATTCATTCGTAGCTCAAACCCAAGCAAACATTGTACAAGGAAACCATTGAAGGTGGTCGATTTGCTTGAACAAACACACGTGCTCCGCAAATGGAAATTTATATTTCGTCTACATTTCGCTTACATATCGTGATTCGTTTTAGAGGATCATACAATGCGTAGTTATTGATTGTTCTCTCTGATCCACGCGAATCTTCGATCCAAAATCCGCCTAGTTTTTTCGATATTGTCCTCTCAACAAACATTCTCTACTAAAAACTCACTTAAATGTTTACTAAATAGCATTCAGACATATAAAAATACTATCATACATTGTTTCAAAATGTGGCATTATTCACAATTTTTCTTCGATTCGGGAAAACAATTGTATATCGTAAATACATCGGAAAAAAATTAATGGATTCGTTTCGTATGAGGAAGAATAAAGATTTATAAATACTCTGTTATCCTTTGAAATGCTTTGCATCTTCAATATACTTGTTTTTTTTCCAGATTTATCGTTGATTTGATTAAATAAAAAATATTAATATTCAATTAAATGTGAAATTATGGTGAGAAAATCAGAAAGTTGCGAAACACGTTAATCTGTATCAATAGTTGGGTCGAAAGGTAATCGACAAATTATTTTTAAAATAAAATCTTCGATCCGTAAGCTTGACTTGATACCAGAGAGGATTCTTTGTATTCTGCTAAGGACAGGGACGAATTCGTTGTCGTTAAGAATTCCGTCCGTGCCACCAGGCAGGACGTCCTCATTGCCGAAAGTGTCTTCCGCAAAGATACGAAGTATAACGTCGTCGTCGACGACGAGGACGACGTCCTGCCATGTCCTTCTTATACGTGTACAGGAGCGAGTAAGAAAGCGGCCACGCTCTTTGTACACACGTTCTCTCGCATATCGCGACCTCTTTTTCCATATATTTCCTTCTCTGTCGGAGATGCAACGTCGTGCCAGGGTTCAGACAGGAGAAATAAGTTATCCTGTCTCCATGGCTGTTCTCTCTCTCTCTCTCTCTCTCTCTCTCTCTCTCTCTCTCTCCCCCTCTCACGATCTAACATCATACAATACGTTCTTCTTTTCTCTTATGCGCTTATACAGGGTGTCCCATTTTAATCTTACACCTGAATTTTCTCGAAAAATATTGCTCGGACGAAATATTGTGTGGAACAAAACTTCTAGGGATTGAAGGGGGACGTTTGAAAAACATTTATTTGAGGAGCCAAAATTCAAAATGGCGGCGCTACAAAGGCTGACATGTTTTTTTCAAACGGAAACATAACTTTTTTTTATTGCCAAAAATTTTGTCAGCTGAAAACTAAAAACTTTTGTTGAAAATTTTTTTTGATAAAGTTCATAGTTTTCAAGTGAGAACATCATTTTCAATTATTTCAGATGTATCCAGGATTTGTGTGTGTGTGTGTGTGTGTTTTTCTACCCATCGTGATCAAAGTTCGTCAAGGATTTAAAGAAACACGTTTTTGGGCCTGAAAATTGCACAAACGCTATTAAAATGGAAAAAAAACTATTTTTCATCGATTTTCCTCCAAAATTTTCTCATGAAATATCGTCCAAATTTGAAAACAAAAAAAAACAAAAAAAAACCGAAATTTTTAACAAAAAAATTTGATTCTTTTTTTGTTCAAGTGGTCATACATTCGAAAATACAACATTGAGCGGCTTGCCGTGAGACATTTAGTCTAATGATGGCATGAAAATGATGTTCTCACTCGAAAACTATGAACTTTATCAAAAAATTTTTTCAACAAAAGTTTTTAGTTTTCAGCTGACAAATTTTTTGGCAATAAAAAAAAGTTATGTTTCCGTTTGAAAAAAACATGTCAGCCTTTGTAACGCCGCCATTTTGAATTTTGGCTCCTCAAATAAATTTTTTTCAAACGTCCCTCTTCAATCCCTAGAAGTTTTGTTCCACACAATAGTTCGTCCGAGCAATATTTTTCGAGAAAATTCAGGTGTAAGATTAAAATGGGACACCCTGTATATACCGGCTTTCCGGTATCCAGCGCCGGGCGAAATGAGATCCAACCGGATAACGCGATATCTCGAGACTTCAGCGCGACGTCTCGCGCGCTCTTACTTCCGGCTCTGATCGGTCCGCCGTAACGCCCACGTCGCCCTCAATACACACTGTATATACGGCGCATTATTATTTCTACTTCGTTTTTTTTCCCTTCCTTTTTACATCGCTATTATTTTGAATCTACGCGCCCTTTTTATTATAAGGGCGACGTTTCTGCCTGTGGGTACGTACGCACATACACACATTTGCAGACTTAGCGTATAAAGATTTAAGTAAATCTGTAAATGTGTAATAATGATATCGCCAATATTTTAATTATTTAATATTTTTTGTTTTCGGCAGAAAAGCGTTTTTAAGGGGGACACTACCCCTTATAAAATGGCGTGTCGAGAGGTCATTGTGCAGTTTCACCCACAAGCGATCCACCGACCTGAATGCAACGTAAACAAAAATTTCGCTAATGTGAAGCTATGAAAAATTTACCACAGAGGTATTGAGACGGAAAATAAATTGAGTAGTGACACGCCTCTCTCTGAGGGGTGGTTTCTTCCCTTAAAAACGTTTTTCCGCCGATGAAAAAAAAAAATCCGTGTTTAAGTTTTCCTTGCTTTGTCACGTGTATGAGTTTCAAAAAATCGAAGACGGACACTTAAGGGGCTAGTCCACTTTGGAGCCACGAAAAAGGGTATTTTCGCGATTTTTTTTAGGATTTTATAATAGATATGAACATAAAAGTTGTTGGGCTTGATAAATAAAGTCTTGAAATGCATAAAAAAATGTTTTAATTCATTTTTATTCATTTTTAAGTACAAAAATTCTAGTTTAACGTAACGCCTCAAAAATAGATTTCAGTATGACATCAGCTACAAAATGGCCCTCGGATATAGAATTTTATCAAAAAATTAAAAAAATGGCAGATGAAAAACGAAAAAAGTATTTAAAAAACGCTTTTTTTCGCAGTTTTTCGCAAAAAAAAGAGAAAAAATAAAAATTTTAAAACCATCGAGGGTCATGTTGTTGCGAATCATGTTCACAATATGTGGTTCAAATTTCAAGAGAATCGGTTTATTAGTTTTAGAGATACGATGGAGCTAGATTTTGAAAACGTTGTTTCGAGAAAAACGCGTTTGAAGTTTATACTATGAAAAACTTACCTAAACTCAATCGGCAATTCTTGCACCGTACAAAATCCCTTCTGATTGCTCATCATCGTTGATTTCTTCAAATCTTGCTTGCTTCCGATTTTTTGAAATTTTCAAAGTCTCCTTAAGGCCTTAGGCCACTCTAGAGGCCGAAAAAATAGGCGTTTTGGGGTCTTTTTTTCAAGTAAATATCTGACGATTTTTTAGGCAAATTTTTGGAAAGTGAAAAATTTCGTCAGATAATTATTAATAATAAATGAACTATGTAATAGAAAAAAAAAATCCTGCGTACTTCCATAGACGATGTTTTTTTCAAGATATATTCAACATTTCAAGTGAATTGGTTGAAAATGTTCTGAGTTATGTTTCCGGCTAACTTAAAAAAATGCAGTTTTGAGAGAAACACTGCACAGCCGCCATTTCGGAATTAATCGCGTCAAAAAATTATTGTTCACCGTCACTGATATGTATGATAAACATCCTTTTTTGTAATCTCGATTTATTTTGTAGTTTCTCTGAAAAAAATCCCCAAAAAGCTTAATTTCGGCCTTTAGAGTGGCCTGACCCCTTAAGGAGGTTGGGGCGATCTAGTTGAGTAAGTGAGGATTTATAATTTTTTTTTTCCATGAACCTCAAAAGAATCCATACGAGGTATAGATTTATCGTGTGAATGTTAATTTTTAATAAAATATATAATTGAAGGGTCGAATTACGCATTTTTAGATTTTCATTACGTAAACACGAAAAACTTGTGCGTTATTACCAATTAAAAAAAGTACGACATTATCGATGATTATTATTTTTTTTAAACAACGGCAGCGAATGTTTTATACAAATCAAAAAGAAATTTTCAGTCATTTATAATTATGCCAATTTATATTTATGTCACGAAATTATTGATGATTGCTATTAATTAATATTAAGTGTTGCCGAAATACGGCAACCTCGCGGAGATTGAGGTTGTCAGCGATGCTCTTCATTCGCCAGCCAAGGTTTGCAGTCTTCCATCACACCTTGACGGTTCAATATTGAATATATATGGTTTACAATGGGCAAAATGGGTTTATTTTTCTAAATGATCACAAAGGTCCAGTTTGCTTTAATTCGTCGTTAGAAATGGTTCATTTCGGTGCTAAATAGAAGAATTTTTTTTTAGCGTCTAGCTTATCCAACCGCACGTAAAATTACACACATTAAACTATTTTTTATCTCTGGTGTTTTGTGGTGAAAAAAATCCAAAAAATTCGTGAACACTCAGTATAGTCCAGGCAATGACATATATTTTTTAGAAATTTAATCTTCGATTGTGGCTAACGCCCCAACGTCCCTAAGTGACGTTCTTTTTCCCCATGTAGGGTGATCGGTAGTGGCCAATGATTGGCCGATGCTCGGCGCCAAGCTTGCCAACATTGGCACTCGAGCTGGCCCGATCCTCGACCGAGCCTTGGATGATAAGAGAGGCCCGATATTAGCAATCAATATTGGCCCTAGAATGGCTTATGAGAATCGGCCGAGCATCGCGTAGGAGTTCATTCGAGAATCGGCCAAAAATAAGTTCCCTCAAGATTGCCATCATTGGCACTCGAGCTTGGCCCGATTATCGACCGAGTCTTGGCGGATAATTGTGACCCAATATAGATCGCCAAAATTGGTCATGCACTGCCAAAAAAAAAAAATTAATTATTTTTGTATTGTAATTCGTCGTTACCTGGTATTTCGAAATGATTAGTTCGAAGAAAATATTTCACCCATATGGGGCTCGAAACCTTGAACTTCCCTACTCATAGCCAAACACGCTGCCCCTATGCTACCGAGTGCTTGTAACATTTGAATCGCAGATATGGCATAAGATACCAAATGGATTCTCATCATTATTTGTATCACATAAACTATATCAATTAGTTAATATCATTGTGATAATTAGAGAGTGTTATCGAATGCCATGTTATAGAATTTTCAAACCTAACCTATATATATAATTCCTCTCTCTGCACCTTCTCCACCTCCACAACCTGTTAATATGTGTGTTGCAATAGAGACAGACCAATAGTTCATTAGTTCAAGTTTAATTTGAATAAATAAATATATTTAAAATGAATAATTCCAATAATAGAATGCAATAGGAAAAATTTGATTTCACGAAAAATCTAGTTAGTTCAAATAAAAAATAAATAAATGCGGTTAGTTAATATTAATAGAATTTTTCCGTCAGTGTAGGATGGTTCATAAAAATCGGCAGAATATCGCGTATGAGCTCGTTCGAGAATCGGCCAACAATGAGTGCATTGATTTGGTAGTATATTTGTTAAGAAAAATGTCCAATGGACTCGTAAAAAGTATTTATCTCGTCTCTCAATGACTTCAACGCGAAACAATGAATCGTCAATATACGAATTGCGGTTCGATCATGCGTTACTCAGCCGAACATTGGCTTCGTATCGGCAAAAACATAATTGGCGAGCCTATACTTCGCCAAACATCGGCCTCGTATCGATAAGCGAATGATTAGAGAGCCTATATTTGGCCGAACATTGTCCTCGTATCGGCAAACCAATGATTGGCGAGTCTATACTTCGCCAAACATCGGCCTCATATCGATAAACCAATAATGAACAAGTCTATACTTGGCCGAACATTGGCCTCGTATTGGGAAACCAATGATTGGCCAGTCTATACTTCGCCAAACATCGGCCTTGTATCGACAAGCCAATGATTAGCGAATCTACGTTTGGCCGAACATTGGCCGCGTATCGGCAAACCAATGATTGGCGAGTCTATACTTCGCCAAACATCGGCCTCATATCGATAAACCAATAATGAACAAGTCTATACTTGGCCGAACATTGGCCTCGTATTGGCAAACCAATAATTGGCCAGTCTATACTTCGCCAAACATCGGCCTTGTATCGACAAGCCAATGATTAGCGAATCTACGTTTGGCCGAACATTGGCCGCGTATCGGCAAACCAATAATTGGTGAGTCTATACTTCGCCAAACATCGGCCTCATATCGATAAACCAATAATGAAAAAGGCTATACTTGGCCGAATATTGGCCTCGTATTGGCAAACCAATGATTGGCCAGTCTATACTTCGCCAAACATCGGCCTTGTATCGACAAGCCAATGATTAGCGAATCTACGTTTGGCCGAACATTGGCCGCGTATCGGCAAACCAATGATTGGCGAGTCTATACTTCGCCAAACATCGGCCTCGTATCGATAAACCAATGATTAGAGAGCCTATATTTGGCCGAACATTGGCCTCGTATCAGCAAACCAATGTTGGCTAGTCAATACTCAGCCGAGCATTGGCGTACAATTGGTTAATCGATCATCGTCCCGCCAACATTGGTCCAAGTATTGGCCGTTACGGTTCGATTGGCGAAACCTCCATGTGTCAGTCCCACAGAGACACACTACCGTTCGTCATGCACCACTGTAACTCTTATCTCACCACGATTTCCACCGTCATCTCTTCCATCACTCGCCCACAATTATCCATATTTACAAGTTGGATCGATCGGGATAAAAGTTTCCATTTGATATCCCCCCCCCCCCCCCCCCGAGATCCGGACCACCCCATGCCGGTCGCGAAACCACTGCATCCATTTATTCGCATAGTTGAAAAATCGTCGCGCTAAATGCGCCACTCCCTGCCGAGCAGCTCCAAGTTATGTGGACCAAAAAAAGGACCTCGAATGCCGTCGAACAAGAAAACGAAGAAGAAGAAGCACCAGTAAAAGTACTCGAGGAAGAGTACGAAGAAGAAGAAAAAGTGCGATTCAGCTGCGAGAGAAAAATCCAAGCAGCGTCGAGCGAGCCAAACGCGCGCCCAATGAACACGGAAAAAGTTTCTTATCCGCTCAAAAGTGTATGAGCTCAGCCGCGTGGGAGCACGATGAGCCCACCAACGGTGGGTTATGCCGATGTCTTTTGCCTATGGCGCTCGTCGTCTTCCTATCGCATTCCAACGCAGCATTATATATATATATATATATTAGGGTGGCCCTTGGTATGGGTAAAAAAAATTGATCGCGCCGCCCTCCAAAACGGTTCGAAATAAAAAAAAATCTACGCAAAGCCCCAGCTATGTCCGTTAAGAGGAAGGCGTGCCTTTGAGCATGAACTTAAATTTAAATATCAATTTTTCTTCATGATTGGAGAAATTTCGATTTGGTAAGGCGTTACCCCCACTTGTAGCGCAAAAAAGGCCTTTTTCATGAATTTTTTTTAAAGAAAACTACAAAACTTTTTTAATCGATCAATATACCATCTTTAAGAACACACCTTGAAGAACTTTCAGTAATTTTTTTATTGAAAAATATTACATTGTTTAGTGGCAAATGGCCGTCAATGAAATAATGTTTTTATATACACGGTTTGCGGTGACCAACATTGCGGCGAAATGGATCATCTGAAAAAAAAATGCGGATGGATTTAATCAAATACAAGTATAAACTAGTCTTTAATCGAAGGATTTTAAAAAATATTCATTTTTCACAAAATGGCGGACAGTCAAAGTTAATGGTTCGATTTTAACGAAAAAAACGGCCGTTTTTTGGGTATAAAACGGCCATTTTTTTCGAAAAAAAAAAATCGAACGATTAAAGACTACATTTTTATGTACTAAATAAGCCTGCAAAATTTCAAGAAGATCGGTTCATTAGTGTTCGAGTAATCTAGGTCACCGACTTCAGAAATGCCATTTTGAGAAAAATGCGTTTAAAGTTTCAATTTCCGGTCGTTTACACTACGGATTCTTCTCTTTCAACGCTCATATCTCAGTCAATTTTATTCGGATCGACTTGAAATTTTCAGGAAATATTCTCAGATACTTATACTTCAAAAAAATGAAATAAAAAAAATCGATTTTTTCAAAATCGCAAGTGGGAGTAACCCCTTAAATGTATTTTATTTGTCAACTTTTCAACAAGATATTTCTGTGGTTTAAATAGATAAATTCGTACTGAACGAACTAGTATCGATATCTTATGTGTACATTTTTTAAATATTATGTTTTTTTCCGACCAATTGGATGACTTGTGCGAATAAATAATTTCTTTGTTTTCAATAAAACGAACAAGCTCGCCAAGTTTAAAATGTCCCTATGCATTTTTGCGAAAGTAATTTTCAAATAAATTTTTTATCCACAGCACCGGAAGTCTGATCTCAGTGAAATATTAATATGTTTGTATCTCAGCACACAAGGAATATTTCTAACAAAATAAAAATAAAAAAAAACAATTCTGGTCAATCCGGAATTTCGATGTGAATGGTTTATCGTGAATTTATATCCTTCGTACTTAACAGATTTTTCTGACAAGATGCAAATTTAATATTGGATTTTGATGTGATTAAAAGCGTTCGACAGCAGCTAAACCGACCTATTGTTCCAAAATAATAGGATGGTAAAACTGAACGCTCATCAAATCTAGTATGGAGGACCTTATTGTTTGATCCGTATATTGAATGCCAATATACAATAGCTTCGGAAAGTAAAAAAAAATTGACAAATAAACTAGATTTAAAAAATCGAAATTTCTCCGATCATGAAGGAAAATTGATATTTAAATTTAAGTTCATGCTCAAAGGCACGCCTTCCTCTTAACGGACATAGCTGGGGCTTTGCGTAGATTTTTTTTTATTTCGAACCGTTTTGGAGGGCGGCGCGATCAATTTTTTTTTCCCATTTCAAGAGCCACCCTTATATATATATTGTAATCCCATGAAAAAACTCCAAGAGAACTATCCGACAAAAAATGAGGCGCGCTTCTGGGCCAGGATTCGAACCCGGAACCTTTCGATTGACGGTCGACTGCTCCGACCACTGAGCTACGCCCGCCCGCTTACTTCATCTTTCTCGGATAGTCTGGAAATTCGTAACGCAACGTTACAATATATATACATACATATATATATATATATATATATTGCGTTCCGAATTTCCAGACTATCCGAGAAAGGTGAGGTAAGAGGGCTGGCGTAGCTCAGTGGTCGGAGCAGTCGACCTTCAATCGAAAGGTCCCGGGTTCGAATCCTGGCCCAGAAGCGCGCCGCATTTTTTCTCGGATAGTTCTCTATTATAGTCTCTCTCGATATATATATAAATATATATATATATATATATATATATATATATATATATATATATATATATATTGCGCCCTTTTTATAAGAGTAAATGTTTGCCTATTTTTTTTTAATACTAAATCTTGATCGATCATTTCGAAATATGGTCTCTGATAATTTTCAGTTCCTCGATAAAAATCTGGAGATGAAAATAGTGGTTGGGTTTGGAAAAATAGATGTGCCCTTGAAATCTCCTAAGCGCCACTACCCGGATGACCTCGTAGCCATCATTCGATGAGCCTCTTAGAACTATGCAAGTTTTCTAGGAAACGCTTTTTTTTCCAAGTCTTATAGGGTAGAAAGTATTTGTATTGCTTATAGCTGCTGCCTCCCTCGGTATATAGTTGCACCAATGGCTGTATAGACCGGTACACATCTGTATGTATGTGTGTGTGTGTGTGTATGTGCGTCAGAGCGTCTCCGTCGCGAGTAAATATTTGTCTGTATAATAGGAGTTGTTGTACAAGTCTCTTATCACTCACTCGGGATTAGTCGTCGGGTATATATATATATATATATATATATATATATATATATATATATATATATATATATATATGTATATATATACCGGGTGTCTCATTATCATCTGACACCTGATTCATCTCGAAAAATACTGTTTCGATAAAGTATTGAGTATAATAAAACTGTTAATGTTCAAGGAGGACGTGCAAAAAATAATATTCACTGGACCAAAGTTCAAAATGGTGACGTTAAAATGGCCGACATGTTTTTTTTTCAAAATGGGATCATGAATTAATTAGATAAATCTTTATTTAATAATTAAAAAAAATGATGCTTCGAGCTCTGCACGTCAGTGAACAATGTAGCAATTATTTTTGTGCGAAAATGTTTTATGCACAGACACCACTAATGCAGGTATTATAAAGGTATTAAGGCTACTGAAGGTGGAATAATTTCTCTTTGTGATTTTTTTATCCTTCTGCGACTCGTTTTCGATCTCTCTCTCTCTCTCTCTCTCTCTCTCTCTCTCTCTCTCTTCTCTCTCTCTCTCTTTCTCTCTCTCTCTCTCTCTCTCTCTTTTTTTACATTTCATCATTTGCTTTTAGTATACACTTTTTCATCGTCCCTTGTTTTTGTCCTGGTTCGCCGGAGGTGTTGCATCGCCATACTGCATCCGGCCCCGAACTGAAAGGTCACGTCACCAGTTTCTGTTTTCCGTTCAGTATTGCACGTGGCTGGCACGGAATTATTTTTCTCTCGAACCACCCCTCGAGCTGTGTCACTTGAAATATTTAAATTTCGTGAGGCAAAAGAGACGCACGGTGAAACGGACGGAGAATGAGAGAGAGAGAGCGAGAGAGAGAGAGAGAGAGAGAGAGAGAGAGAGAGAGAGAGAGAGAGAGAGAGAGAGAGAGAGAGAGAGACAGAGAGAGAGAGAGAGAGAGAGAGAGAGAGAGACAGAGACAGAGAGAGACAGAGAAATCCATGGCAGCGGAAGAAGAGAAGAATTTACAATCGCGAATTCAGTATGGTAATTTCGATTCCCTTTGATCGTACAAGGGCTGCTTAATTAAACATATGCACTAATAGAAATAAACGAGTCGCGAATAGCAAACCTGGTGAAATGTGTACGTGACGTGCGTGCGATATGCGGCGAAATCAATATTGGAAAAGGAAAAGAGTTCGTGTTGGTGCAACATATTTTGACCTCATTTTATTGAACGTATTGATTTAAAAAAAAAACTAAAATTGTCGTTGTCCATATATATATATATATATATATATATGAGCGCGCGCGCACGTGTGTTATTTTGAAATCATAATAATAACATTAATATAAATATTAACATTAATAAGACATTTTCAAACATAATGTGTGTGTGTGTGTGTGTGCATATATATATATATATATATATTGTAATCCTTCGAAAAAACTCCAAGAGAACTATCCGAAAAAAGTGCGGTGCGTTGTTCTGGGCCGGGATTCGAACCCGGGACCTTTGGATTGACGGTCGACTGCTCTGACTACTGAGCTGCGCCAGCCCGCTTACCTCATCTTCCTCCAGAATAGCCTCGATATTCGTGACGCAAGTTTACAATATATTTTACCACCCAGTGGGCAAATTTTATTCACCTTATAATAACAATAGCAATGACATTGTTATTAATAATATTTATAATATTTTCAAAGATTCCAGTATATATATGATATTTATATATATTAGCCAATGGACAAGTTTTACTTACTTTATAACAATAAAAATAATGATAATATTATTAATACTTGTAACATCTTTGAAGTTTATATGATTTACATATATGCGTGCGTGTGTGTCTGTGTGTGCGTCTGTGCATAAGGGACCACTGGACAATTGTCATTTATTTTATAGCAACGATATGATTAATATCGATAATTTTTTTTTTCTAGTTTATACTTACAAATATTTATTTGTATCTTCGTGAAAAATCGCAGGAATCAATCGCGACCTCAATACAGCACAATACTTATTTATATCTCAAGCGATCGCCAGGAAATTTCGAAGTGACGTTTACGTGCCTATCGAACGGTCGAAAGTAAGGTTGTTTTATTGTACGGGCGACACGACAACCCAGTTTGGCGCATCGATACTCTGTCGATGGTCCACGAAAAGCGTCACCGACCGATCTCGAATATCTTCTCTTTTTTTTCTCGTACAACCCTCGACGTCGCCCTTTCCCTCGTTCTTTTTTTTTCAAATCATCCCTTCTCACTCGCCCTTTATCTGTCCGCCTTTCTCACCTTTTCTCTCTCTCTCTCTCTCTCTCTCTCTCTCTCTCTCTCTCTCTCTCTCTCTCTCTCTCTCTCTCTCTCTCTATCTGTCTGTCTTTCTCTTTCACGAGATTTATTCAAAAGTGGGACGTGTCGCTTCTCGGTGGTCGGCTCGCCATTCATCTCGTATCAACGTACATACTGTCAACACCCTTTGTGCTCCCTGCTTTTCCCACTTACATGTGCACACACACACACACCTATATATATATATATATATATATATATATATATATATATATATATATATATATGGACGCGTATCAAAGGGAAAAATATCCGTTTTATTTATTGACGCGAAAATGTTGCCAGCCATATCTTTTTCCACTCCCCCCTCCCCCTGACCCCCTTTTTCATTTCGTCGCATTCACAAGGTTAGAAAAAAAAACACAATAACGACGAATGCTATTCAGAACTGTAGGGTCAAATTTTTTTTTTCGACGCACCCAAGTAAATGGAAAAAAAATTGAATTTTCGAACGACCACGTTGATGCCTGTTGATTTTCGAGAACAATTTTTCATTCAAAACTACGCGTCGCAAGAAAAGTCGACAATCGAAATTATTTGCTGCTTAAACATTTTTCTCAGACGTCATATTCTCGACCTGTTTGCTCGTTTTTTTTTGTCGGCAAATATTTATTTTCCCGAGACGTTCGGAAAAATACAGGTTTTTTTTTGGCGCTTACCGTGCTACGTAAGGAAACACCTGCTTTTCCAATACGTCGATTTATTGGAACTGTCGGGAGATGGGGCGCGCCGCACGGCTTGTTTCGTATCTTCTATCGTATTGAACTCTTTTCACACGTCAATTGTACTGCCTCGTACGGTTCTCAAAGCGCAAAGTTCGACGTTTCCAGTCAACTCGTTTTCTAGCTTCGTTCGAAAAATCTGTTCAATACTAACGCGGTTGTAGAACATGGTACATCGTATGTGCAATATATATATTAGGGTGTTTCAAAAAAAAAAAAATTTTTTTAAATTTTCTTCCAAACAGGTTTAAAAGTTTCATTTAGGTATACAAAGACGCCAGTTAAAATTTAAGATTTTAATATTGACATTAAGGGGTGGCGCATCGCACTTTTCGACTTCTCATAAGAATAACATAGGAAACATTTTCTTTGCTGCTTCTGATTTTTATAACTAGCTAACAAAGCATTGTACCAAACATCTCAATACATATTTTTGTAGGAAATTGAACGCTCTACAAAAAAGGTCTCTTGTCAAAATTTTGTCAAACTAACTGTATCAAAGTTACAGCCTGTCAAAAGTTGAGTTACCTATAATTTGACCTTTTTTTTAAAATATTACAGCGAATGCAGGTCTTATAAATAAAGTGGACATGAGTTTCATTGTAAAGCATGCATTTTACTATGAATAAATGATCACTTATAATTACAGCAACAATGAAACAATTTTTCAATCGAAATTTGGTCGGGAAATGTTTTTATCGTTTTATTGATTTATTTTATTGATTTATTTTATATAAAATAATTTTTTTTCTTCAAAATAAATAAAATTGAAAAATTGCAGAGCAAATTTAAAAAATTGGAAAAACACTGAAATTTTGTTTCATTATTGCAAAATAGAATTATTAGTGATCATCTATTCATAGTAAAATGCATGCTTTACGACGAAACTCATGTCCACTTTATTTATAAGACCTGCATTCGCTGTAATATTTAAAAAAAAAGGTCAAATTATAGGTAACTCAACTTTTGACAGGCTGTAACTTTGACACAGTTAGTTTTACGAAATTTTGACAAGAGACCTTTTTTGCAGAGCGTTCAATTTCCTATAAAAATATGTATTGAGATTTTTTGGTACGATGCTTTGTTAGCTAGTTATAAAAATCAGAAGCAGCAAAGACAATGTTTCCTATGTTATTCTTATAGGAAATCGAAAAGTGCGATGCGCCATCCCTTAATGTCAATATTAAAATCTTAAATTTTAATTGGCGTCTTTGTATACCTAAATGAAACTTTTAAACCTGTTTGGAAGAAAATTAAAAAAAAAAATTTTTTTTTGAAACACCCTTATATATATATATATATACTACTGTGTCCAAACAATAAGGTGACATTTGAATTTAAACTGCGCGCGTCGAAGGATTTGGAGAATTATTTTTTTTTTTAGGTTGGTAGTACTGTCAGTGACATCTATGTCAAATTTACATGTCAAAATATTCATTAGTGTTTGAGATACGCGTCGTTTTGTGAGCTGCTAAAAGTGAGTTGAATTGTGGAAAGACAATTCTTGGTTTTTACACCACGATAATGCACCATCCCATACTGCACTCGTAATTCGTGATCATTTCGCCAAAAACTCAACCCATATCGTTCCGCAACCACCGTATTCACCTGATCTGGCGCCGTGCGACTTCTGGCTGTTCAGCAAGCTCAAAAGATCGCTCCGGGGACACCGTTTTGATACGATAGAGGAGATTCAAGCCGCATGCGAAGACGGAACTGAAGGCCATCCCGGAAAGTGACTACAATCAGTGTTTCGAAGATTGGAAAATCCGTTGGCATAAGTGCATTGCATCGGGAGGGGATTACTTTGAAGGGGGTGAAATTGATTTGGAAAAATAAATAAAGAATTTTCGAAATAAATACAATGTCACCTTATTTTTTGGACACAGTAGTGTGTGTGTGTGTGTGTGTATATATATATATATATATATATCTATTAAGGTGATTCGTTTCAGGGTAACTTTTTTTCTGACCCATTGTGCCCGAAAACCTTTAGTTGGTACCCAAAAACGAAGTTTCGCGAAAGGGGGGTGTTGTCAAAAAATATTTAGAGGTCGCGAATCAAAATTGAAGGTCTCCCATCTGATTAGCGTTGAAAAAAATGTTTTTCGCATTATTAGTGTTACCATTCCGCGAATTTTGATATCGTGATATTTTCCAAGTGGGTTCTCATAGGAAATATTTTCGGGCACTCATAGTAAAGGTTTACCCTAATATATATATATATATATATATATATATATATATATATATATATATATATTAGGGTGGCACAAAATTGAACTATATATAAATATATATAAATATAATTTATATATAAATGCTGCAAGGGGATCAATTAGGGATTTGGATTGGAGAAAATAGTGGGAAATGTAATAAGGGGAATTACCCCGTACATGGAAGCTACAATTAGCGAAGCGTTCGCTATAGCAGAGACAGTAAAATCAATATATATATATATATATATATATGAGGGTGGCCCTTGATATGGGTAAAAAAAAACTTGATCGCGCCGCCCTCGAAAACAGTTCGAAATAATTTTTAAAAAATCTACGCGAACCCCCAGCTATGTCCGTTAAGATGGAGGGGTGCCTGTAAGCATAAACTTAAATTTGAATATCAATTTTTCTTCCAGATTGGAAAAATTTCGGTTTTTTAAATCTAGTTTATTTGTCAATTTTTCACCACGGTATTTCTATGGTTTGAATAAATAAATTCGTACTGAACGAACTATTATCGATATCTTATGTGTACATTTTTTGAATATTATCTTTTTTCCGACCAATTTGATGACTTGTGCGAATAAATAATTTCTTTGTTTTCCATAAAATGAACAAGCTCGCCAAGTTTCGAATCCTGCCAAGTTTAAAATGTCCCTATGCATTTTTGCGAAAGTAATTTTTAAATAAATTTTTTATGCACAGCACTGGAAGTCTGATCTCAGTGAAATATTAATATGTTTGTATCTCAGCACGCAAGGAATATTTCTAACAAAATTTAAAAAAAAAAAAACAATTCTGGCCAATCCGAAAGTTCGATGTGAATGGTTTATCGTGAATTTATATCTTTCGTACTTAATCGATTTTTCTGACAAGATGCAAATTTAAAGTTTGATTTTGATGTGATTAAAAGCGTTCGACAGCATCTAAATCGAACTATTGGTCCAAAATAATAGGATGGTAAAACTGAGCGCTCATCAAATCTAGTATGGAGGACCTTATTGTTTGATCTGTACATTGAATACCGATATTCAATAGCTTTGGAAAGTAAAAAAAAATTGACAAATAAACTAGATTTAAAAAATCGAAATTTCTCCAATCATGAAGAAAAATTGATATTTAAATTTAAGTTCATGCTTACAGTCACGCCTTCCTCTTAAGGCGTTACCCCCACTTGTAGCGCAAAAAAAGGCCTTTTTCATGAATTTTTTAAAAGAAAACTACAAAACTTTTTTAATCGATCAATATACCATCTTAAAGAACACATCTTGAAGAACTCTCAGTAATTTTTTTATTGAAAAATATTACATTGTTTAGTGGCAAATGGCCGTCAATGCAATAATGTTTTTATATACACGGTTTGCGGTGACCAACATTGCGGCGAAGTGGATCATCCGAAAAAAAAATGCGGATGGATTTAGTCAAATATAAGTATAAACTAGTCTTTAACCGAAGGATTTTAAAAAATATTCATTTTTCACAAAATGGCGGACAGTCAAAGTTAATGGCTCGACTTTAACGAAAAAAAACGGCCGTTTTTTGGCTATAAAACGGCCATTTTTTTTTCGAAAAAAAAATCGAACGAATAAAGACTACATTTTTATGTATTAAATAAGCCTGCAAAATTTCAAGAAGATCGGTTCATTATTGTTCGAGTAATCTTGGTCACCGACTTCAGAAATCCCATTTTGAGAAAAAACGCGTTTAAAGTTTCAATTTCCGGTCGTTTACACAACGGATTCTTTTCTTTCAACGCTCATATCTCGGTCAATTTTGTTCGGATCGACTTGAAATTTTCAGGACATATTCTCATATACTTATACTTAAAAAAAAGGCAATTAAAAAGGCGATTTTTTCAAAATCGCAAGTGGCGGTAACCCCTTAATATTACGAGACTAATAAATATTTCCGTCTGGCCATAAAAAAAATGCATGTATTTTTGAAAATTAAACTGCTCGGGGGCACGTGTTCTCCTTATCCCAGCGCGTCCAAATTTCACACAGATTTTTGGTTTCATTTCTTGATTAGTTTTTTTTGCTAGACGTTTACATTTTTTCACCGAAGCCAAAATAACGGCCACCCTAATATATATATATATATATATATATATATATATATATATATATATATATATATACAGGGTGTCCCATTTTAATCTTACACCTGAATTTTCTCGAAAAATATTGCTCGGACGAACTATTGTGTGGAACAAAACTTCTAGGGATTGAAGGGGGACGTTTGAAAAAAATTTATTTGAGGAGCCAAAATTCAAAATGGCGGCGTTACAAAGGCTGACATGTTTTTTTCAAACGGAAACATAACTTTTTTTTATTGCCAAAAAATTTGTCAGCTGAAAACTAAAAACTTTTGTTGAAAAAATCTTTTGATAAAGTTCATAGTTTTCAAGTGAGAACATCATTTTCATGCCATCAGCCATGCAACCTCCTACGCTTTGGCTAACGCAAATGCCGGTGGTAGGGACGATTCGACTAAATGTCTCACGGCAAGCCGCTCAATGTTGTATTTTCGAATGTATGACCACTTGAACAAAAAAAGAATCAAATTTTTTTGTTGAAAATTTTTTTTTTGTTTTTTTGTTTTCAAATTTGGACGATATTTCATGAGAAAATTTTGGAGGAAAATCGATGAAAAATATTTTTTTTCCATTTTAATAGCGTTTGTGCCATTTTCAGGCCCAAAAACGTGTTTCTTTAAATCCTTGACGAACTTTGATCACGATGAGTAGAAAAACACACACACACACACACACACACACACACACACACACACACACACACACACAAATCCTGGATACATCTGAAATAATTGAAAATGATGTTCTCACTTAAAAACTATGAACTTTATCAAAAGATTTTTTCAACAAAAGTTTTTAGTTTTCAGCTGACAAATTTTTTGGCAATAAAAAAGAGTTATGTTTCCGTTTGAAAAAAACATCTCAGCCTTTGTAACGGCGCCATTTTGAATTTTGGCTCCTCAAATAAATTTTTTTCAATCGTCCCCCTTCAATCCCTAGAAGTTTTGTTCCACACAATATTTCGTCCGAGCAATATTTTTCGAGAAAATTCAGGTGAAAGATTAAAATGGGACACCCTGTGTATATATATATATATATATATATATATATATATATATATATAGTATGTAGACTCATATTGATGCTTCTATATGTAAGTATAGTCTGTGGACATAGGTCCAGATATTTATAGGAGACAGCACGCCAATGGCATACCGGATGTCACACGCTTCAATTTGTTATCTACACTGTGAAGCCTCGTGGGTACGTGAGTCCATTTATATGTCTATACACATAGACATGACTCCGACGTACACGCAGTTGTCCGCGTCATGTAACACGCATACGTCGGAACGCTCGTTATGTCGCACTATCTGCAAAGCGTCCCCCGCGCCATACACGCAACGCGCGTGTGTATTACGCGAGCCACGTATACCCTCATTATTTCCTTCTTTCACACGAACGCCGCCCGCACGTATCGCTCTTCGTTCTTGCGCAATTGGCGATCGAAAAGCACAATCGAAGAGTACATTTTTTTCATCCGGAATGATCATTTGTACCGTCGTCCGGTATGACGAACGAGAAAAAACGAAAATTTTTTTTTTTTTTTTCAATTTTTCATACGTGTCAGCAATTTTCCGGAACGTGACGCAAATTTCCGGGCGGAAAGATACGAGGAGGAGGGGGAGGGGCAGGGGGGGGGTGATATCAAGCGAGGATGTTTTTCTATCGGGTAAAAAAAGAGCGGATTGGGCAGCAAGCTCTTGCGTGGTTCATTGGAGATTCACTTCCTGGTGTGGAAATGACAGGAAAATAAATGTCATTTTCAATGACGGGAAAATAGTGAGTAAAATTGAGTGGAAATTGCACGAAGAATTCGTTGTAATACGAGTTTTTGTACTAATTATTCGAAAAATCGAGAAGTAAGCTAGGTTTATTCTACACAATTTATACGAGGCATTCCACGTCACTACGGCCAGTAAAAAAAATCCACAAATAATTTTGAAAAATCGAGTTACTTTATTGAAAAATATTTAGCGAGTGTTGAAATTTTTCCAAAATTTCTGACGTTTTTTCTCGTTGATTACCATTTTTTAATATTTTTCCATTCACGTGGCTGTATCTTTGGCAGGATTTGACGTACATTTGTAAAAAACGAAAATGTGCGTCTTTTTATAGCCTTTCAGAAAAAAATTAATTCAGATTTTATTGAGCAAGTCGAACGTCCATTTCAGGGCGAAATATGCAAAAATATTAGTTTTCTCAAGGAAAGACACTCGTTATTTTTTTTTTTTATTTCCCCGAATTGTGAATACGAAAAACGGATTTTTTTTTTTAAATTTATTTTTTTTATTTTTTATTTTATTTAATTTATTTTTATTTTTAATTAATATTCGATTGAAGAGTGTGGAGCACTCCAAGGCTCCAATACATATGACATATATGTCATATGTATTTCAAAAACCTGGTACACATACAGCAAGTGCTCCACACTCTTCAATCGAATATAAATTTAAAAAAATAAATAAATAAAAATAGCCGTTACTTCACGGTATTTAGGAATCCCATAATATAAAAAATACCAAAAATCCGTTTTCGGTATTCACAATTCGGGGAAATTTTAAAAAATAAAATAACGAGTGTCTTTCCTTGAGAAATAAATATTTTTGCATATTTTGCCCTGAAACGGACGTTCGACTTGCTCAATAAAATCTAAATTTTATTTTTCTGGAAGGCTAGAAAAAGACGCACATTTTCGTTTTTTACGAATGTACATGCGTCAAATCCTGCCATAGATACAGCCATTTCAATGGAAAAAAAAAAAAAAAATGGTAATCATCGAGAAAAAAAACGTCAGAAATTTTTAAAAAATGTCGACACTCGGTGAATATTTTTCAATAAAGTAACTCGATTTTTCAAAATTATTTGTGTTTTTTTTTACTGGCTGACGTGACGTTGAATGCTACATATGTAAAAAGAATGTTAAAAAAGGCCTTTATTACTGCACTGAAAAGTGGAAAATATTTTTTTTTGTCACCTATATGTGACTATATATAAAAGTTTTGGGGGGCTTAACTATTGAAATGCTTAATACATTTGATCAAATCAGTTTCATCAACTGTATTTAATTTGGTACAATAGTAATTAGAGAAATTATTTTCATTTAAAAAAACTAAGGTTGTGTCACAGTAAATTAAATTCATGTAAATTAAGGATCATATGTCTAAATTTTGAGCACCCAAAGCTTTTATTCATAGTCACATATAGGTGACTGGGTAAAAAACAAATTTCTACTTCTTAGTACATTCAATAAAAGCTTGTTTTTTTAAATATTTTTTTACGTATAAATTATTTTCTACTTTTTGGCATTTAATTGATTTTACCAGTTAGTTGTTACTAGTAGTTTACTAGTTTACTAGTTTGTACGTTAGTAACACGTAATGACTGTAAAAAAAACGAAGACTGTAATTGGGATATAACATACGACGAATTGCTGCAAATAAACTTTTCACATCCAAACACCATCGGCTACAAATTTGTTTGTTCTCACATGGATGATCAGATATCGCTGACATTGAGTTTTACATGAAAATATGAAAATTTAAAGGATATATATTTTTTCTATTAATTTTTAAAGGATATATATTTTTTTTAAGTTGAATCATGCTTTATCATTTTTTAGATGCATGTTTACAAAATTTCAGATCTCCAAGTAGTCGGGAAGTTGGTGAAATATCGACTTTTCCGTTTTGCGTCTCACAGAAAATCACGTTAAAAAACGGCTTGTCAAAACAGTCGTGAGCTAAAATGGACAGAATTCGGTGGAGAAGGAGAGCCTGAGGGAGAGGGAGATGTGCATTGATATTTTATAGCGTGCGATTAAACTACACGAGCAGCACGCTTTTTTGAAAATGACCTCCGCACTATGTGCAAATAAATCATGTGAAATAAATACCTAATACCTTGGAGTGCACTCACGGGTCTGCTTGGGCTAAAAAAAAGGGTCGATATTCAATATTTTTCTCCGACGAGAGTATAGGGATTACGTGGTCGGGATTTTACAGACAATTAATTCATAGTCCTGCCAAGTTCGGGGTTTTTTAAAATTAATAAATATAGGTGAACAATGAAATAATTATTATTTGAATTTTTATTAATTTTTTAAAAATAAAAATAAATTATTTAAATTTAATAACCAAGGGCTGGTGGTGCTGCATTGCCAATCGGTTTAGGTACTTTTGGCGACTAGGCCCTTTAAAAAGTTCTTTTTTAAATGGACTTTCTGTATAATAGTGAAACTTTTGTATGGTCGGATCCTTTATTTGCCGTTTTGAAAATTACGAAAATGGCAAGCTGTCGAAAAAAAATCGATTTTCGACGAGGAAGAAAAGAACTTTAATAATTTGTTAATAACGAATGGATGAAAGTATGAAAAAAAATCAGCTGGTTGTACGATAGAAAATCTTATGCACTATGCTCTGTTCGAATTTGAAGTGGATCGGACGAATGGAATTTCAGATACGACTCACGTTTCATAAAACATAAATTTCATAAAGGGTACACAGTTAACAATCTAACTCTTCACAAAAATCATGATAACTCGGTCAATTTTTGGAATTCTCACAAAATCTTTGTTACAAATTAACGTCAAGACTCTACGCTATCAAACTAAGTGATAAAAAATCGTTTTTTTTGTGCTAAATTCTAAGTTATCTCAGACTCTTCGATTGAGTGACCGTTCCATAAACTCAAAGCACTCTTATATGAAATTGAAATTTGCATAGTTAGAACGCAATGAATACTTCCGAATCCCTTTAATATCATTTAGAAAATTTTGCCTACAATAGTCCCTCGACCTATTTTTTAAAGATACTTATTTACCCATCCACAATGAAACTGGAAAAAAAACGATATTGTACGAGAATTAAAATATGAGGGGAAAAAATGTGAAAAAGTACTTTCGTTGCATTCTAACGATGCAAACTACAATACCATATTCTTAATACGCGCTCTCTCCCTCCCTCTCTCTCTCTCTCTCTCTCTCTGTCTCTATCTCTCTCACCAGCACTTTATTCCATGACAGGCTCAAAAAGATCGACTGCGCGATACTTATGCACCCGATGCATCATGATAATTCATTCCGCGATATTTTATTACGTGAGCTCGCGGGTTCTCGTGTTTCATAAATAAAACGTTTTCTCTGTGGAAAAGGCTATAAGCCGCGGAACATCGCACACCCACCCCCCAGACTCACCCCCCAAAGCACACTCACCCCCCCAGACCCACAAACACCCTCTCCCCCAGGCTCACACACACACACACACACACACACACACACACACACACACACACACACACACAACACCCCCCCCCCACTCACACACACACACCCATTCACAAGCTTACCCACCCCCCTGGCCCACACACAAACACACCCACCCCCAGCTCACACACACCTATACACAAGCACCGCCCCCCCCCCGTAGAACCACATACACTCGCCCCCTAGACCCACACACAGCCACCCCCCAGGCCCATACCCAAGCCCCACACACACACACACACACACGCACACGCACACGCACGCACGCACACAAGCACACCCACCCCCAGTCACACACACACACCCATACACAAGCACACCTACCCCCCAGGCTCACACATAAACACCCCTCCCCTACTCACACACACACATCCATTCACAAGCTTACCCACCCCCCTGGCCCACACACAAACACACCCACCCCCTAGACCCACACACAGCTACCCCCCCGGCCCATACCCAAGCCCCACATGCACGCACATCTACACATAGACACACACGCACACACACACATACATACACACGCGCACACACACGCACACACGCACGCACACACACACACACACACGCACACGCACGCATACGCACACGCGCGCGCACACACACACGCACGCACGCACGCACACGCACACGCATGCGTGCGCATGCAAGCCCACCCCCGAACCTGCACTCACATACAAGCACCCCCCACCCCCAAGCCCACACCTCCTACACACCCACATACACGCATACATCTACGGACCCGCACACACACCTACCCACGCGCGCGCACACGCTCACGTATACGGGCGGTGGGGGTGGGGGCGGGGGGGGGGGGGGTGGGTGAGCACACAGGTATGTTGGCGCAGCGACGATATTGTGGAGTCGTTGGGAGACGAACGATTATATAAAATAATACATAGTTGGCACGCAACGGCTCTAAACAGTTGCGACGATAAATTCAACAGTCATTTGCGCGGCTGCCTTTGCAAATCGTCCATTCACGGGCTGAAAATCTGTTGCAATCCGCACCGTTTTAAGCTTCCGTAAATGTAGAAATGAAACGGGAAATTGTTGTCTCTTTTCGCGACTTGAAAGCCGCAAGCGACGGAGCAGCACGACGCATGGAGGATATTTCATAATGGTAGCGAGGAAATTGGGTTTATAAATAATAAATAAATTTGGTGATTGGTAATAAATAGATGATTGTATGCATTCATTGCACATTATTTCTCTTATTTGTAATGGAACACACATCCATTACACATTACTTTTGTCATTTGTAATGGAACATGTTCCCATTACACATTACTTTTGTAATTTGTAATGGAACGTATATCCATTGCACATTACTTTTGTAATTTGTAATCGAACATATATCCATTAAACATTACTTTTGTAATTTGTAATGTATACAGTAATGCACTATCAAAATAATGCATTATTCACAACTCTGCTTGTGTGGCAACCTAATGTATAAAACAAAGAAGCCAATTTTTTCGGGGACACCAGCGAAAATGTGAGTACATGAAAAAAAAACACCTCCCAATATGTGAGTAGGTCAATTTAAAAAGGTGGCGCAAAGTATCCATTCTTAATATTTTTTTTCAATTTCTGTGAGACATATATATACATATCCAAAGTAAGAGACACGTATGGCGATTAATAATTACTTAAGGCAGTAGTCTGGTGCAGAGCGAGATTTTTATGTCATTTTTGGGTCGGAATAACTTTTAAACCGTTGAAGTTGTCTTGATGAAATATTACATTGTATTTATTGTTCCTTTGAGAATGTATCACATTAAAAAAAAAATATTTTTAATATTTTCATGTAGTTTTTTATTTTTTTACAACATGTCCCGCCGAATGCCGCCTCGATCGGCGCCCACTCTGGGTGATGTATACATCTGTAAAAAAAACATATATATTCTCAATCTGTATGAGTATTCTGAGCACTGGTAGCAGAATTAGTACTTAAAAAAAATTTCTTACAAAATGGCGGCCTGTTAAACTTTGATTAACGATATTTCATACATTTTTGGGAATTCGACGAGTTTTAAAATGTGGGCAAAATTATTGTTCGACTCAATTATGCTACCAGTTCTCAGAAAGAGGCTACCGAAGGTACGTGCAAAATTTGAGCTCGATCGGTCAATTAGTTATCGATCATATCGTGGGCGCCGATTCGAAAAACATAATTCTGAGATAAACGCGTTCAAAGTTTTGATACCGTTAGATGAGGCTTGCGCACGGCTTGCTTATAATTTCTATCACTCTGCCAATTTTTTAAATATCAATAAAGGATTTTCACGAGCGTATTAAGAAAGGTCTAAGGAATAATAAAACGAAGGAGAAAAGTCGATTTTGTCAAATTTCTAGACCAGACTACTTAATAGGGACGTTTTTATTCACCATAAATAATTACGCCAGTATGCATTTTTCATCCGACCCTTTATACGTCATATTTGGGTAACCGTACTCTTGCCATACAAAGTAACGTTTGTCGTCCAACTTGAAAATTGTGATAAAAAGTAACGTCTCCGTGCAATATGGAAAATTGTGAAAATTGTTTATGGCAAGGTTAACTTTGTACACCTTACCGATAATTTATGATTAAGCTCAAAAAAATTATTACTGTTATGGATGTTTATAACCTGAAAAATGTGACAAAATTTTGGGAGAGAATAATTCTTAATAATTAATTTGTCTAAAAAAAATATCTTATAATAACAAAACAAAGCACAGCTTTGGAACAACGAATCGAGGCACTCTGAAAGAAATAGGTGCTACTGTACACACTTCAGAGTATTTTCTGGAATGTTTTTGAGAAAAATCAAAAGTGGGATATCGACCGAAGAAAAATATTTTTGCATACTTTTGGTGAAAATGGGCATTTTTTAATCTCGAAAAATTCAAAACAAATTTTTTTCACAAAGTTCATGTAAAATCGCAAATTTTTTGTCTTAAACATTTTTCTGCGAAATCAAATGCTCACGAGATATAACGGTATTTTGAAAATTTTGAAAATTTAAAAAACTCGACAAAATGCGATGCAAAAATTTTGAAAAAATTTACACTTTTTTTCATATAATTGAACGATTAAACGAACTTACCTGCAAGTGATGTTTGATCGTGATTGTATGAAGCGCCTCTTCCTCAAGATCATCGTGTAGTACCCCTATTCGTTGCCAGAGTAACCACGTATACAAAGTTTTTCAAGACATTTGTTCTCAGTGGGCAATGACCCTCTGCGTTTCCTCTGTTTCTTCATTCTTCTTTTCGTGCTAGAAGACCACGGACATCTGTGCAAATTGTCAAAAAGAAAAGGAAGAAAAATTCTAAAATTTTATTGGAAAATGGGGAAAAACGTCGTAGGGAGCATTCCGAGGACTCACGAAGTTTTGAGGAGCGTCTAGAAAGACGTATTCGTCGGCTAGAACGTTTGCAGAAAAAGCGAAGACATCGACGTACGTACAATTCCTTTTTTAATAGGTCACCATTGGAAGATTAAAACCACACGTTCCGGAATAGAGAGGTGCTTACACAGGCTCTAACCTGCTAAGTTTTGGACGTATATTTACGTTTGACGGAAATAGAAATAAAAATAAAAACAAAAATAAAGAATAAAATATTGACATGCTCTAACCTGTTAAAACGTTTAGACTACGCTCTCTCTCTTAGACGGAAAGACTCTCATACAGGCTCTAACCTGTTATGAGACAAAATAAAATTCGTTCTATGAATGAATTAGAGTGCTTGGTTAGGCGCTAACCTACCAAGTGGCTCCAGAAGCGGATCCTGTTTCATCTCATAAATTACAACTCAGAAAGGTCTAACCCGACTGAGGAAGGGCCTAGCCCGTGTAAATGATATCAGCGTCGTTCACACAGTCTCTTATTGGAGAACGTCACTCTCAATAAGCTGATTGGACTATTTTGTCCACAACAGGTCACCATCACGAGACCGATTCCGCATTAACGGATACAAGCGATGACATAAGTTATCGCAATGAAGGCTGTGCCCAGCTTGCTGGTTCGAGAGCTAACTCGACTCACAGTGGGTCCATACCTGAAAGGGAAGGATCCCCTCAAATAATTAAGGTGTTGAATGAACCAGAGGGAAACCCACTATCAACGGAACAGACGCCCGCAACCGAAGCAGGGATACAAGAAGAGGAAGATCTCGATCCAAGAATCGTCGAACTTTTAGGAAAGCGGATAACGGAAGAACGACGACTTGCCGCAAAAATCCCTATCGAACTAATGGTTTGGTGGGAAGAAATATTAAAGAATGGATTGCCGGAAGGAGAACGCGAAAAACTTGATAAAAAATATCCGGCTCCGGAAAATGCTGTCTTTATCGATCCGCCGATTATCAATCCGGAAGTCAAGGCAACCCTGACTGAAAATACAGCCAAAAGAGACGACAGAATTCTCACTAAACAAAAGAAACTCGCGACGGTTATAGCAATAATCGGAAGTGTCTTTTGCGAAGTCATCAACCGTGGAAAAGACGAACTCAATGCCCTTGAAAAACTGAGCGACGCAGGACGTATCCTCACGGATTTACAACGTGACGAATCCCTGATACGCCGAAGTCTAATCCTCGCAAATATTAATACCTCCTTCAAGGATATCCTCAATGATTCTGTGCCGGACGAATGGCTATTCGGAAAGCAGGTTGAGGATAGAGCTGCGGAAACTCTCCAAAATACCTCAAAGGAATTAAGGATCCCACAAAAGACATCGACTTCTAGAAATGCAAAAAACTTCCGAGCCCCGCCGCGTCGCACTCCAGGTGGACAACACCAGGAATCGTCGATTCAGGGCGGGAAAAGACTGACGTCTCTGAAACGTTTTCGGAATTCTCCAAACATATCGAGGAACCAGCGGCGAGAGGATCGTCAGGTTCAAAAACGAGTGATTCGGACGCGTCAAAGATGGTAGAAAACGGTGTGAGTGTGATTCCGGGTCACTTGCGATTATTTAAGCATAGATGGAGAGAATTAACGACCGATCGATTTATCCTATCGTGGATAGAAGGTTACCGAATTCCATTTGAAAAAATTCCTTATCAGGAAAAGTTTTCTGAACCTACAAGACCGGAAAAAGAACAAAAGATCCTATCAAAATTGATAAATGAACTTAAAAGAAAAGGAGCTATCCGTTCGTGTAGTAAGACTACGGGACAATTTGTTTCTGATACTTTTTGGGTTCCAAAACCGGACGGAGCAAAGCGTTTTATTCTAAACCTCAAAAAATTAAACGCATTTGTCAGAACGAATCATTTTAAACTCGAAGACAGAAAAACGACTATAAATATAATCGAAGAAGGCTCTTTTCTCGCAACAGTCGACCTAAAGGATGCTTATTACACGATTTCTATCGCAGAACCGGATCGAAAGTATCTGAGATTTAGTTTCAACCAACAGCTATTTGAGTTTATATGCTTACCATTCCGTCTGGCCACTGCACCTTACACCTTCACGAAAATACTCAAACCTGTTGTAGTGAGGCTACGCAAAAAGAACCTCCTCTTAGTAATTTACTTGGATGATATCCTAATAATTGGAAAATCTTTCGAGGAATGCGTCAAAAATGTAAAAGAGGTTTGCGCACTTCTGCAAAGACTAGGTTTCATTTTGAATGAGAAAAAATGCAAAAGAGGTGTGGATTTTTGGGATTTAATTTCGATTCTGAAAAAATGATCCTAGAACTCCCAGAGGAAAAGAGAAGTGCAATACAAAATCTAATTAAAAATCGGTTGTCTGTAAAGTCGGTTTACTGACGATAGTTGAACGTGACAACGTCATAAGAAAATACTGATGGAATGGTTTCATTTTTCAAAAGAAAATTTTTATTTTCTTTGTTTGATAGATGTTTGTATGGATATAGAGAAGGAGGTAAATGGAAATCACAATTGAATTGATCAAGTTACATTTATTTGTACGCATAAATACAATTATGTCAATTTTTATTTATTTTTATTTACAATGTACATATTTTTTACAAGTATGAATGTGCTTTGAGCAATTGTTTTACAATTTTATTTTTTCATAAAATTCTTCGTTCAGAAAATCATTTTAAATTTACAAAATACTTGAATAAAATTTATTGTTTAAATTTCTACTCGACTGTTAAAATTTAATTTTTTATTTTATTATTTTATAATAATAAATTTTGTATTGACATTATTTCTTTCAGCAAGTAAACTGAATAAAAGTTGTTGTTCAATTAGTTACTTAATTATTTTGCAAATTTAATTGTAATTTGTTGTAAAAAAGTAATAATTTTGAATAATTTATTATAAGAATAAACTGTGATTAAATTATTGTTCATAAATCTTAAATTAAAAATTAAAAATTTGGAAACATCATTAAAATTTTTGTAACTCTAGCTTTTAAAAAGCCCGCCTCAATGTGTTTGATATAGGAGAAAATTGTTCCCTTTGACGGCTAGCTGGTCCAACCTGTCATTTCAGACACGTTGTTATGATATGTGGAAGATTTAACATTTATGTTTTAATTTTTTGAAATCATAGCTACGCTCGATAATTATTTCGATCGAATAGTAAAGCAATTGATTTTTACTCATCGTGAAATAGTTCTGTTAACTTATTGTTATATTTTTGTCAATTATAGCATAACCTACAATCGCTGCACTAGCGGACCGATGCTATTTATTTTAATGATGAAAGCACGAATATTCGACAATATATCACTGAACATATATTTAATATCGAAAGAATCATTACCTTTATCGCCGCAATTATCGTTGCTATAAACAATTGACACCACATTCACTTTTCACTGCATTTCGTACTTGACGAAAACATGTACATTTATTATTGTATAGCAGCTGTCCACGCGGACGCATCGCTCATGGCCTCTGCACACTGCGCGCGATGGGCGACAAGCGATGAGCGATATCCAATGAGAGCTCGAGTATGACGGAAATGCTCTATGAGAGTGACGTTGCCATTGGATATCGCTCATCGCTCGTCGCTCGTCGCTCGCAGTGTGCAGAGGCCATCACTCAAGTAGGAGAGAGACAGATGTCGAACGCTGCCGAACGCTGCCGAACGCGGAGGCCGATTGTGCCTCTTTGTCGCTCGTTCCGCGCTCTCGCTTACACTTCAAGCCTTAGATGGAACGCCTCAGAGCGAGGTAACGGTGATGAGTCATGCTTTTTCGTGCGTGCAGCCGGCTCCATCGAATTATAAGACGTTGTCACGTCAAAAATTTCAGGAGAAAACATCTTCCACGATTCGTGAATTTGCACAATTTGTAGGGACACTGGTATCGTGTTGTCCTGCCATAAAATACGGTCTGGGCCATACTAAAAGATTTGAACGCATCCGATATCTAGCTCTACAAAACAATTCTGGTTGTTATGAAGGAGTAATGAAAATTCCGCGCTCGTTACAACAGGAATTTGCCTGGTGGATAAAAGCCATACGTTCGTCCTGTAACTCCTTTAGAACAAAAAAGTTCAAGTATGAAATCTTTAGCGATGCCTCTTTAACTGGATGGGGCGCAGTTTGCGGAAAAGAAAAAACACATGGGTTTTTCGAACCAGGAAGAAAGATCACTCCACATAAATATACTAGAGTTGATGGCGGCCTTTTTTGCACTAAAATGTTTCATTACGGACAAAAGCAATTGTAACATTCTTTTACGAATGGATAATACAACTGCGATCGCGTATATAAACAAGATGGCTGGTACTCGATTCGAACGTCTAAATGCCTTAACAAGAAATATCTGGGAATGGTGCGAACTACGTCAGATCTGGCTTACGGCTACTTACATTAATACCAAAGATAATATCGAGGCTGATTACGAATCGAGACGAATAGAAGATGAAACAGAATATAGCTTAGTTAATTGGGCCTTTAACGAAATAGTTGTCGCGTTCGGGCATCCAGATATCGATTTATTCGCTTCTCGGGTAAATACCAAATGTGATCGTTATGTGTCGTGGATTCGAGATCCACAGAGTGAAGTGGTCGATGCGTTCACAATCGATTGGGCGCCGTTCTCTCTTTTCCATGCATATCCCCCATTCACACTCATGCTTAGAGTATTGAGGAAAGTAAGAGAGGACGGAGCAACGGGTATCATGGTTGTGCCTGATTGGCCGGCCCAACCGTGGTATCCACGGTTTCGCTCTCTTATTGTCGGTGAAATAATCAAGATCGGTCCTAAGGAATCATTACTCCGGTCACTCAACAGAGATCCCCATCCTTTGTGGAAGCGGCTTACCCTGGTGGCCGGAGTTGTTTGCGGAAAGCGTTTGAATTAAACAACCTTCCAGAAGAGGCTAGAGACATTATGGTGAATTCGACACGCAAATCTTCACTAAAACAATACGGCCTTACGAAAGTGGTGGAAATTTTGTATTAAGGAGAAGATTCACCTGTATAAGCCATCAACTACAGATGTTTTAAAGGCATTAGCAGAAGAATTTAAAGAAGGCGCTGCTTACAGCAGCCTCAATACCCTTCGATCTGCTATATTTCTGCTTGTCGGGCCATACATAGGTCAGGACCACAATATTCGAAGGCTATTTAAAGGAATAGTTGAGACTCGTCCACCAAAGCTGAGATATAATCGTACGTGGGAGCCACGTATAGTGCTAGACTATTTGAAGAACCTAGGAGATAACGAAGACATGGCTTTGGATAAATTGACAATGAAGACCGTCACGCTGCTTGCGTTGGTCACAGGTCAACGAATGCAAACATTAGCCTTAATTTATCTCGAAAATATGGAATGGAAAGGGGAAGCCTTATGGATCGGGATATCAGATAAAATTAAAACATCGGGATTAAATGCGAAACAACCCCTTTTAAAATTACCAGTATACGAAACTGAGAATGCCATTTGTCCAGTCACAACCATACAGAGCTACATCGAAGGAACGAATTTTTTTGATAGTGGGCAACTTTTTGACCGTTCGAAATGGTATGGAACGCCTCGTATATATGTACTCGTATATTAGGGTGGCACAAATTTGGGCTCTTTTTTTTCTTTTTCTCACCATCCAATTATCTTCTTTAAAGAAAAAAAAATTGATGCAAAAGCTGTGTTCAAAAAACATTTAGAGGTTGCTCAAGCCTCCCAAAAATTCAAATTTTCATTAAAAAATCGATTATTTTTTTTTTCGTCCATTTCTCACCTATGAATTTTACGCTTAATAATTTGTAAATTAACGTCGCAAAAGCTCTAGCCAGCCAATGAATATTTAGCGGTCGCTCAAGAGCTTCGAAATTTCTAGTTTTTGCCAATTTTTTTTACTCTTCTCACTCATAAATTTGTTCTTGTAAAATAATTCTTCAAAGCTCTCGTCCGTAAACAAAATTATGGGTCGTTTTATTCGTAAAACTGAAATGGCAGCTGTCTTCCGCGCATCGTAATGCGTCCCACAGTTGGTCTCGTTAGTCAAACTGCGGACCAATTGTAGCTGTACTCCGCGACCATCGACGCCATAATACAATAATACACAATAATACCTAATTACACATATCGTCTAATTGGTGTTTGTTACAAATTACTATGATAAATTATTCCGAAAATGTAACACTTCGCTGTTTATTTTGTTTTTATGCTACAAGGAATTATAATACATGCGAGATTTATTTTTTGGCGGAAATGGTAAATTTCGAAAACCTTGAGTGACCAGTTCCATTGGCCGGCTAGAGTTTCCGCGAGGTTAATTAAAGAACTATAAAGCGTAAAATTCATGGGTGAGAAGCGGACGAAGAAAAAATCGATTTTTCAATGAATATTTGAGTTTCGGTAGGCTCGAGCGACCTCTAAATATTTTTTGACCACTCGCAGCTTCCGCGACAATTTTTTTTTCTTTGAAGAAATTAATTGGATGTTGAGAAAAAGGAAAAAAAAATAGAGCTCAAATTTGTGCTAGACCTAATATATGTATGCAGACATCAATCGTATGGCCCTCCATATGGATAAAGACGCTTAAGAGCTATATGTATGGTGGCTCTCTCTCTCTCTCTCTGTCGATCGTAGGGTATTCCGCGACTGCGAAAGTGCGCGAGCCTGCTCACCCCTCTCGGCATACTGGCGTCGACGCATCGCGAGCGGCCGCCGCGAGATTACCCTATTATACCCGTTAGACAATGGAAACCGCTCATGTGCCGGTAAATGGCCGCGTCTACCACCCTGTTTTCTCTCTCTCTCTCTCCCTCTCCCTCTCTCTCTCTCTCTCTTTCCCCCTCTCTCTCTCTCCCTCTCTCTCTCTCCCTCCCTCTCTCTCTCTCTCTCTCTCTCTCTCTCTCTCTCTCTCTCTCTCTCTCTCTCTCTCTCCTCCCCTATCCCTTAACCTAACCCTTTAATGCCACGGCCCTTGCTCCGTGGCTACCGACCGCTTCCTTCGACTGCTACTCCTTAATGTGAACAGCTCGCATTCCACAGCCATTTGACAAACGTATGTATTAGGTGTACAAATAAGTTTAAGGACAGTTTTCAAAAAATTCAAGATTTAGTAAAAAAGAAGTAAAACACAGTTACTCATCGAAGTAATCTCCATCGCACTGAATGACCTTCAGCCATCTCTCAGGTAACTCGCGGATGCCTTTCGCAAAGAAACTTTCGTCTTGCGAGGTGAGAAATTTAGCGACCCATTTTTCCACTTCTTCAAATGTTTTGAATCGCACGTCAGACAAATCGTTCTGCATTTTCCGGAATAAATGATAATCGGATGGGGCTAAGTCTGGTGAATACGCCGGGTGTGGTACAGCTTCCCATCCAAGCGCTAGTAACGTATCCTTGAACGGTTTACCCACATGAGGCCGCGCGTTGTCATGGAGCAGTTTTACTGGACGTTTTCCGTTACCAGAAAATGGACGTTTCTTCTCTATTTCTTGATTCACTTGCATCAATTGATGACAATAGCGATCGGTAGTAACTGTTTGACTAGGTTTGAGAAGTTCATAATACAGTACGCTTTTCACATCCCACCATATGCATAGCATGATTTTGTTACAATGAACATTGCGCTTTGGCGTGGATGTTGTCGGCTCGCCGGGGTCAACCCAATGATATTTGCGTTTCGGATTATCAAAATAAATCCACTTTTCATCGCCGGTCACAATTTTCCACAAGAAAGACTTTCTATGTTGCTTGTTGTAAAGACTCACACAAATGTTAAGACGGCTGTTTTTATTTTCTTGAGTCAGAAAGTGTGGTACCCACTTTGTTCCTTTTCGAATCTTACCCATTGCTTTTAAACGATAAGAAACAGTTTGTTGAGTTAATCCAAGCTGTTCCGAAAGTTGTTTCTCCGTCTGCCAAGAGTTTTCATCCAGCAACGCTTGCAGTTCCTGATCGTCCACCTTTACAGGAGGCCCCGTGCGTTCACGGTCACTAACGTCGAAATCACCTTCTTTGAATCGCTTATACCAATACTCACATGTACTTTTAGATACAATGTTGTCTCCAAGAACAGAACATATCGATTCACACGCTTTCCTAACACTTTTTCCTTGATGGAATTCATAGTGAATGCAGTGTCTAATAAATAGCTTATCGGTCTGCATGTTTAATTTACAGAATTTATAGGTTATGTTTATGACTCCTTTACGTTTCGATACTACATATCAAGCGCTATCTATGATAAGTGAGCGGGACCTTTCAATTAATTTAGAATAGCTGTTATGATACAAAATCGAAGTGTCCTAAAACTTATTTGTACACCTAATATATAATGTTTCACTTTCCAAAAATTTGCCTAAAAAATCGTCAGATGATTGTTAATAACAAATGAACTATGCAATATAAAAAAAAATCCTACGTACTTCCATAGACAATGTATTTTTCAAGATATATTCGACATTTCAAATGAATCGGTTGAAAATTGTCTGACTTACGTTTCCGGCCGGCTTAAAAAATGCAGTTTTGACATAAACGCTACACAGCCGCCACTTTGAAATTAATCGCTTCAAAAAAATTATCGTATACAGTCACTGATATGTATGATAAACACCCTTTTTGTAATCTCGATTTATTTTGTAATTTTTCTGAAGAGAAAAAAAAACTCCAAAAAGCCGATTTTTTCGGCCTCTAGAGTGGCCTAAGGCCTCAATGAAAATTTGAATTTTGGGGAGGCTTGAGCGACCTCTAAATATTTTTTGACCGCTCGCAGCTTTCGCGATATTTTTTTGTTTGTTTAAAGAAGATAATTGGATTATGAGAAATTATATATATATATATATATATATATATATATATATATATATATATATATATATATATATATATATATATATACACACATACACATACATAACGCTGCACAGCAGCAGAGTTCGATTTACTCTGACGTGTTTTACTACTGTTCGGGGCTCGAGGGACTTCCTCCGAGAGCCAGGTACCTACCGATCTCGCGTGGCGAGCGGCCTCGCCTCCGGTGTCTTCGCGGATGCACAGTAGTGCAGACCTATAAAGTACCCACCGTCGTGCCGCGTCGTCCCCTGCCGTATCCGAACGTACGATCGCACCAAAGGTGTGAATGTTTCACGCGGAGAATCTTCTCACCTCGTTCTCGCGCGTCTCGAACTTCCGCATACGACGATTCGCGGCTGCGGTCCACTCGAGACTGGTAGATACACAATAGGTGATGGTGACTTTTTTTCGTTCTTTTTCTTTCTTATACGATATTCTGGCATACACGAAAGCGAGAAGACACGGGGAAATTCGAGAAAGCGAGCCGACCATTTTTAGCCTCTAAAAATCGTTGCAGACAAAAATAAATTTAATTTTATAAATAAAAAATTTAATTTGAATAAAAAATTTAATAAAAATAATTTAAATAAAGGTGTAGAAAATAATAAATTTATAAATATATGTATTTGTATATTCAATTTTTTTTTATCATTTAGCAAAATCGTTCCATGTGCTAACGAGGAAAAAAAAATATCGTTGTTTTTATTTACTATAAAAATTGTATAGCGTTGAAATTAGACTAATTTGAATTAATATCATAATTTTAATTTGAGTGGAATTAGCCCTACGATAACATTTTTCGCTGTGATGACGATGAACAAAAAATCGATTCTTTGGCATTAGCTCACATTTTTTATTACGTTAAAATTTCGTTAAGTGGAATTGATATAATACAATAACAATAATAATATAACATATCAATTGAATTGACATTACCATAACATTTTTTCGCTGTGGCAACGAACAAAAAACATCGAATTGTTGCATAATCCTTATATATATATATATATATATATATATATATATATATATATATATATGCGTATGTTATTATCATCATATCTTGCATTTTTTTTATTCCCCTCCACAGCTATGGCTAATTCGTAAATGAAGAGATAGCGGGAGCTGATCCGTGTGGCTGCGAAATAAAAAAATTGGCGCAATCATTTTCAGATCAAGTCCCAATTTTTGTTAAAAATCAAGATTTTTTCAGTATTTCATATTATTCAATAACAGTTATAAAATGTGTTCAAAAATATTCCGTATCCAATATTACTCTCACTCTGTCTAAAGTAATCCTCAATTGATTTGAGACGTGAAAAAAAAAACAATTTTAGGAAGGATGTGGAAAATTGTAGAACTCTTTAAAATTCAAACGTACAGGGCTCACGATCGTGAGATTCTTTTTGTACACTGCTATATTCGCTATGGCCACGAAGGAAATATCGACATTTTTATGATTTACATCATTATATATATATATATATATATATATATATATATATATATATATATATATATATATATATATATATGTATGTATGTATGTATGTATGTATATATATTTAATTATGTAAAATTGTCTCTGCTCGCCGGACCTCTTGTCTCGCGTAGTTGGAGAACTCTTGCTGTTATATGTATAATAAATACCGGGATAGTTCTCGAGACACTTCGGTATTTGTTCGATCCAATAAGACTCGGGACCGTTAGTCAAGTCTTCCAAGTCCACAGAGACAATGCGGAAGAGAATGGACGATGTATGTCTGCTCTCTCTCTCTCTCTCTCTCTCTCTCTCTCTCTCTCTCTCTCTCTCTCTCTCTCTCTTTCTTTTTTCGACTTGACGTTTGATTTTGAGAGGAAATTGCATTTACTTGTTTATTTTTCATTCTCATATCATCTTTGATCCAATATGCGTGAATTTTTATTGACATTATTTTCTATCCTCATTATGTTTATTTCAGTTTATCACGCCAATCTCAGGTTCATAATTTTATTTCTATTCATGTCGAGTTTCACTTTGTTTTTACATTTGCCGTTCTATTTTATTTTTCGGTTCAATATTCTTTCTCATTACATTGTCATTACATCTTATACTCATATCTTATACATATTATCACATCTCATTACATCTTATATTGTTTGAGTTTGTTCGCCATGTCGAATCTTTCGTTCTGCAATATTTGTTCATTTTTATCTTACATCGAATTTTCATTTCTACTATTTTCAAAGACTGCTCGAATGCAAAAGAGGGCCTTGATAATAAAAACAAATGTCCAAACTGTCAGCAGTTTCGTAAAAAAAAACCAAAATAAAAAAACGGCTATCACCATAGCAACATTTGTATATATATCGATAAATTGTTGACTTTTTTTTTGGCGTTACGTAATTTGTTTACGCCGCCTGACTTCCGTTATTTTTTCCTCATATTTTCTGAGCGAAAGAGAGATAGAGAAAGAGGGGATGGATATTGGATGACGAGGATGAGTCGTTTGCGTTTATACGCCCGATTAAGAACTTGAGCCGAATATACAAGTACTTGCGCTATCTACGCGACAGTTGTGTCTGGACAATCGTTCGTTAGATCAGCGCCAACCCCTCCACGTTGCGCATCTCGTCCGAGAAAACGCGATCGAAAAAGCGGCATGGGTTTAGAACGTTCCGTGGAATACGAGAAGATTTCGGTTTTACGGTCATCTCTGCACATAAATGCCGAGGTACTTACGCTGCTGCTCAGTCCTGTGTACCTCGTATGTATGAAGAGCGAATGAGAGAGGGAGCGAGAGAGAGCAAAGGAGAGAGCAAAATAAATGATCGGGGGCGGGGGGGGGGGGGAGAAAACGATAGGTGAAAAGAGAAGAGGAACCCTTATTTATATACATATGCATATACAGGGTGACGACTATAAAGGTATTTATATATATATATATAAATAAATAAAAAATATATATATATAAATATATATAAATAAAAATAAATAAAAACACTTTCTCATGCTTCATTACTTCAATAATTAAGACACAAAATTTCAAATAATTTGATCCAGCCGAAAATATCCTTATATTCGTTATATATAATATCCTTATTATATATATATATATAGGATATATATATATAATAATAATAATTTTTATAATAATTATTTAATTAAATAATTAAATTTTAAACAAATTTAAACAAAATTAATTAATTATTTAATTTATAATTATAATTTAATTTAATAATTATAAAATAATTTTTATAACAATAATAATATTATAAAAATATCCTTATATATATATATATATATATATATATAGGAACGACTATGAGGATATTTTTTTTTCAAAAACGGCTCGATCAAATTATTTGAAATTTTGTGTATTAATTATTCTAGTAATGAAGCATGAGGAAATTTTTTTATTTATTTTTAGTACATTTTATTAAGCGGAGGAGCGGTCGCAAAATGGCGTCTCAAAAGAGACTCCCTGACGGTTGACAGCATAAGTGCCACAGCAAGCATGTGAAATAAAAAAATTCAAAAAGATTATTATATTATAATAGTATAGCTATCGCAGCATCGTAGGAAATTTGAAAATTTTGAATAGAAAAAAAGGCGGACCTTTAAAAAAAATCGAATTTTACACAAAAATTTTGCAGTAAATTGTTTTAAAAAAAGTAAACAATTGTTAAAAAAAACTCTACGATGCGACGATAGCGATAAGTTTTCTGCAGAGAATCCTTTTTGAATGAAGTCGATTGGACAAAATTTGACAGAGTTATGCTGTCAACCAGGTCAAAAAACGTGGTTTCGAGAAAAACGAGTTTAAAGTATAGAAAGGCCCGTATGGAAGGCTCTGAGAGCGTCGACGCTTGGCGCCAATTTCGAATACTTCTAAGCCGAATATTGTTTTGAAAATTTGTAGGCATATTTTTAAAGGCCAAAACGATCTATTTCAGCAAAAGAAGAATCGATTTTTTTTTACATTGATATTCCCCCTTAAGAGTTCGCTTTCGATCTTCATGAAACGAATATATGTGATAAAGCATTTAAAACTATTAGACACGTTTTTTTTATCGGCAGAACAACATTTTTAAGGAGGGAAACCACCCCTCGAAGAAATACGTGTGACCCCTTAATTTAATTTTTCTTTCAAAACTTCTATAGTGGTTTTTTCATCCCTTTGCGTGGAAAGAATTTTGGTTTTTGTTTCATTCAAATCGGTGCAATGCTTGTGGGCGAAACTGCAAAAACAATGACGTTGAAGTTTGCATCGTTGGAATGCAACGAATTTGCTTCGTGCTTCCCAAATTTCTTTTAGTACATCTAACGAGGTTGCGAGGTCGATCTCTCCGATTTCGGTGGAATTTGGCATGCTTGCAGAATGGCTAAAAATAAGAGACACGTATTTTTTTATATTTGCGGAACACGATTTTTGAGGGTTGAAACGCACCCTCGAAAATTGGGGTGTATTTTGGGTCGATAACGTTTTAACTGTACGAGCTATGACAAATTTTTTAATTGCAACAATGTTTATTTTTTCGTGTACTATAACATTGGTGATGAGAGCGATAACGTTATCGACGAAAAACGAAAAACACCCCTATTTTCGAGGGTGCGTTCCACCCCTTAAAAATCGGGTCCCGCAGATATGAAAAAATAGGTGTCGTCTATTTTTACTCATTCTACAAACATGCCAAATTTCATCGAAATCGGAGAGATCGACCTCGCAACCTTTTCTTGTAAGCTACGAAGATCAGGAAAACATTTTTTTGGACCTTATTTAGCGATCTACAACCTAAATCTGCGAAAGTAGATTTTTGACAGTAACAGAAATGAGAAATGAAAAAGAATTTTCGTTGCGTTCCAGCGATGCAAATTTCAACCCCATCAAAATCATCCCTTGACACGCCTATCTTCGAGGGGTGGTCCACCCCTTTTTTCCGGAGATAAAAAAATACGTGTCTAATAGTTTTCAATGCTTTATCACGTAATTGAATTTCAAACAAATCAAAGACGGACGCTTGAGTGATGTATTTATTTGTCATTATTTGTCAAGTCCTCTTTGAAAATAAATACAGCGTATTTTTGTAACGAATAACTGTCGCTCGAAAAAATTGGGGATTCAAAAAAAAATCAAAATTCCATTTCCACTACTGCAGAATGAAGATAAGAAAATTCCACATACAAAAAATTCCTGAAAAACTTTTAAATCAATAAAAAAAAATTCAAACAAATAGAATTAAATACCATAAAAAAAGTTTTTCATGAGTGTTTCGTATTCTGAACTGAATTATCTACATTCTCCTGAACGCAATATGAAATTTCGCTTTTCTTCGAGAATGCTCAATTTTTTCTGACAAATACTAATCATCACAAAAATACGCTGTATCTTTTTTTTAAGAGGACTGGAAGTACCATTAAATGTCATATTTCCGTTGATCGCGAAATCTCCGCCCAGGCACTTGAAAACTGCATGATAACGTTATGATACGTCGAAACCATTCACGCTAGAAAAATATGTTTCAGACAGACGTTAAGGGGCTACACCAGTGTGAACGCTGAACATTTGCGTGATTTTCCGGAATTTTTTCGAAGAAAAGTACTCAATCAAACGTTTCGGAAAATTAAGAATATATTTGGCTATATTCGACCTATATTACATAATTTTTTAATAAAAAAATATTGAGACCCAAACCACTTATGCGCTGCCTTCGGAGGCGCAACAAAAAGTTCCTCCACTGCTGACATGATTCCGGCCGATTGAGTAGCTGAAACCGAAAAAGGAAAAAATGTCGTAAAACTGGAAGGTATTTCCTATACAATGACGAAGGATTTTCGAAAAATATCAAAATTTAACAAAATGGCGTAATTATGAAAAAAAAACTGTTTTCTTGCCTATAAAATGGCCGTTTTTTTCAATGCCAAATCGTCAATTTTCATTTTGTCAAAAACATCCTACGTCATTGTAGAGTAAATATAGTCAAGAGTACACAGTTCAAATTTCAAGTCAATCGGATAATTGCTCTTTGAGTTACAATGTCAGCAAATTTGAATAATCTTATTTCGAGAAAAACGCGTTTGAAGATTTAACTATCGATTTTTGCAAGATAAAATGATTAGAGATACGGCCTTGAAATTTTTACAGGATACTCTTCAAAGTATAAACTGTCAAAAAAGACGAGAAAAAAAATCGATTTTTTCGAAAATGTCACACTGGTCCCTTAATCACATTCCGGCGGTTCGTTATCCAATGCGCGTTTTCTTCATAAGGACGCGCAGAGGTCATATGAAGGTCGATCATATTCTCTGCCATCATGTATTTTTTCTGTTGCACCAATCGAAGGAGCTCGATATATCCGGCATAAAAGTATCGCATGGATTTTGGGAAAAGTGTCTTCTGAAATTTTACCGAGACACCCTGTTCATATTATATATATATATATATATATATATATATATATATATATATATATATATATATATACATGCACACACACACACACACATATATATATAGACATATATAGAAATATATGTATATGTATATACTCGATCATACTTGCATATGCATATGTACCTATAAGCGTTCGCCTCAGCTGGCGTCTGCCGCAAGAGAAAATTGTAGAGCAGGACAACGATGGCAGTGCAGTTCTCTCGATGAAGCGCATTTTCCCCGTTCCTACTTTTGGTCCCACCCCCCCCCCCCCCCCCCCCCCGGCCCGTCTATTTCCCTTCCCGTATATCCCCATGGAATATTAATATGACGCGAAATATTATAAGCCGCGACAGCGACCGCCACGGGAATACTAAATATTATCCTGCAGGACCCACGAGATGGTGTATACATATCTATATGGGGCATTCCACGCCAGCTCCACCACTTTTAGACCAGGCCCCTTTTCATTTGCCTGAAATTTATGTATTGTTTCCTTTATGTATTGTTTCCTTCTAAAAAAACGCTTGTCTGATTTTAAAAAAAAACCAATTTTGACTAAATCCGAAATATGTAGTGAACTTTTCGAAATATCGACGTTTCTTGTTTAAATACTCATAACTTTCTGAACAAGTGACCAGAGTAGATTTTTTTTTCTTCTTATTTGTTGTTTTGAAATGTTCTTTATGGTGAACAAATTATTTTAAAAAATTCAGTCACCATTGTGATGATCTTTTAGTTAAAAAAAAACACGAATTTTTTAACGTTTGGCTATGTTGATTTTCGATTTTTTTTGTCGTAAAAAAATATGATCAATTTAGCGTTTTTTGCCGGGGGACCCATCGTGGTGAGATTTTTCTTTAGATTTTTCTTCCTGAATGGAACATTCTTTATTGTTTATTTTTTCGAAATTTAGTTGTCTCCTATGATGCAATAATGTAAACTAATAAATTCTATGGTTCAATGAAAAATTCAGTGTACTATTTCGTTTAGAATAAAGTTCTGCTCACTCAGAGACGTCACAAGTAGTATTTGAATTTGCCGTTAGGATGATTAAAAATGATTGGAAAACTTATTTAACCTGTTAATATAATATACGAAGTATTGAATATCATAGAATCAACCTTTTAAAATGATATAATAGAAAAAACCGAAATTTTGAAAATATCAAGGAGAAAACTATTTTAATTTAGAAAAAAAAATTGACCGCTCTGTTGCCAAAATCTTACCACGATGGGTCTTGCCGCGTTAAACGCTAAATTTATCATATTTATTTTACGAAAATAAAAATCGAAAATCAAAAAGGTCGAACTTTAAAAAAATCGTGTTTTTTCCACAAAAAAAACTAAAAAACTGAACATTGACAAAAATTGATAAAGTACATTTCAGAACAACGACTTGGACCGATAAAAATCTTTGGTCAATTTCTCAGAAAGTTATGAGCATTTGAAGAAAAAAAAACGTCGATTTTTTTTTTAAATGCACTATATATTTCCGATTGTGTAAAAGAATTTGAAAAAAAATCACGCAAGCGTTTTTAGAAGGAAACAATAACACATTTCAATTTCAGCCAAATTAAAAGAGGTTGGTTCTAAAAGTGGTCGATTTGGCGTGAATTGCCCCATATATATGTAGACTGGCTACAGCATAATATGGATAGATATAACCCGTGCTTGTTCTCCAACTCCAGTTCTATCCACTTTCCGTTCCGCTTTATCTTTCGTTCGGTACCGATGTATTTTGTTGTTATATATATATATATATATATATATATATATATATATATATATATACAGGGTGTCTCATTTTAATCTTACACCTGAATTTTCTCGAAAAATATTGCTCGGACGAACTATTGTGTGGAACAAAACTTCTAGGGATTGAAGGGGGACGTTTGAAAAAAATTTATTTGAGGAGCCAAAATTCAAAATGGCGGCGTTACAAAGGCTGACATGTTTTTTTCAAACGGAAACATAACTTTTTTTTATTGCCAAAAAATTTGTCAGCTGAAAACTAAAAACTTTTGTTGAAAAAAATTTTTGATAAAGTTCATAGTTTTCAAGTGAGAACATCATTTTCAATTATTTCAGATGTATCCAGGATTTGTGTGTGTGTGTGTGTGTGTGTGTGTGTGTGTGTTTTTCTACCCATCGTGATCAAAGTTCGTCAAGGATTTAAAGAAACACGTTTTTGGGCCTGAAAATGGCACAAACGCTATTAAAATGAAAGAAAAAGAAAAAAAAAACTATTTTTCATCGATTTTCCTCCGAAATTTTCTCATGAAATATCGTCCAAATTTGAAAACAAAAAAAAACAAAAAAAACCAAAATTTTCAACAAAAAAATTTGATTCTTTTTTTGTTCAAGTGGTCATACATTCGAAAATACAACATTGAGCCGCTTGCCGTGAGACATTTAGTCTAATTGTCCCTACCACCGGCATTTGCGTTAGCCAAAGCGTAGGAGGTTGCATGGCTGAGTCTGTTGCAGACCATTCGCGTTATCCAGAATACACCACGTGGAGGTTCCATTTTAATAGCGTTTGTGCCATTTTCAGGCCCAAAAACGTGTTTCTTTAAATCCTTGACGAACTTTGATCACGATGGGTAGAAAAACACACACACACACACACACACACACACACACACACACACACACACACACACACACACACACACACACACACACACACACACACAAATCCTGGATACATCTGAAATAATTGAAAATGATGTTCTCACTTGAAAACTATGAACTTTATCAAAAAATTTTTTCAACAAAAGTTTTTAGTTTTCAGCTGACAAATTTTTTGGCAATAAAAAAAAGTTATGTTTCCGTTTGAAAAAAACATGTCAGCCTTTGTAACGTCGCCATTTTGAATTTTGGCTCCTCAAATAAATTTTTTTCAAACGTCCCCCTTCAATCCCTAGAAGTTTTGTTCCACACAATATTTCGTCCGAGCAATATTTTTCGAGAAAATTCAAGTGTAAGATTAAAATGAGACACCCTGTATATATATATATATATATATATATATATATATATATATATATATATATAGGGTGTCCCATTAAAAAAAAACATAGCACTAAATCGAACAGATGAGGTTATACAAAAAAATGTTTGCTACAAAAGTGTTATAGTTTTAAGGGAAGCAATTTTTTTTATTTAGGATTTACTTTTTACACCCACAGGTTGTGAAATTCATAAAATGCTTTTTTCTCGAATGGGAAAGAGATCGTAGAACATTGATGGGGGTGATTCGAATAAGTATTGATACGAGGCATATGGATTCTCCTTTTAAGGGGTTAGTCCACTCTAGAGGCCGAAAAAATTGGCTTTTTGGACATTTTTTTTTCTTCAGAAAACCTACAAAATAAATCGAGATTCCAAAAAAGAGTGTTTATCATACATATCAGTGATTGTGTACAATGTTTTCTTTTAACCGATTAATTCCATAATGGCGGCTGTGCAGCGTTTATCTCAAAATTGCATTTTTTAAGTTTGCCGGAAACATAACTCACAAGGAACATCCCTCAGGTGACACCTTTCGATTTTGTTGAAATTTGGATATTTTATAAAGCACCGAAAAGTAAGCGATAGGTATTTTTTTTTATCGGCGGAAAAACGGTTTTAAGGGGTGATACCATCCCTCGAAAAAAGGCATCTCTAGGGGTAATGTAGCAGTTTCACACACAAGGAGTCCACCGATTTTAATGAAACAAAAACGGAAATTCTTTTAATCCGAAGCGATGAAAAATCCACTATAGTGACATGGCAAAAAAAATTAAGGGGAAACCACCCCTATATTAAGGGGTGATTTCACCTCTTAAAACCGTTTTTCCGCCGGAAGAAAAAATACGTATCGCTTACTTTTCGGTGCTTCATAACATATCCAAATTTCAACAAAATCGAAGGGTGTCACCTGAGGGATGTTCCTTGTCAGACAATTTTCAACCGATTCACATGAAATGTTGAATATATCTTGAAAAATACATTGTCTATGGAACTACGTAGGATTTTTTTTTATATTGCATAGTTCATTTGTTATTAACAATTATCCGACGATTTTTTACGCAAATTTTTGGAAAGTGAAAAATTTCATCAGATAATCGTTGAAAACAAATGAACTATGCAATGTAAAAAAAAATCCTACGTACTTCCATAGACAATCTATTTTTCAAGATATATTCAACATTTCAAGTGAATCGGTTGAAAATTGTCTGAGTTATGTTTCCGGCCAACTTAAAAAATGCAGTTTTGAGATAAACGCTGCACAGCCGCTACTTTGAAATTAATCGTTTCGGAAAAAATATTGTATACTGTCACTGGTATGTATGATAAACACCCTTTTTTGTAATTTCGATTTATTTTGTAATTTTTTTCTGAAAAGAAATCCTCAAAAAGCCTATTTTTTCGGCCTCTAGAGTGGCCTAAGGCCATAAACGTCACTTTTTGGACCACCCTGTATAAACGTATGACAGCTTCGTGAAACGTGCCCGTGCATCCGGAGAGAACGCACAGGTCCCGCAGCATCGCCGTCTCGGTCTTCTGTCTTTCGGAATATTGCATATTCTCTCTCTCTCTCTCTCTCTCTCTCTCTCTCTCTCTCTCTCTCTCTAATTTACTTATTACTTATATTCCTCGCTAAATTTAATACTCTTGTTATGCTTATTTACTCGTTATCAATTATTATTTATATTAATTTTATATTTATAATATGTTTAGTTCTATTTTTGTTATATAAATTCCTACGAACTGTACACACTATGTACCATATTGCCTTAAGGTTTCGACCAAGCCATAAAATATATATCAATCAATCAATCAATCAACCTCTCTTTTTTTTCCTCTGTTTTTCATCACTTCTGTTTTTCATCATCAGCTCTTAGATGGGTAGAAGCCTATCTTAGCGGCAGATTTCAGGCTGTCCTGAACCCTCAAGGTGGCCGCTCGGCCTGGGCCGAAGTCAAAAGAGGAATTCCACAAGGATCTGTACTAGGCCCGCTGCTATTCACCATCTACGTGTCGGATTTGAGGTACGCCCTGGCCACGTGCGACTACAATTTTTACGCAGACGATCTACAGATCCTCCACCGCTGCCCAATCTCTCAGCTAAACAATGCTATTCCAAAAATCAACACCGATGTCATCCTGATTCGAATCTGGGCCTCGCACAACGGGCTGACCCTAAACGCCGAAAAAACACAGGCCATTATCCTTGGCAGTAGACGAACCATACGAGCACTGAATCAGTCAGAAATCCCGTGCATCCAAAATGGTCGAGCAACTGTAAAATACAGCAACGTGGTCAAACTACTAGGCATCAAGATTGATGACGTCTTAAGCTGGAAGGATCAAGCGATTAACGTTGCCAAAGCCGCTAATGCACGTCTTTATCAGCTTAAAATCTGCAGGAGTTTCTTGCCTCGCCATCTACGAATCAAGCTTGTAGCGATCCTGATCCTGCCGGTCATCGATTATTGTTGTGCCGTGACCACCGGTATGCCGGAGGAATACAACAAGATCATAAAGGTAGCATTAAACTCCTGCATTCGGTACATCTTTGGCGCCCCGTGGTATAACCACACCACACCGTATTGGGAGAAACTTGAATGGTTGCGACTTGAAGCTCGACGGAAGTATTATACGTTGCGTATAGCCCACGAGGTTCTCCGCTCAGGCCGCCCGGCTTATCTGCGGTCGTTACTAAAAAATAGTGTACACAGAGAAGGTGCAACACTGCGAGGTAGGCCAGGGCCACTGGAAATCCCTCACTTCCGAACAGAGTACCTGAGGCATTCTTTTTCGGTCACATCAGCTTATCTATACAATTCCATCCCTACAAATTATTCTCAGCAGAACACAGAGACTTTCAGTAAGCACGTAATTAACTTATTAAAAAACGGTTCAATCTAGCTTTCCGGGGGCGCACATATATGTATGTAAACCATTGTAAATAATCGCACATAGCATTGTAAATATTAGCTTGTAATTTGTACAGCCATGTAATCATTAGCTTGTAATTTGTATAGCATTGAAATTCATTAGCTTATAATTTGTTCAGGTGTCTGCGTACGCAGAATTTAATTGTAAGCGTGCCATTTCTTATGGAATCGATTTTTGTTTATATCAAATCTGAACAGCAATATTTTGTACCCGAAGATTGTGTGCTAGAGGACAGTTAGTCCTAATGCACTATAAATAAATCTAATCTAATCTAATCTAATCTCTTTCTCTCTCTCTCTCTCTCCCTCTCTCTCTCTCCCGCTCTCTCTCTCTCTCTCTCTCTCTCTCTCTCTCTCTTTCTCTCTCTCTCTCCCTCCCTCCCTCTCTCTCCCTCTCTCTCTCTCTCACTCTATCACCCTCTCTCTCGCTCTATCTTTCTCTTTCTTTCAATCCATTTCGCTGCCGCTCTCTATATCTATCACTGTATCTGTTTTTGGCACGAGAGAACGGACGAGCAAAAGTTCCCGACGCTTGCTCTGAACGCGCCCGCGCTTGTTTGCACTGCATTGGAGAGAGGCGGTTTTAATGGGGGACCGCGTTTCTTCGCTGATACATCGATAACCTTATTGGCGCAGGTAAATGAGCCGGGTTATCGCGGGGCCGCGATACAGCGTCTCGACACCCGTTATAATGAATATATATATATATATATATATATATATATATATATATATATATATATATATACTGCCGGCCAAAAGTTTGAGTACACCAGTCGAACGACCGAAAACAAATTGTAAACATTTTCTAAATAGGCAAAATGAAGTTCAATTTGTCCTCTTTGAAACGCCGCTTGGGAAATTTGATCATCTTTATTTTTAAGTCCGCTATCTAACCTTTAGTGCGGCGCGAAATTTCGACTGGTGTACTCAAACTTTTGGCCAGCAGTGTGTATGTATATATAAATAAATAAAATATACAAATATTTAGAGGTCGCTCAAGCGTCCTTAATATTCAATTTTTTATTAAAAAGTCGATTTTTTTTTTTCGTTAAATTCTCACCCATGAATTTTACGCTTTATAATTTGCAAACTGAGCTTGCTTACGCTTTATAATGCTTTATAATGTTAAGCAAAAGATAGCCAACTACTTGGGAACGCCTTGCGCCAGTTTTGAAAATTCAATTATTGGGCTCACGCTGCGATAACATTAATTTGACTATATACTGAGATTTTTAGCTTGGAGAACAAAAAAAAATCGCTTTTTTGCATCATATATCCGATATATAGATATATAGATATATATATATAGAAACCGAAATAATTCGGAAATTTTCTAGACGCTGTAACTTTCTTGTGTTTTTTTTTTTTTTTTTTCATTTAGACATTTTTATTTCGACGCATTCATCTCAAAAGCCCTTTTTGGGGGAAATTGAAGTTTTACCCTCCTATTTGAAAAATCGAAGGACATTGCGGAATCTCGTAAATGCATCGGCAAAAAATAATAATTTTTATTACCATCAAGTGTGCCATTCCATACCGTAAAATATTTGTGCGAAACATTTTTTTGTACGGCCCCATCTTCTCGAGTTATCATAATGCTATTTTGAAAATGGGACACCCTGTACACACACATACACACGTGTGTGTGTATATATATATATATATATATATATATATATATATATATATATACTTATATATATTCACGCTAAATCGGAAATTGCTGTAAGCTCACAAAATATTATTCTTCCGATTTTATTCTTCACTGTTTTCATTTTATCTCCTCGATAGCAAATGTATATATATATAGACATTTATCGTCAGCTTATCCGCAAAAGCTTCGAAAGATATGTGTCACAACCACTTACTGGAAACGTGAAACAACTAACATATACACGGGGGTTTATATATATATATATATATATATATATATATATATATATATATATATATATATATATATATATATATATATATATATGAATACGCACCGCTTATCGTCGTTTATTCGATAACGCGGAAAAGCTCGGCCAAGGCATAGCGTGGTGGTACAGCGACGTCCGTCGCTTAACGGCCGCCGTTTTATTTAACGGCAAATAAACTTCGGTTACCCCACGCGCGCATGGCTGTTTACTTCCCCCCAACTGCCTCTATCGCTCTTCCCGATGCATTTTCTTTTCGCGAGATTCGCGATCGTGGCATGGGAACGAAAAAAAAAAACGTCTTTGCTCTCGTCGTTGCGCGTTTATTCCCGAGGTGGTGCAACATTGAGTCGCGATCGGGAGTCAGGCAGACGCGAGAAAGAAGCAGATGGGGATGTGAGCTTGCGCTTGCATGCGGCTCTTTCGACACAGCTGCGGTGTATTCTGAGACGATAAAGGGGTAAAAAAAGAAGAAAAAAAATGTCGTGAGTGTCGGGATAGACGCAGACAAGCTCGAATTAAAAAAAAATCTTGGCGGGAATATTGTACAATTTAGAAAAATGATAATAATGTAGCGATAAGAATAACAGTAATTAAACAAAATAATTGTAACGGTAATAATAACAGTAGTAATCATAATTGGTGACGATGATGATGATGATGATGACGAGAGAGATGATGACACTGGTGAAGGTGATGACAATGGCGATGATGATCACGATGATGAACATGACAATGATGATGATGACGATGATGATAATGATGATGATGGGGACGATGACGACGATGATAACGACAATGATGATGATGACGACGACGATGATAATGACGATGATGATGATGATGATGACGAAGGTGATGACAATGACGATGATGATCGCGATAATGAACAATGACAATGATGATGACGACGACGATGACGATGACGACGACGATGATGATGATGACGATGACGACGATGACGACAACGACAGTGAGAACGACAATGAGAACGACAATGATGATGACGACGATGATGGTGACGAGAGATGATGATGACAATAATGATGATGACGACGATGATAATGATGATGATGGGGACGATGATGATGATGATGGGGACGATGATGATGATGATGACGATGACGAAGTTGATGACAATGACGATGATGATCGCGATAATGAGCAATGACAATGATGATGACGACGACGATGATGACGACGACGACGACGACGATGATGACGACGACGACGACGACGATGATGACGACGACGACGACGACGATGATGACAATGATGATAATGATGATGATGGGGACGATGATGATGATGATGACGACGACGATGATGACGACGACGACGACGATGATGATGACGACGACGATGATAACGATAATGATGATGACGACGACGATAACAATGACGACGATGACAATGACGACGATGACGAAGGTGATGACAATGACGATGATGATCGCGATAATGAACAATGACAATGATGATGACGACGACGATGATGATAAAGACGACGACGACAACTACGACGACTACGATGATGACGACGATGATGATAATAATGATGATGATGGGGACGACGATGACGATGATGTTGATAACAATAATAATAATTGATTGAGTTATGAGCAAAAATCATGTACACAATGATATTACAAGAGATATACGCACGCCGACCGACGATAACATTGTAGAAGCTTGAGGTTCAGGCCCTTCGCTATGAGAGTCCGTCACTTCGAGTCCCCTATACAGCCAATATAAACGGACGTTTCGGTCTGCGTGTACGCGTCTCTACCCACACATATTACACATGCACATACGATTTCTTTTCAAATATTCTCAAGCCCGTGAAAACAGTATAAAAAGTTTGTATTTCGCGTGCGCATAACGTGGATACCGTGCAAAAATGTTGACATTCCGTCTGTATCATTGGGCCGACTTGATCGAATTTCCAGATGAAGTGAAATACATATTTGCACAAGGACATTTTACTCCATATCTACGTAACGCTGCTTATGTGTGCATCCGGCTGTTTTGAGAACGGTCTTCGAAAGGGACTGTCCTCGAAATCACCTTCACCAATATACACACATACTTATGATTGAAATATTTCCGAGCCTGTACGTAAATTTATTAATAGTATTCGTACACGTCGGTGAAGTTTCACCTATACATACATATAGCGGGGGTACGGTCGTGCCATCATAAAATTAATTACGCCTCGAAACTGTCTTAATTAAAAATGTGTCGAGCGGCCGTCAGCCGTAACTTTTGGCCGTTGCGCTTCCCCGTGTTGGTTGTTCGTGCGATAGTCTCGGTATATATATATATATATATATATATATATATATATATATACAGGGTGCCCCGTAAATCCTATGTCATATTTAAGGGGGAAGATACCTTCAGGCGAGGAAAAATATTCTGATTTTCATTTTTTTTACAACGGAAAGATTTCTTCATGATTTTTGAGACTTAGGGTATGTTTCAATACTACTTTTAACTGTTAAATGGCATTTTTTAATTAAGGGGTTAGGCCACTCTAGAGGGCGAAAAAATAGGCTTTTAGGGATTTTTTTTTTCGAAAAACGACAAAATAAATCGAGATCACACAAAAGGGTGTTTATCATGCATATCAGTGACTGGATGCAATACTTTTTTTTAAGCGATTATTTCCAAAATGGCGGCTGTGCAGTGTATATCTCAAAACTGCATTTTTTAAGTTGGCCGGAAACGTAACTCAGGCAATTTTCAACCGATTCACTTGAAATGTTGAATATATCTTGGAGAATACATCGTCTATGGAAGTACGTAGGATTTTTTTTTATATTGCATTGTTCATTTGTTATTAACAATTATCTGACGATTTTTTAGGCAAATTTTTGGAAAGTGAAAAATTATCGTCAGATAATTGTTAATAACAAATGAACTACGCAATGTAAAAAGAAATCCTACGTACTTCCGTAGATATATTTTTGAAGATGCATTCAACACTTCAAGTGAATTGGTTGAAAATTGTCTGACACGGAACATCCCTCAGGTTTCGATGTTGTTGAAATTTTTGATATGTTATAAAGCACCGAAAAGTAAGCGACACGTATTTTTTTTTATCGTCGGAAAAACGGTTTTAAGGGCTGAAACGCACCCTCAAAAATGGGGATGTTTTTCGTTTTTCGTCGATAACGTTTTAACGGTACGAGATATTAAGAAATTTCAAATTGCAACAATGTTTATTTTTTTGTGCACTATACGTTGGAGATGAGAACGATAACGTTATCGACGAAAAACAAAAAACACCCCTATTTTCGAGGGTTTTTTTTTCACTCCATAAGACCGTTTTCCCGCCGATAAAAAAAAATACGTATCGCTTACTTTTCGGTGCTTTATAACATATCCGAATTTCAACAAAATCGAAGGGTGTCACCTGAGGGATGTTCCTTGTGAGTTATGTTTCCGGCCAATTAAAAAAATGCAGTTTTGAGATAAACGCTGCACAGCAGCCATTTTGAAATGAATCGCTTCAAAAAAATTATTGTATACAGTCACTGATATGTATGACAAACACCCTTTTTTGTAATCTCGATTTCTTTTGTAGTTTTTCTGATGAAAAAAATACCCAAAAAACCAATTTTTTCGGCCTCTAGAGTGGCCTAACCCCTTAATCCGTTAAAATAGCGGAGGTCTGGCATATATATATATATATATATATATATATATATATATATATATATATATATATATATATATATACATATCTGAAGAAAGCCGACGTCGACGCGCAGACGACGTCGACGTCTATACATGTATACATAGGCGTCCGGGCGATTACCTACTGCAGCTTGTTTCCTCGATGACGAGCGACGCGCGGCGACAGCAGCAACAGCAGCCTCCCTTATAACAGGGCTATATATCTCAACGGCGGGCCACCCTGTTCGTCGCGCCGTAAATGAGGAGAGAGAGAGAGAAGAGAGAGAGAGAGAGAGAGAGAGAAATGAAGGGTGGGGGCTGATGTTGTATAGAAGGTCTCAACACCCTTATTACCCGTCGTTCATAGCCGCGAGCGTAAGCACGCAGCGCACAGTGCCCCCTCGACGCGAGAGAGCGGGCCGGTTGTAGGTGAGATGCCCGGTGCCTATCAGGCCTGCAGACCTTAAACCACCTCGTCGCCGCACCCTCGCCATGAATATTATGTCATTATGCAATCTTGGTGTGCATGCAACTTGCTCCTGAATCGAGAAGCACGTTTTATATATATATATATATATATATACTATATACATACATACATATATGCACATATATATCAGTTAATAATATATTTTGTAACTTTTAATATGTATAATCAATGTACACAATTCCAGATTTTTTAATTAATATTATGAGACTTATAAATATTTCAGTGCGGCCATAAAAAAATGCATGTATTTTAGAAAATTAAACTGCTCGATGGCAGCGCGTCCAAATTTTACACAGATTTTTGTTTTCATATCTTGATTAGTTTTTTAGCTAGACGTTAACATTTTTTTACCGAAGCCAAAATAACGGCCACCCTTATATATTAGGAGTACAACTTTGCAGTGACCGTTTTACTTAGAGAGCCACTGCGGCCGAAGTAGTGGCTCTAGCTCAATAAAAAAGTGGCATTTTAAACTAGAGGCTCTGCCAATGTAAACAATTTAAAAAAGCTAACGGATACGTGTATGCATTATAAAGTTATTGGCACTCAAACATGGCAACCTACGAGCCGAATTCTCAGCATTTGCGGGAACTGCTCCGAAGACAACAGAGGAAGGGATTTTTGCACCGGATTGTGACTGGAGATGAAAAGTGGGTTTACTACGATAATCCTAAACGCCGAAAATCATGGGGACTGCCTGGTCATATTCCGTCATCGACGCCCAAACCGAATATTCACGGATCCAAAGTGATGCTGTGTATCTGGTGGGACCAGCTGGGCGTTGTGTACTATGAGCTGCTCAAACCATCCGAAACCATCACAGGGGAACTCTACCGACGTTAGTTGATGCGCTTGAGTAAGGCACTCAAAGAGAAACGGCCACAATTCAACGAAAGACATGCCAAGGTGATACTGCGGCATGACAATGCCCGACCCCATGTTGCAAATGTCGTGAAAAAGTACTTGGAAACGCTGAAATGGGAGGTTTTATCCCACCCGCCGTACTCTCCAGACATTGCCCCTTCCGACTATCACTTGTTCCGGTCAATGGCACACGATTTGGCTGACCAGCACTTCGGTACTTACGAAGAACTCAAAAATTGGGTCGATTCCTGGATTGCCTCCAAGGACCAAGACTTTTATCGACGCGGGATTCGAATGCTACCTGAAAGATGGGCCGAGGTCGTAGCTAGCGACGGGCAGTACTTTGATTAAAAAATATGTAGCCACCTTTTTATAATAAAGCCTTAAACTTTTGAAAAAAACGGTCACTGCAAAGTTGTACTCCCAATATATATATATATATATATATATATATTATATATAATCGAACCAGACTCCTTGGAGGTTGAACTAGAACACCTACGAAAAGCTTTAGGAGACAATGGCTACAAGCCAGGCAACATCGAAAGAACGATCAAAAATCTAAGAAGAAAAATAGCTGATCCGAAAACGGTTACAGCACCTGATAGGGAGAATGACGGACAAATAACCGCAACAACTTCCCTTCCATACCTTCAGGGCGTAACCGATCGCATAGGGAGGGTCCTTGGAAAACGTAACGTGCGAGTCATCTTCAAACCTCAGAAGAAACTAGCACAAGTGATTCCGAGTGCAAAAGACCAAAGACCACCATTAAGTGCACCAGGAGTATACAAGATACCCTGCTCATGCGGTAAAGTGTACATAGGAGAAACCGGGAGGAAGATCAGTACACGGATCAAAGAACATCAACGGTGTATCAAATATGGCCATATTACACAATCAGCGCTGGCCGAACATTGGATGGAGACTGGTCATGCCATCCAGTTCGACAAAGCCCAAAGCCTGGCCCCATCAAACAGCTATTTTTCCAGGAAACACCGAGAAGGCTTGGAAATCCGAAAACATCCGGACAATCTAAACAGAGATGGAGGATATCACGTCAATCCTATTTGGCACACCGTCCTCCCGGTTTTTTAATTGACCAGCTGATCAATTAAAACATCTGATTGGCTGGTGCAGCGATCCAGAACGATGACTGCAACTATATAAGGAATACCTGAGACACGAGAGCTTCAGTATCGGAGCTCTCAGCCCTGATGATGCAGATTGTAACGTTTGCGAAACGTCGGCACAACGCTGATCCTCAACACGGCCTCCATCCGGAAGCCACATACTCTGCTCATTACATAAAGAGCCGTGAAAGCCTTAAAACTAAAATATATATATATATATATATATTATAATCCCCCGAAAAAACTCAGGAGAACTATCCGAAAAAAATGCGGTGGCGTTTTGGGCCGGGATTCGAACCCGGGACCTTTCGATTGCCGGTCGACTGCTCTGACCAACTGAGCTACGCCAGCCCGCTTACCTCACCTTTCTCGGATAGTCTCTATATCGTAACGCAACGTTACAAACCCCCCTGCCAGAGTCGATCCGGCTCTGGAGGGTCGACTCGAAATTTTTGCCCAAACTAATATCTAAACGCAACGGGAACTACTACAGACGCGGGGATTGTCTGAGGGACGGAAGGGGGAAGGGGTACTACAGACGCGGAGATTGTCTGAGGGACGGAAGGGGAACTACAGACGCGGGGATTGTCTGCGGGACGGAAGGGGGAAGGGTAAGGAGGGTCTAGCTCAATGAGACTCTTCTCAAGGAGGGGATTCTTGTCCACGGCAATCAACGATAATTCGATCTTTATCTTGATTATTCTGAGGCCGTGGCCCGCTGTTGGGCGCCATTTATAATCCCCCGAAAAAACTCAGGAGAACTATCCGAAAAAAATGCGGTGCGTTTTGGGCCGGGATTCGAACCCGGGACCTTTCGATTGCCGGTCGACTGCTCTGACCAACTGAGCTACGCCAGCCCGCTTACCTCACCTTTCTCGGATAGTCTCTATATCGTAACGCAACGTTACAATATATATAGATATATATATATTAGGGAGGCCGTAAAAAAATGTTAACGTCTAGCTAAAACTAATCAAGATATGAAAACAAAAATCTGTGTAAAATTTGGACGCGCTGGGATAAGGAGAACACGTGCCACCGAGCAGTTTAATTTTCAAAAATGCATGCATTTTTTTAATGGCCGCACTGAAATATTCATTAGTCTCATAATATTAATTAAAAAATCTGGAATTGGGTACATTGATTATACATATTAAGAGTTACAAAATATATTGTTTACTGATTTTTTTCCATCAATCACGTACCGCAAATTCGTACCTTTACATAAAATATTACACAAGTAATAGCAGTCCATCTATGAAATGATTGAAGTAGAGAACATTTGTTTACGTTCGGATTTTTTTTTTATATTCGGCGACATCTTGAAGAACAAATTGTATTTGATCTTCATCATAAGTCAATCGATTTTTATAAGCGGTGATAAGTTTGATCCCTCGCTCCGCTATATCATTACACATTCTTTTTTTTTTATCAATTGCGCGCCCGTTTGATAACTCTCGTTCGAGCTCCAAACAGATACATCGGTGTCGAGAAGGGTACAATCAATTTTAAATCGTTCAAAAAACGCCATAGATTCGGGACTAATAAAGAAATCAATGTCTTTATCGAGCAGAAAAGTAGAGTCTGACTGGAAAACCTGATATCGTTTGGAACCGCGTCGTGAAATCGAAATAAATTTGCAGAAACGTAAAGATTTCACGTGTTATTTTTGTGAAATGATTTTATTTATGGAGATGTGATTTTTTTTTAATTGCCCGAAATTTAGCCTTTAAATCGTCATAACTTTTTTATTTGTGGTTGTGATAGCGTGAAATAACTTCTCTTGTATTCCGCAACATACGTTTATTATAAATAAATCATTATTTTATACAATTGGTTTCAAGAAAGTGACTCTTGAGCTTCCAGTCTTAAAAATGTATGAATGTATGAAAAATTTCAACTCCTAAATTCATTAGAAAAAAACTTGTGCTCTTAATTTTGATCACATAACGAATGATTTCTATACATGTAGCATACTGTTGGAAAGGGTATAAACTAGTATACTTTTCAAA
>OZ023313.1:73130159-73140159 GCA_964007375.1 Ophion obscuratus | reverse complement strand
TATCTGACGAAATATATTGGGTTGGTACAAAAATCTTGCAACACTTTTTTTCTTTCAATTAAAATATTTTTCCTAATAATGAAGTTCGAGAACATTCGAGAATAGGAAATACAAGAATGGTCTAGAACCTTCCATGCCGCAGGACATATAAGCGAGTCAGATGTTCCGCGGAGTCAGTATGAGCAAAGATAGATCAACGTGCACTTCGAGCAATCGCATATTACGAATTCTTGCCAAGGGCATTCTGTAAGAGCTGCAGCCCGTAATATGTGCAGTGCGTTCAAGGCCAATGTAGTTAATTATTCAACGGTCTCCCGATGGTATCAGCGTTTTCATTCTGGCGATACATCTTTCGAAGACAAACCTAGGTCCGGCAGGGAATCGATTGTGGACGATGAAGAACAGCGAGCACTTATAAAGGCAAAGCCTAATATGTCGTCACGAGAATTAGCCAACAAACTCAACTGCAGTCATATCCTACTATCCTTCGACATTTACAAGAGATGGGATATAGGAAAGTTTATTCGTCTTGGATACCGCACAATCTCAGCGAATCAAACAAAGCAACACGCATGTCCATCTGTCTTTCACTCCTGCATCGTCCGCAAAGAAAGGATTTTCTTCAAGAAATAGTCACTGGGGATGAAAGCTGGGTGTTGCATGTTAATCACACGCGCAAGCGTCAGTGGCTATCGAAAGGGGAAAAACCAGAACCGACCCCTAAACAGCCCCGTGAAATGAAGAAAGTTTTACTCTGTTGTTGGTGGGATTCTGAGGGCATGCTCTATTACGAATTTCTGCCAACCAACACCACAATACAGGCAGAGATTTATTCTGCACAACTGCAAAAGGTGGCTAAAATTGTGAAACAGAAAAGGCGTAAACGTCTTCACGTTCGGCTTCTCCATGGCAATGCTCGACCCCACGTCGCTAAGATGACACAAGAAACTATTTCGCAGCTAGGATGGAAAGTTCTACCACACCCACCGTATTCACCAGACTTAGCACCTACCGACTATCACCTGTTTCGAGCCCTGAAGAACTGTTTACGGGATAAAAAATTTGATGATCTGTCAGATCTCAAAAATACATTGGACGACTTTCTTAATTCACGATCAAAAGAATTCTGGTCTGCGGGCGTGCAAAGTCTTTTTTACTCGTGTTGTGTGTTGCAAGATTTTTGTACCAACCCAATATATATATATATATATATATATATATATATATATATATATATATATATATATATATGTATATTCATATGTCGACAAATATTGCTACACATATATAAAAATTTGCAGATTGACTGCATTCAAAGCAAAAAAATCTCTTTAGAAATAAAGAGTTTGTCCACGAGCGAGTGAACGGGATCCTTGCATGTGTCCCCCAGGGCAATGAAGATCCTACTCGTCCCCAAGCAAGTCTCGTCATTGTACATTTAAACCCCCCCCCCCCCCCCCCCCCCCCCGACCTCGTCCTCGATGGGTTAGCTTGAAAAGCGATGGACACAGGGGGACGGTTTAAAAAAGGAAGGTGGAAAGCACCAGGAGAAGAAAGACCCAATTTCTCGGCGTTTCAATGCTGATCCTTACGCGCTGCGCTTTTCATGCCACTCTCGCCAAGAAAAGATCTTAGCCGTTTGTACGTCTGGGCGGGGTGTCTGGAACGGTGGTGTTGATATTTTGAAGAAACACAATATAAATATACATATACATATAAACGCCCACGCAGACACACACACACACACACACACACACACACACACACACACACACACACACACACACACACACACAGACACTCACACACACACACGCACACACATACGAGTGTATATGTATATGTATGTATATGTATAGTACCAAAAATATTTGCCTCCTCTCGTCCCTTTCCTATGCGTTTTCTCAGCCTTGCCATTAGCATACATTATACATATTGACATTAATATACCGTAATCATATTCGGAATGAGCTATCGAATAAAATAATGAGAAAAGTGTTATTTTTTTGTTCAGATTTATGTCAGTATGTCAGGGGTGCAATTTTTTTGACCACTTTATTTTCACTTATACAGTACTGGTCAACAGTTGTCGATCACTTTGGATAACTGCTAAATTATATTAGAATAATATAATTCATTTTATACCGCCATATAGTCCTTCGTTAAGTAACAAATTAAAATGAATCGTATTACTCTGATATAACATTGTAGTTACCCAAAGTCATGGAAAGTTTCGACCGGTACTGTGTGTACAAACATATTTACATATATGTTTATATGTGCGTATATATATATATATATATATATATATATATATATATATATATATATTACAATAAACAAAATAAAATGAAAGAAAAAAATAAAAACATTATTTTTAATTTATATATATTATGTTTCGGTGCCTGTATTCGTGTGTGTATCTGAACGCCCCACTTTCTCTCTCTCTCTCTCTCTCTCTCTCTCTCTCTCATTTTATTTCTACAATGAAACAAAAATGTTATTCTAACGTTGCTTATCAGGACGCATTTTCTTTTCTTCTTATCATCAAGCCTCTTTTTTGTTTCCTCGTAGTTTCTCATTTTTAGTGTCCCAAGCACGAGAATGGTATGCCAAAGGACGTTTTTTTCCCTGGAGCACAAATAAACATAATTTAATCTAATTTAATCTAAATTAATGTCTCTCTCCTCTCTCTCTCTCTCTCTCTCTCTCTCTCTCGTCCCCTCCTGTGCCCCGAGATTGCACACTATCTTCAATTTCTGTTTCCTTTCGCCCACTGTTGTTGCTTCAATAAATGTTTTTTAAATTCTCTATGATTGCGTCTTTCAAGAGTTCTGTCGATGTCATGTGTGCACTGCTTGATCGTCCGCACGTAATTTTATTTTATGTAAATAAACGCACACAGACACACAACAAACAGTAGGTGCGTGTGTGTGTGTGTGTGTGTGTCCGCGTGTGCACGTGTGTGTGTGTGTGTGTGCGTGTGCACGTGCGTGCGTGCGTGTGTGTGTGTGTGTGTGTGTGTGCGTGTGTGTGTGTGTGTGCGTGTGTGTGTGTGTAATGTGGATGTATGCATGTGAACTGCGGTAAATGGTACAAATTCCCTTCGTGCAACACGTATACCTGTCAGGACAAGGTAGAACGAGGGCCTATATATCTTCCTTCACCCCGAAACCGGCATACCGGCGTCTATCTCCGTGGCGTTGGAGCGTGAAACATCCCCTCTCTCTCTCTCTCTCTCTCTCTCTCTCTCTCGCCTCCCTCGCTCGGTCTCGCTGTTTGTTGGCCAAGGTATTGGAACACGAAGGCTTCCAACGCACACTCAGCGTCGACCATGTAACCCTCCTCCTCTCCCTCTTCGACGCCGTCCACCTTTTCATCCCACGTACTCCCAACCTTGGCCCAACGTCACCTCGGAATACCCCGGGTCTCCCCATTGCTTCGTTTCATATCCTCTCTCTCTCTCTCTCTCTCTTCTCTCTCTCTCTCTCTCCTTCTTCTCTCTCTCTCTCTCTCTCTCTCTCTCTTCTCTCTCTCTCTCTCTCTTTCTCTCTCCTCTCTCTCTCTCTCCTCTCTCTCTCTCTCTCTCTCTCTCTCTCTCTCTCTCTCTCTCTCTCTCTCTCTCTCTCTCTCTCTCTCTCTCTCTCTCTCTCTCTCTCCCTCTCTTTCGCGTACTCTTACGCGGGGGGCGGCCAACACGAACGGGACACGACCCGTCCTGCCCTAGCAACCCTTCGCTACGGTGAGCAACAATCACGCACGCTCACGTCCTAAGATCGCACAACGAGACGACGTCCCAGCCGCTCCGGCGTGGCCGCGGGACGTACGACGCGTGGCGCGGTCATGCCGAAAATCGCGTATTACCCGACGATACCACCACGCGGAGCTGCCGCATACCGTGAGAGGAACGAACCTTCTGGCTCGGCCTGGCTCCAGCGTTCACCGCCCTTCTTTCTTTCTCTCTGACTCTCTTAACGGCCAAGTTCCATGTTTTTACCTGGGAAACCGTTGGTGAAAAAGATACGCATTTTTTTAGCATCGAAAATGCTTTTGCAACTGTATATGTTTGTTGAGGTAGGCAGGTTATAGGGGTCTGAGTTAGGCGGATGTCACGCGAAAGTAACGCTACCCCCACTCTGTTGCAGTAGAGGTGGGGGAACCGCGGCAGCGCCTGTGATTGGTTGAAAAATGCCCTCTCCCTACTAAATTCTAGTCTTGTTATTAATTTAAAAGTTATATCACCACTTATATTACAAATATAATACAAATATTATATAACAATTATTATACAAACGAAGCCAAACAAACCCAATTATATGCATCAATGTATTAATTTTCTTTGAAAAATAATCCAGACCAACTCATATTAATTACATGTACCTGTTTTTTATTACCCGAACAGTCTGATTACATTTTCAATGACATGCACTTTCCCTTGTGCACTTTGCCATTCAATGACATGCACTTTGCACGTTGCACTTTGAGTAATATTTTGAGATTTTTTAATACAAAGGTACATATATTGAGAGCGTTTACTAAAAAAATACGAAAAAACCAAGAAAAACAACAAAGGCATGGCCGCCGGCAGATGATGAAATTGTTTTCGCGACGTTTGGCCGTGGACACTCTCCAGCTCAAACGGTTCATCTGAAATCTAAAAACCGAAGGGGCTATTCAAATTAACAATAAATACGAGTCTTTGACGATCGTCGATTTGGAAAATCATTTTTTTTAACAACGTGGCGACGCATTGAATCTCGATCATACAAAATCTTTAAAAGGAATCGACATTGTTACGTAACTATTGAAGAATGACGGTCGATTGAAGAAAAGTGAGATCGTCAATGACCTTCAAATGTTTCACATCGTATCTCCTTTAAATTTGGAAATAATCCATCGAGGGGTTCTTGAGATATGACGTCCACGGACTTTGAAAGCAGTGTTTCGAGACAAACGCATTTAAGGTTTGAAGTATGGTTCTGCTCTTTTGCCCGGCCGACTGTTAGAAGCTGAAGCTCATTCAACTTCAGGAATATTTCAATGACATTTTCAGGGAATCTATCTGAACGGTGATACTTACGAATAAAAATATTTTTGAAAAATGCAATTTTTTTACCGACCCAGGTAGACATTTTTTTTCATTGAAAAATATCGATATAGTACAGTCGTGCTCTATATTGGAATCGGAAAAAATTAGAAGAAGGCTAGTTTTTTGACAGTTGATTTTATAGGTGCCACGGGTGATAAAACCAAGTTTGCCTAAAAATGGGGGGGTAGGGTTTTTTTTAAGGGGATGGGGGTGGATTAATGCCAAACGACAACCCCCACCAGGTCGGCGCCGGGAGACAAAATGTTCAGAAAAATCCGGGTTTTATTTTTGTCCATAGCGCCGAAGTCGTGGAAGTTCATTTTGGGGGTGAAAAAGTGGGGTGAAATTTTGAAAACTCAGTTTTCATTCGATAACTCTTTAGGACAAATTCATGCAATTTTTGTTCGAATAGAAAAGTTGTAGCCCTTGAAAAGACGCGTCGATCGAGTATTCGATCAACCCTCTCCAATAATATCTTCAACCCCAAAAGAATTGTTGAAGAATTAACAAAAAAATTGTTTATTGAATAACTTAAAAACAATCGATTTTTCGGGGATGGATCAAATGTACGAAATGTAGAGAATAATTTTCTCGATATTTTCGTTCCGATGCACAACTTTTGAATTTTGCTTTTTCGAACCCCTCTCAGGGGTTGAAAATTCAAAATGAAATTCTGGGAAAACTATTGACCGAAACTAAAGAGATACGAGTTTGGCACTGTGGACAAAAATGTAGCTGAGGGTTCAAGCTACAAATTCTTCCACGGCGGCGAATTCGTGCCGTCAATAGTTTTCCCAGAACTTCATTTTGAATGTTCAACCCCCGAGAGGGGTTGGAAAATCAAAATTCAAGGGTGGTCCATAGCAACGAAAATACGGAGAAAATTATTCTCTATATTTTCTACATTTGAACCATACTCGAAAAACCGATTGTTTTTGAGTTATTCAATAAACTATTTTTTTTTAAAGTTTTTAACCATTTTTTGGGGGTGAAGATATTATCGGAAAGTGATGATCGAATACCCGAACGATGCGTCTTTTCAAGGGCTACAACGTTCCCATTTGAACAAAAAACGTACGATTTTTTTCTAAAGAGTTATTGAATTAAAACGGATTTTTCCAAATTTCACCCCACTTTTTCACCCTCAAAATGAACTTCCACGACTTCGGCGCTGTGGACAAAACTGAAGCCCGGATTTTTCTGAACATTTCGTCTCACGGCGCCGATCTCGTAGGGGTTGTAGTTTGGCATTAATCCACCCCCATCTCCTTTCATCCCCTAAAAAAGAACCCTACACCCCGATTTTTAGGCAAACGTGGATTAAGCACTCGCGGCACCTACAAAATCACCTGTCAAAAAAACTAGCCTTCTTCTAATTTTCTCCGATTCCGGGTTTTTTCAGTGACAGCACGACTGTACTAATAAATAATGACCTTATTATTATTTGAAGCAAGTACCGTCGTTGCTGCATAGCCGATCGGTGCAGACACTTCTGGCCACTAGGGCCATGGGAATTAAATAACAGACGAAATGTACCTTCAATATGATAATCTAACTTCCGTATGGCCTTTTTAAAACCAATATCCCTTTGTTGAAATTTTGAAAATTACAAAAATCACAAATTGTAGAAAAAAATCGATTTTCGGACAAAAAAAACAATTTTCATAATTTTTTATTAACAAATGGATAAACATGAAAAATCATTCGTTCGTGCGATAAAAATGTTGTAAACTATGCTCTGCCTGAATTTAAAGAGAATCGGACGAATGCATTTTTATATACCACTACCACCGTTTCATAATGCACAATTTTTGACATTTTTACAATATCTTTGCTGGAAATAAAATTAAAAAACTCTAGGCTATAAAATTACAATGAAAAATCGTATTTTCGAAACTTCAAACTTTTTCGGAATTTCAAACCACGTCTAAACCAATTATAATTAATGACTATTGAGTCATTTGACTAAAGTAACTCGTCAATTATTCAATTAGTAGTCAGTAATTTGGTTAAAGTGCCATGAAAATCGAACCTAATTTTGAAAATTCAAGGCTTTTCAAAATGTTCACTTTTGTCCGACCTATTCGTTAGTGTCATCAACAGTCTCGAAGACATTCGAAAGCACCGAATTGAATGGGATACCCTGTACACACACACACACACACACACACACACACACACACACACACACACACACACACACACACACACACACACACACACACACTCACACACACACACACACACACACACACACACACACACACACACACACACACACACACACCAACACACACACACACACACACACACACACACACACACACACACACACACACACACACACACACACACACACACACACACACACCAACACACACACACACACACACACACACACACACACACACACATTTAATCGCATTTCACCGCAGCTGAAGGGCGGTGCAAGATTGAAATTCTTGGCGACGTGCTGAGGTGCCGGAAGGCTTCGCAGTGGTGGTAGGGACTCGTGCGATTATGGCGCCGATCGATTTTCCGTGATACTTATCATATACGGCAGCAATGGAAACAATTGGACTAATCCGTTCCCACCGTGCGGGAGCGCCAAATTGGATCGCACTGGACGATCGATTCGCCAAGGCGAGGGATGCTGTATGGACCGCATTGAGCACAGTCCGAGATAACGCGATGTAGATGGGACGTTTTCGTCCTTTATTTTGGGGTTTTATATTTTTTGTTGTTTTGGATGATATATATGAATTTATATTTAATTATTCGTTCCCCAATATTTTAATTTAAAAAAAAAATGGATTAATTATTTTTGTGTTCCGTTTTTGTCGAAAATATTGAAAAAAAATGCGAGAAAAACTATTTGAAAGTTGAAGCAAAATCATTGCTATATTTCAATGGCCCGTGATTGAAGACTGCTTTAAGGGGTAAGGCCACTGTAACGGCCCAAAAAAAAGGTTTTTTCACTAATTTTTTGCTCCCGAAATTGAAGGTATTTGAAAAAAAACTTTTAATGGTGTTATCGGGCATACATTAAACTTTATTATAAAATTTTTTTACAGTAAAAAAAAACAAAATGGCGGTTCCACAGCTATCTTCCCGGGACATGTTTTGCTTCCAGGGCTCCGCGGCACGCAGCACCACTGGTGCACTTTTGAATCTAGAACAAAAAAAAAACCATTAATCTAGAGGGCTATAGCTAGAGAATGTCGATCGGATTTTAAAAAGTATCAATTTTTGTGGATTTGGCGTGCGTTTGAAAAAAAAAAATTGATTTTTGACGAAAAAAACGGCAAGTTTTTTGTTAATAAAAAATCAATAAATAAAGTTCTTGAAAATTCCGATCGACATTCTCAAGATAATGTAAATGTTCACATCTGGTTAAAATTTCAAGTAAAAAAAATGAAAATTGTTCGAGTTATGCTGCGTGCCATTTTGAAAAACCATGTTTCGAGAAAAACGCGTTTAAAGTTTTGCGAATAGTTTTTTATTGGAAAAAATTTAAAAAAGAAAAGCACAGGACCTTTTTTTTCTTATTCTAGAGGGTTTAAACTATTTTTTAAGCCAATAAAAAAAAATCGATGTTTCAAAAAATTTACAGTGGCCTTACCCCTTAATTTATTTTGTTTTGTGTTGTTTATAATAAAATAAAATTAAATTGTGTTTTTTGTATATTTTTATTCAATGTGAGTTTTTTCATTTCACCGTGCAGGGTTGTATAGGGAATTGTTAAGGGGAAGTTCAACGAGCCCATACACATTTAACAAAAATCATTCCAATCTTTCCATGACTCGTAATAAATTATTGCTTTCATTTATATGATTTTAAAAATATTATTTATTTTTTATTTTTATTCAAGTGAAATTTAATTGAATTTCTGGTGGTTTTAGTCATTGAGAGTTTTTTTTGCCTTGGACAGGCTTGAAAATAGAATTTTAATGAGGAAGTTTAATCTGCTCATGTACATAAGGAAAAATTATTGCAACCCTTCAATAACTCGTAATAAATTATTGCGGGAATTTATTTGATTTATTTTGTTTAGTGGTACTGTAACAACACAATAAATCAAATTGTATGATATTGAAATAATTGAATATAGATGAATTGAAGTAAATAAAATTTGAATAATAAAACAAAATTCAATCGAATCAAATTTGATTCGAAAAATTAACTAAACTCCAGTTCAATTCGATTTAATACAATTTCATACATTTTTGCAATGAATTGAACTGAATGTTATTTAAATAATTGAATGGAGTAGAATTTAATTGAATATAATTAAAATAACTAAATGAATATTAATTGAAATAATGCGATAAAATTGAATTGAATGAAACTTCATTGAAGCAATTAACGAAAATTCAAGTGAATAAAATTGAATTCAAATAATTCATTTCAATATCTTACATTTCTATTCATTAACCATTTTATTTTTCTTGCATTGTACAGTCTTTTCCAGCCCTGTTCTCGTTTACCAGAAAAATTTTCCGCAATTACGGCCAATGTGCACCACTATGAATATAATTATACTCCAGTAACGAAAATGGCAAACGCGATGCACATCCAACACGAGCAGTGATGTCTCATATACACAACGTTCCCAATAGCCTGTATCCACGAAAGAGAAAAAGATGATCCCCGCTGTCGCGACGTGTTTATTCTCCACAAATCGGATAATGCGATCTCGTTCCTTTCTCTCTCTCTCTCTCTCTCTCTCTCTCTCTCTCTCTCTCTCTCTCTTTCTCTCTCAATTTTATTTTTCAAACGATTTTCTTTCATCTCGTGCCGCAGCCCCGAACGAATCTCAAACCGAAAGGAAAGATGCGAGGCCTTCATCAGAATGCCTTACCAAGAGAAGGACGAGTTGTATTGACGACAATATACAGGGTGTCCCAGAAC
>OZ023313.1:73120159-73125159 GCA_964007375.1 Ophion obscuratus | reverse complement strand
AGCCTGAATCGGGACATAATTAATCAGATGAAATCGAATCTGTCCGCTCTCGGCAAACTTTTCTCCAACTATTTTACCAATCGAAGCTCCGATAATGACAATTAATCGAAAATATTGATCGTCTGTATACAACCAAAAGATAATAAAGAGCGAGAGGGAGAAAGAGAGAGAGAGGGACAGAGAGAGAGAGAGAGAGAGGCGCGAAGGGTTGAAAATATTCGCCTCTAATTAAGCGGAAACTCCGCGAGCGCCGAAAAGTCAATGGGAATTTTCCAGCTCCTATTCCGCCATCATTCGTTTTACGGTCTTTCAGCAAATATTTGTCCTCCATGAGCGAACCGAAGTTCAATTGTGCAGCAGTCGATATATATATTGCGCGAGCGCGGGTTGGGGGTGGTGGTTGCGAATATCGACGGTCGAAGGGCTGCGCGAAAGAGAGGGAGAGAAAAGAATTGACGCGCGTGTGTGCTCCGGCGAGAACGGCATCACGCGACGTGTCCCGACATATACGAGTCCTTGCGCAGTCTGACTTATTGCCAAGGAACGCAGGGCAAACGAAAGAAAAAGATGGCAAGGGGCCGAGCTCACACAGGGTGTCCGAATTCCCACAGATGGGCTACAAAACCTTCGAAAATGTTGACGACACGAAAATAAAAAAAACAGATTGATTTTCAATATTTTTTTCCGACGATTGTATCAGGATGACAAGGTCGAGATTTAACAGACATTTGATACATAGTCTTGCCACGTTGGAGTTTTTTTTTCGTTGGAAAATATTGATAAACAATGAAGTTAGTGTCATTTAGACGAAGTAACGCCTGCATGGCCAATCTGTGCAGATGCGACGCTAAGTTCGTCCGGTACGGTCAGATCCCGCCCAATGCCACCGCCCTCTCTACCCTCTCCACGTTGTCGAACGCGCTCTGCACCAATGTTGCGGGCTCTAGCGAGCCCCACTACCCCCACCCGACTCACGGGCAGCTCAAAGCTGCGCGGCGCTGTGTCGTTCTCTCTTTGAACGCCCGCTCATCTGGAATGAAGAATAAAAAAGGTACTTTTCGTATAATAATCAAACTTCCATGCGACCGGATACTATTTGGAAAATTTTGAAAATTACGGTAATGCCAAGCTGTGCAGAAAAATATAAATTTTCGATTAAAAAAAACAACTTTAATCATTTTGTTACTGACAAACGGATAAAGGTATGAAAAAATTATTCAGTCGTACGATAGAAAATGTTATAAACTATGCTCTGTTCGAATTTGAGGTGAACTGGACGAATGGATTGTGAGATACGACTTATACCGTTTCGCAAAACGTCGTAATAAAAAGCGTAAGTGATAATTGTTTTATGGAACTTTGACAACAATTTTGTTACAAAGTGCAGTTAAGGGGGCGAGGAAAAAAGCTGATTTTCGTTATTTTTTTTTTAAAGGAAAGAGTTCTTCACCTTTTCTGAGACTTAGGGTCTGCTTTATTACTAATTGAGGCTGTTACATGGTATTTTGATGTTGATAAATCTTTTCATTTCAAAAGACATGGCGGAGTGGTCTTATTTTATTTAATTTTGAATAAGGAATTTAATTCTCTCTTATTTAATTAAAAAAAATAAAGTAAAGGAGTAGTTAAAGGAGACAAAAAAAAATTAATTCTCTCTTGTTTACTTTATGGTACTGAATTTAAAAAATGACGGAGGCATGGCACGCTCTTCTAAACGGGTTGCGGCGGATGTTGGTACACGGCGTGACACGTAGCGTCGGCAGGATTGATCTGAAAAAAAGCCAACCAAGATTTCTCTTTCATCAACACTCGTACGCAGAATACGAACCAAGAAAAAGTGAAAAATTGTGAAAATCGATGAAACGGCACGCTTTGAAACAAAAAGATCGAATTTTCCGAAAAAAAATTGCTAGATTTAGCAATAAAAAAAAAACATTTTTTTTTTCAAATATTTAGGGTCATGTTTCCGACAATAAGGTTAAAAACATTCATACCAAATTTCATCAGAATCGGTCGATTAGTCTTTCAGCTGCACGTCACGTTAATTTTGAAAATCCTCCACCATTTTTAAAGATAATACAATTTAAAAAATATCACCCAACAGCCAAAAGTAGTAATAAAACATCCCCTAAGTCTCAAAAACGGTGGATCAATCTAACCCTCAAAAAAAATCATGATCCTCAGCAAATTTTTTCCTCGTCTCAAGACCCTTCGCTTAATGGGGGAGACGAACAAAAACGTATACTTAAAAATTCCAAGTCCAAAACCCTTGAACTGTGTCAGAGCCCACGTTACTCGCAGTGAGTAATTTTCTTTCCCCGCCACATACCAACACGAATTTTATTTTTCCACGTGGGTCGAAAAAATGTTTCACAATTAAAAAAAAAAAAAACGAGGCAGACCCCATCCTCTACTGGTCTATACAAAAAAAACTTGTTTCTACCGAACACTGCGCCTCCCGTATCCAATCAAATTTCGTTCGAAATGCATTTTACAGTCAAGAGTTTCGAATATATTCACGTAGGTCGTTGCCCATGGGGTACCCGCTATACAAAGAGGAGGGATGAGCACAGAGATGAGCTCGAATTTCTCGCTCCACAAAACGATCGTGCGTCGCCTACCTCGGAGGCTTAACGGAGCCTCGGCAATTCCCACGTTACCATCCTCTAAAATATACCTATATATATATATATATATAGAGAGAGAGAGAGAGAGAGGTATATATATATATACAGGGTGTCCCATTTTAATCTTACACCTGAATTTTCTCGAAAAATATTGCTCGGACGAACTATTGTGTGGAACAAGACTTCTAGGGATTGAAGGGGGACGTTTGAAAAAAATTTATTTGAGGAGCCAAAATTCAAAATGGCGGCGTTACAAAGGCTGACATGTTTTTTTTCAAACGGAAACATAACTTTTTTTTATTGCCAAAAAATTTGTCAGCTGAAAACTAAAAACTTTTGTTGAAAAATTTTTTTGATAAAGTTCATAGTTTTCAAGTGAGAACATCATTTTCATGCCATCAGCCATGCAACCTCCTACGCTTTGGCTAACGCAAATGCCGCTGGTAGGGACAATTAGACTAAATGTCTCACGGCAAGCCGCTCAATGTTGTATTTTCGAATGTATGACCACTTGAACAAAAAAAGAATCAAATTTTTTTGTTGAAAATTTTGTTTTTTTTTGTTTTTTTTGTTTTCAAATTTGGACGATATTTCATGAGAAAATTTTGGAGGAAAATCGATGAAAAATAGTTTTTTTCCATTTTAATAGCGTTTGTGCCATTTTCAGGCCCAAAAACGTGTTTCTTTAAATCCTTGACGAACTTTGATCACGATGGGTAGAAAAACACACACACACACACACACACACACACACACACACACACACACACACACAAATCCTGGATACATCTGAAATAATTGAAAATGATGTTCTCACTTGAAAACTATGAACTTTATCAAAAAAATTTTTCAACAAAAGTTTTTAGTTTTCAGCTGACAAATTTTTTGGCAATAAAGAAAAGTTATGTTTCCGTTTGAAAAAAACATGTCAGCCTTTGTAACGCCGCCATTTTGAATTTTGGCTCCTCAAATAAATTTTTTTCAAACGACCCCCTTCAATCCCTAGAAGTTTTGTTCCACACAATATTTCGTCCGAGCAATATTTTTCGAGAAAATTCCGGTGTAAGATTAAAATGGGACACCCTGTGTATATATATATATATAGCTAGGTAGGTGTGTATGTGTGTGTGTGTGTGTGTGTGCACCTGATGCTAGACGTAATATACCTGGCGGCGGGGGATGGCAAGTGTGCCGGGACCCGATAAGGGTAATCCAATTTTTCGGAATAATATTTGTCTTGAAGATCGACGAACTGCCGGCTCGGGTGCGGGGGGCGTAGGGGTGCGGACATTGCCCCGGGACGTGTTCACATCGCGGGTGACCTGTTCCGAGCGCTCTCTCTCTCTCTCTCTCTCTCTCGCTCTTTCTCTCTCAGACTTCTTTTTCATTGGCAACGACACAAAGTCCTTTTCACTCTCCTTTCTGAAACAGAAGCCTGGAAATATGGGGGAAGAAAATTGAAAGGTGAAGAAAAAAACACGAATACTCAGTAATCCAAGCAACGTTTGGAAAATTGGAACGGAAAATGTTGGGAAACGTAAAAAATTGGTAAAATAGAAATAAAGAGAGAGTGTGTGTGTGTGTATGTGTTAGATATGGTAGTCAAAATGATGATTTTCAATGTTGAATAAATGAATAAAAAGAATAATTACTGAATGCGATAAATGTTGATATGTAAGCAACCCCGTGAGCAGCCACAGAAACAATTATTTTACTGTACTAAAGAGCTAACACGTATGCACAAAAAGGAATCAATGAATTAACGTTTGATTTTACAAATCATTCAACTGATTTTCGATTTTTCGTATCAATTGTTAATTTTTCATATCGATGAATCGGTTCGCGTTTTTCTAATTCAATCAATTCATTTTTCATTTGTCACATTCATAAATTGATTGGCCATTCACCAAATACACAAAGTCATTTTCAATATTACGAATGAATGAATTCAGTTTCAATTTCACAAATCTAAAAATTCATTTTCGAATATTTCGACGAAAATCATCAATAATTGAACACTGTAAGTGCACTTACATTTTAAAACGTATCAAATCATGACTCAGAGTCACGATAATGAAAACAAGTGAAAATGCCTCGCACGACCTTTCAAAACTGTTCCTTCAGGGCTAACTTATCACGAAAACGTGTTCTGCCCAACATACGAACGTTTTTGGCTGCGAGGTCGAAAAAAAAAATCATCGATCTTTTTTGCATCACCCTGTACACCGATAAAACTTTGATGTTTCACGGATAATTTGACGGATAATCGAGTGTGCGCGCGCGCCCATGTGTGTGTGTGCAGGAGTGGTATAATATATCACCTCTCGTTAATGCGAAAAGCGTGGGTAATCGGACACCGACGAATATGTGAAG
>OZ023313.1:73106460-73119959 GCA_964007375.1 Ophion obscuratus | reverse complement strand
ATACATGAAAAGGTCCAATTGAAGTGACGTCGCGCCCTCCGCGAAACGACCATCCCCTAAATACAGTCGTCCGTTCAGAATGCGCGTTTCTCGCAATATTGCAAACACGGGCTTTTAATTATTAAATAGCCACGTTTAAATATTTATCCACCCACAAACGCACACATCCACCCACGAATGTACATAAAGACATGTATGGAGATACGATTTAAAATTGTCGTTTATATTAAAATATAGTCATAAGTTGTCATTTGAAATAATAATGATCTGCGGGCCCTCAATTATCTATTTCCAATCACTCAGCATTCATTAGTATTGAATATCAGTTTGTTACGAAAAAACTGCATATTGATGAATATATGAATGTCATTATAATTATGAATATGAAATTAAGAAGCCTCGTTAAATAGTTGATTATCCATTTGACGAAATAATATGGAAGTTTTTGTTTATGTGTGTTTGTAAGATTCGATGATACATTTACAATGAGTTTATTAATGCCTGATTGAAAACATACACGGTACCTGTGGGTAATAAGGCATAGCGAATGGATATTTGAAATAAAATGTAAAATATCCATTTTCATCGACATACTTTCATTATAATCATTATTGAAGTTCAGTTTCTATGAAATATAAACGAAAAATGTTAACTTGTACCATAAACAAGAACAAAATTAAACATTTTTAAAAACCTTGGTAGTAGGCCTTTTTTACTATTGTGGGATAATGAGGTCTACAGCTTTAACATACTTAAATAATCAAACTATAGGTAATATATTTGGTATTTGAGATCAATGATCCTCGGCGGCTTTGTATGAACTTATAGTTTTTCTTTGCACTGCTCGGACAGCTGAAAGCAAGCAAAGCAAGAAGAGCGAATGGTTGGCGAAATAATATTTTCGCGCTTCTCGTTTTTTTTTTCCGTTGGCGTACGACCTCAAATATTGATTGTAGGAAAAAAAAAGTTCGAGACAAAAATTGTCGAGAATTCTCTACACGTTTCTTTGTGTTTGTTTATGCCCTAAAGTTAAAAATGAACGAGATAATGCTATAGTCGCTTTTTTCCGATTTAATTCGAAAAATATTGATGGTAGAGAAAAAACTGTTTTGACCAAAGTTGTAAACCACTCGATTTCCTACAAGTTTAGTCATTACCATTTTCACTTAAAAATCGTAAATCGCCGGAGTTATTCAACGAAAACAATTTCCCATTTAATTTAAGACGACGATATTAACCGAACGCAAGCCCAGCCCAGAATGAAACTTACACATGTTGTTTTGCGCTAATAAAAAAAAAATTCAGTGTAAATTTCAGCATGATCAATTTTGTTGTTGAGGTTAAAAAATTGAAAAATGAAAGATTTTAATTTTTTTTGTAGTGCTGTAGTACTTGGAAAATTTTGAATTTTTTTTCGAAAATAGTTCATAGAACAACGCATCTTTTTTGTAGAGGACATTTTTTCTCTATATATTATATATATAGAGAACAAATATATACAATATATTTGGTCCTCCTTTGATCCTCTGCAGCTTTGTATGAACTTAAAGTTTCTCTTTGCGCTGCTCGGACAGCTGAAAGCAAGAAAAGCAAAAAAGAGCGAATAGTTCGCGAAATAACATTTTCACGCTTCTCTTTTCTTTACCGTTGGCGTTCGACCTTAAATATTGATTCTAGGGAAAAAAAAGATAGAGACTAAAATTGTCGAGAATTTCAGTCCCTACAAGTTTCTTTATGTTTGTTTATGCCCTAAAGTTAAAAATGAACGAGATAATGCTATAGTCGCTTTTTTCCGATTTAATTCGAAAAATATTGATGGTAGAGAAAAAACTGTTTTGACCAAAGTTGTAAACCACTCGATTTCCTACAAGTTTAGTCATTACCATTTTCACTTAAAAATCGTAAATCGCCGAGTTATTCAACGAAAACAATTTCCCATTTAATTTAAGACGACGATATTAACCGAACGCAAGCCCAGCCCAGAATGAAACCTACACATGTTGTTTTGCGCTAATAAAAAAAAATTCAGTGTAAATTTCAGCATGATCAATTTTGTTGTTGAGGTTAAAAAATTGAAAAATGAAAGATTTTAATTTTTTTTGTAGTGCTGTAGTACTTGGAAAATTTTGAATTTTTTTTCGAAAATAGTTCATAGAACAACGCATCTTTTTTGTAGAGGACATTTTTTCTCTATATATTATATATATAGAGAACAAATATATACAATATATTTGGTCCTCCTTTGATCCTCTGCAGCTTTGTATGAACTTAAAGTTTCTCTTTGCGCTGCTCGGACAGCTGAAAGCAAGAAAAGCAAAAAAGAGCGAATAGTTCGCGAAATAACATTTTCACGCTTCTCTTTTCTTTACCGTTGGCGTTCGACCTTAAATATTGATTATAGGGAAAAAAAAGATAGAGACTAAAATTGTCGAGAATTTCAGTCCCTACAAGTTTCTTTATGTTTGTTTATTCCCTAAAGTTAAAAATGAACGAGATAATGCTATAGTCGCTTTTTTCCGATTTAATTCAAAAAATATTGATGGTAGAGGAAAAACTGTTTTGACCAAAGTTGTAAAGCACCCGATTTCCTACAAGTTTAGTCATTACCATTTTCACTTAAAAATCGCAAATCGCCGAGTTATTCAACAAAAACAATTTCCCATTAAATTTAAGACGACGATATTAACTGAACGCAAGCCCAGCCCAGAATGAAACTTACACATGTTGTTTTACACTAATAACAGAAAATTCAGTGTAAATTTCAGCATGATCAATTTTGTTGTTGAGGTTAAAAAATTGAAAAATGAAAGATTTTAATTTTTTTTGTAGTGCTGTAGTACTTGGAAAATTTTGATTTTTTTTTTCAAATCAGTTTATTAAAAAACACTCCTTTTTTGTGGAGGACATTTTTCCGTACGACGAGAAGATTAATACGATACGATCATTTGAAATTTCACCACGTGTAAAATCTTATCTCTGAGTTAGCCGAGTTAGCGAGCCGATAAAAATCTGAAAAAAAATGCCGCGTACTCAAAATATATGATACAAAAACATCACCAACTTTGAATAGGATTGAAGGTCAGGCTTTTAGGCCGTTCGAAAACACTTGGAATACCTTATATACATATGTGCACTATACACGTATATTGTATAAGAATATGAATAATAGCGAAGTCGCCGAACAAAAAACTCTTAGTGTTACTTTATGCTGGTGTATATATATATATATATATATATATATATATATGGTTTATTGGTCTATTTATTTTTCAACCTCTCCAGGGCTACTTTGTATTTTGCGAGCTGACGGATATGACGGATAGCCCACTCTCCCCCTTCCATTATGCGGGACTACCGGTGTGGGCAACACGAAGAAAAAGGGCTCTTTTGCGCGTGTCACAACATTCTTTCGTGTACATACGAACCACGAACGTTGCATGCGAAAAAGCGTGATCAAGACGAAGCTCATACGTGTTTGCGCAAAGTTTTGCCACGGCGTTTATGTACGCATATATAGTATGCATGCCGGAGTTACTGAATCGTGCGGTGTATCCATTTTATGTATATCGGCATATACAGGGTGTCTCGGATAAGGTGACAAAAGCTCATATCTCGAAAAGTACGGATTACAATGAAAAAAGTTTCGAATAGAAGATGTTCCGTTACGGGAGGGTAGAAAGTTGGCAATGCCAATTTGACCTTCGGTATGAGCGCCTAGGTCATACGAAGGTCAGATCCGATATTTTCGTGAGAGGCGTCATTTTTTATTGGAGATTCTTGTAGCTTATCTCGAGAGCTTTTCAAAACACTATAGATGAGTAATTTTTCATCGAGTACTTTTTTGGTTGCGAGACTTGGAAGTTACGAAGGCAAATTTAACGTCTCATGACTGGAAAAAACCGGGCATTAATAGTGGGGTGATAAGCTCTTGAGTCGAGCTGTAAGAATGTACGATATGAAATGAAACTTTCAATTGAAAAAGCTAAGTTGACCTTCGCATGACCTTGGCGGTTATCGCCGGCGACTCTGTCAGCTTTTTCTTCTCTTGAAACTGACGGATTCGATTGGACAACATTTTCTCGATAATCCTGGGGCGAAGCACCATACATCGGATAGTTGCTTAATATCGTATTGTGGACTACCTCGAATTTTCTTATGGCGAAATCAGTTTTTGATTTTATACTGTAATAACTGGTCGTAAGATGTCGTTACTGCAAAAGATTTGGTTGTCTAGCATCAAAAATGGCACAACGGCGAACTTTTCGCCGCGGTGAAAAATTGTTTTTTGTGTTATCAAGTCTTTTTACATTAGTACAGTCGTGCTGTATATTGGAATCGGAAAAAATTAGAAGAAGGCTAGTTTTTTGACAGGTGATTTTGTAGGTGCCACGGGTGCTAAAACCAAGTTTGCCTAAAAATCGGGGGGTAGGGTTTTTTTAGGGGATGGGGGTGGTTTAATGCCAAAATACAACCCCCACGAGATCGGCGCCGGGAGACAAAATGTTCAGAAAAATCCGGGTTTTATTTTTGTCCATAGCGCCGAAGTCGTGAAAGTTCATTTTGGGGGTGAAAAAGTGGGGTGAAATTTTGAAAACTCAGTTTTCATTCGATAACTCTTTAGGACAAATTTATACAATTTTTGTTCAAATGGAAACTTTGTAGCCCTTGAAAAGACGCGTCGATAGAGTATTCGATCAACCCTCTCCAATAATATCTTCACCCCCAAAAGAATTGTTGAAGAATTAACAAAAAAATTGTTTATTGAATAACTCAAAAACAATCGATTTTTCGGGTATGGTTCAAATGTACGAAATGTAGAGAATAATTTTCTCTATATTTTCGTTCCTATGCACAACTTTTGAATTTTGCTTTTTCGAACCCCTGTCAGGGGTTGAACATTCAAAATGAAATTCTGGGAAAACCATTGACCGAAACTAAAGAGATACGAGTTTGGCGCTGTAGACAAAAATGTAGCTGAGGGTTCAAGCTACAAATTCTTCCACGGCGGCGAATTCGTGCCGTCAATAGTTTTCCCAGAATTTCATTTTGAATGTTCAACCCCCGAGAGGGGCTGGAAAAGCAAAATTCAAGGGTGGTCCATAGCAACGAAAATATGGAGAAAATGATTCTCTACATTTCGTACATTTGAACCATACTCGGAAAACCGATTGTTTTTGAGTTATTCAATAAACTATTTTTTTTTTGTTTTGTAACCATTTTTTGGGGGTGAAGATATTATCGGAGAGTGATGACCGAATACTCGATCGACGCTTTTTTTCAAGGGCTACAACGTTCCCATTTGAACAAAAAACGTACGATTTTTTTCTAAAGAGTTATTGAATTGAAACCGATTTTTCAAAATTTCACCCCACTTTTTCACCCTAAAAGTGAACTTCCACGACTTCGGCGCTGTGGACAAAACTAAAGCCCGGATTTTTCGAAATATTTTGTCTCACGGCGCCGACCTCGTAGGGGTTGTCGTTTGGCATTAATCCACCCCCATCTACTTTCATCCCCTAAAAAAGAACCCCACACCCCGATTTTTAGGCAAACTTGGATTCAGCACCCGTGGCATCTACAAAATCACCTGTCAAAAAACTAGCCTTCTTCTAATTTTCTCCGATTCCGGGTTTTTTCAGCGACAGCACGACTGTACTACATTGCGGCAAGTCCAAATGATTAATGTTTTTTTTATAAACAATAACATTTATTTTACTGAATAAACATATAATGTTCGCAAAAATAGCAATATGTACACAAATATCACTGTTTATATTCGGCCATGGCGGATCTTCATATCGGATACTTAATGAAGCTTTCCGTTGGACTTAATTGGATATCCGCTTGTGCCGAAATGTTCCAACGTACACTGACAAGGAACATCCCTCGGGTGATAGCTTTCGATTTTGTTGAAATTTGGATATGTTATAAAGCACCGAAAAGTAAGCGATACGTATTTTTTTTTTTTACGGCAGAAAATTGGTTTCAAGGGCTGAAACGCACCCCCAAAAATAGGGATGTTTTTCGTTTTTCGTCGATAACGTTTTAACGATACGAGATATTTAAAAAATTTAAATTGCAACAATGTTTGTTTTTTTGTGCACTATACATTGGAGATGAGAACGATAACGTTATCGACGAAAAACGAAAAACACCCCTATTTTCGAGGGTTCGTTTCGCCTCTTAAAACCGTTTTTCCGCCGATAAAAAAAAATACGTATCGCTTACTTTTCGGTGCTTTATAACATATCCAAAATTCAACGTAATCGAAGGGAGTCACCTGAGGGATGTTCCTTGTGGGAAAAAAAAAGAATTGATCCAACATCATTGGTATTATTGAACGAAATTTCGTTGATTCAATTGTAAAAGTGTTGTTGTTAATAATCGGATTTATTAGTTCAAATAAAACGCTATTGACTTTAATTACATGATAAAATTAAAAGTTCTTATTTATTCAAAAGATACATTGTTAGCCGAGAATAATATATTATTGAAGCTATCTAAAAAATTATCGCGAACAAATTATATAGTTTTCAAATTCGCCTAAATTTTTTTTAAATATTAAGAATATTAAAAATATTAAAAATAAATTTAAAATATTAAAATATTAAGGTAAAAAAATTATGCGAAAATAAAATTTGTTTCTTGCGCATTTGGTTGAAAAAATTCAATCAAAAATAGACGAGATTTTTAAATAAAATAATGTGTTATTAAAATCAATCACATTTCCCAATATTTTATAGTATTGTAACAATGTCATATATCGGTGGGACTCCGTGATCAGATATTTATTTGGGTCAACCAATGTATTTTTTTATTCAATTGTTTTTTTTTCTCAGTGCCATCAAATATTAACTCATAAAGACTGATTGTTTAATAAAAATTACAAAGTTGAAACAATAAACGTCCCCCAATATAAAATATAAAAAAATGGTGACCTTTTTGAAAAGCATGATTCCTGTCATTTTTTTTGTAACACACAAATATAACTCAAAATATCCAAATGTCATGTGTGAAATAATAATTAGCATCTTGCTGTATATGATATGTAGATCACAAAATCGTAAAATTTAAGGGTCTCAGCTTACTTTACTTTTTTTTTCATTTTCAACCGAAAGTATCCGGTATATGGTGTCTCTCCCCTACTTTGTGAGGTATGAACATCCCCCAGGTGACACTCTTCGATTTTCTTGAAAGGCCATAGCCGGGTAAGTAGGGAAAAATTGCCCCCGCATTTTTTCCAGCGAAATTTGGAGTATATTCTGAGGTATAAAGAAAAATAAATTTTCTGAAAATTTCATGCCCCTCAACGCAATGGTTTTCGAAAAATGAATTGTTTTTAAATATCAAAAAAAAATTTTTTTTCGGAAACGGTACAGTGGATCGATTTGATTTTTTCTTGTTACTTGTTCCGATCAAACGTATTACGAAATAAAATTATAGAACATCTTGCGAAAGATTAAGGTTTGAAAAACAAATAATGTTCCTTGTTTTATTATTTTTTACTATAATCCACTTGGGGTACAATAGCGAAATTTTTTTCATATAATCTTTGGCCACCTTATTAGATTATATCATTTTTTCAAAATGATCGGTTTGGTATGCCACAGTGAAAAAAAAAAGAAACACACTCTATTGATATATTTTATTTATATAGATATATAACTAAAATATATCAATTAAGTCTGATATGTGACTAACTGATTGGCTTGGTACGCCACAGTGGAAAAAAAGAAACACACTTTATTGATATATTTTAGTTATATATCTATATAACTAAAATATATCAATAAAGTCCGTTTATTTTTTTTCACTGTGGCGTACCAAACCGATCATTTTGAAAACATTATATAATCCAATAAGGTGCTCAAAGTTTATGTGAAAAAAAATTCGTTATTGTACTCCAAGTGGATTATAGTAAAAAAAAAATAAAACAAGGCACATTATTTTTTTTAAACCTTAATCTTTCGACAGATGTTCTATAATTTTATTCCGTAACACGTTTGATCGTAACAAGTACCAAAAAAAAATCGAATCAATCCACTGAAGCGTTTCCGGAATTTTTATTTTTTTTTTTTATAAAAAAAATTCATTTTTCCAAAACCATTGCGTTGACGGAGATGAAATTTTCGGATTTTTTTTTTTTTTTATACCTCAGAATATACTCCTAATTTCGCTGGAGGAAATGCGGGGGCAATTTTTCCCTACTTACCCGGCTATGGCCTTTGGATATGTTATAAAGCACCGAAAAGTAAGCGATACGTATTTTTTTTTTCGCCGGAAAAACGGTTTTAAGGGGTGAAACCACCCCTCGAAAAAAGGCTAGGAGTTTCACACACAAGGAGTCCACCGATTTTAATGAAACAAAAACGAAAATTCTTCTAATCCGAGGCAATGGAAAATCCACTGTAGTGACATGGCAAAGAAAATTAAGGGGTGAACTACCCCAATATTAAGCGGTGGTTTCACCCCTCAAAACGGTTTTTCCGGTGATAAAAAAAAATACGTATCGCTTAATTTTCGGTGCTTTATAACATATCCAAATTTCAACAAAATCGAACGGTGTGACCTGAGGGATGTTCCATGTGAGACACCGTGTCTACCGGGATGAACGAAATACACGTAGAACGGCGAGCTGCAAAGCAGAGAGTTTAAGGAGAGCCGGAGCAAACTGCGAACTAACGATATAGAACCTCGCCTCCTCTAAGATCGTCTTCATCTCAACGTCAAATATTGGATCGTCAGATCCTGGGTAAGGGTTTTAGATATTGCCTCGCCTATTCGCAAAATCCTTCGTGTATGGCAACATTGCAACGAGAGCAATGCAAACAGTTGTGCACGTGTTTACACGCGTATACACGTATCTGTGTACAGGATGAGTAACCGGAAGTTGGATACTCGAAAACCGAGACGTCGCGACGGGTCTACACGTCTTTGAAAAATCGTTCGAAAAATGTTAGCAGCGCTTGATGATTGGAGCCTTTTGAAGGAGTTATCCAAGTTGAAAAAAAAAATAAGAAATTTATTTCTGCCACTTCGTATTGGGTTGACGGGGATAACGGCAGATACAGTCCCATGTAGGTTTCGCCAATCGAACCGTAACGGCCAATACTTGGACCAATGTTGGCGGGACGATGATCGATTAACCAATTGTACGCCAATGCTCGGCTGAGTATTGATTAGCCAATATTGGTTTGCTGATACGAGGCCAATGTTCGGCCAAATATAGGCTCTCTAATCATTGGCTTATTGATACGAGACCGATGTTTGGCGAAGTATAGACTCGCCAATCATTGGTTCGCCGATACGCGGCCAATGTTCGGCCAAACGTAGACTCGCTAATCATTGACTTGTCGGTACAAGGCCGATGTTTGGCGAAGTATAGACTGGCCAATCATTGGTTTGCCAATACGAGGCCAATGTTCGGCCAAGTATAAACTTGTTCATTATTGGTTTATCGATATGAGGCCGATGTTTGGCGAAGTATAGACTCGCCAATCATTGGTTTGCCAATACGAGGACAATGTTCGGCCAAATATAGGCTCTCTAATCATTAGCTTATCGATACGAGGCCGACGTTTGGCGAAGTATAGACTCGCCAATCATTGGTTTGCCGATACTCGGCCAATGTTCGGCCAAACGTAGACGCGCTAATCATTGGCTTGTCGATAAAAGGCCGATGTTTGGCGAAGTATAGACTGGCCAATCAGTGGTTTGCCAATACGAGACCAATGTTCGGCCAAGTATAAACTTGTTCATTATTGGTTTATCGATATGAGGCCGATGTTTGGCGAAGTATAGACTCGCCAATCATTGGTTCGCCGATACGCGGCCAATGTTCGGCCAAACGTAGACTCGCTAATCATTGACTTGTCGGTACAAGGCCGATGTTTGGCGAAGTATAGACTGGCCAATCATTGGTTTGCCAATACGAGGCCAATGTTCGGCCAAGTATAGTCTTGTTCATTATTGGCTTATCGATATGAGGCCGATGTTTGGCGAAGTATAGACTCGCCAATCATTGGTTTGCCGATACGAGGACAATGTTCGGCCAAATATAGGCTCTCTAATCATTGGCTTATCGATACGAGGCCGATGTTTGGCGAAGTATAGACTCGCCAGTCATTGGTTCGCCGATACGCGGCCAATGTTCGGCCAAACGTAGACTCGCTAATCATTGGCTTGTCGATACAAGGCCGATGTTTGGTGAAGTATAGACTGGCCAATCATTGGTTTGCCAATACGAGGCCAATGTTCGGCCGAGTATAGACTTGTTCATTATTGGCTTATCGATATGAGGCCGATATTTGCCGAAGTATAGACTCGCCAATCATTGGTTTTCCGATACGAGGACAATGTTCGGCCAAATATAGGCTGTCTAATCATTGGCTTATCGATACGAGGCCGATGTTTGGCGAAGTATAGACTCGCCAATCATTGGTTCGCCGATACGCGGCCAATGTTCGGCCAAACGTAGACTCGCTAATCATTGGCTTGTCGATACAAGGCCGATGTTTGGCGAAGTATAGACTGGCCAATCATTGGTTTGCCAATACGAGGCCAATGTTCGGCCAAGTATAAACTTGTTCATTATTGGTTTATCGATATGAGGCCGATGTTTGGCGAAGTATAGACTCGCCAATCATTGGTTTGCCAATACGAGGACAATGTTCGGCCAAATATAGGCTCTCTAATCATTAGCTTATCGATACGAGGCCGACGTTTGGCGAAGTATAGACTCGCCAATCATTGGTTTGCCGATACTCGGCCAATGTTCGGCCAAACGTAGACGCGCTAATCATTGGCTTGTCGATAAAAGGCCGATGTTTGGCGAAGTATAGACTGGCCAATCAGTGGTTTGCCAATACGAGACCAATGTTCGGCCAAGTATAAACTTGTTCATTATTGGTTTATCGATATGAGGCCGATGTTTGGCGAAGTATAGACTCGCCAATCATTGGTTTGCCGATACGAGGACAATGTTCGGCCAAATATAGGCTCTCTAATCATTGGCTTATCGATACGAGGCCGATGTTTGGCGAAGTATAGACTCGCCAATTATGTTTTTGCCGATACGAGGCCAATGTTCGGCTGAGTAACGCATGATCGAACCGCAATTCGTATATTGACGATTCATTGTTTCGCGTTGAAGTCATTGAGAGACGAGATAAATACTTTTTACGAGTCCATTGGACATTATTCTTAACAAATATACTACCAAATCAATGTACTCATTGTTGGCCGATTCTCGAACGAGCTCATACGCGATATTCTGCCGATTTTTATGAACCATCCTACACTGTCAGAAAAATTCTATTAATATTAACTAACCGCGTCTATTTATTTTTTATTTGAACTAACTAAATTTTTCGTGAAATCAAATTTTTCCTATTGCATTCCATTATTGGAGTTATTCATTTTAAATATATTTATTTATTCAAATTAAACTTGAACTAATGAACTAATGGTCTGTCTTTATTGCAACACACATATTAACGGGTTGTGGGGGTGGAGAAGGTGCAGAGAGAGGAATTATATATATAGGTTAGGTTTGAAAATTCTATAACATGGCATTCGATAACACTCTCTAATTATTACAATGATATTAACTAATTGATATAGTTTATGTGATACAAATAATGATGAGAATCCATTTGGTATCTTATGCCATATCTGCGATTGAAATGTTACAAGCACTCGGTAGCATAGGGGCAGCGTGTTTGGCTATGAGTAGGGAAGTTCAAGATTTCGAGCCCCATATGGGTGAAATATTTTCTTTGAACTAATCATTTCGAAATACCAGGTAATGACGAGTTACAATACAAAAATAATTAATTTTTTTTTTTTTGGCCGTGCATGACCAATTTTGGCGATCTATATTGGGTCACAATTATCCGCCAAGACTCGGTCGATAATCGGACCAAGCTCGAGTGCCAATGATGGCAATCCTGAGGAGACTTATTGTTGGCCGATTCTCGAATGAACTCTTACGCGATGCTCGGCCGATTCTCATAAGCCATTCTAGGGCCAATATTGATTGCGAATATCGGGCCGCTCTCATCATCCAAGGCTCGGTCGATGATCGGGCCAAGCTCGAGTGCCAATGTTGGCAAGCTTGGCGTCGAGCATCGGCCAATCATTGGCCACTACCGATCACCCTACATGGGACGTGTGAGCGTTTAGCAGACATCGTAGAAGCACGTGGATATTAAGGGGTCTTCTCACTTTAGAAGCTAAAAAAGGCGATTTTCATGAATTTTTTTGACAAGTTTATATTATAGATATCGATATAAAAGTTGTTAAACTTAAGGGGGAAAATATCTTTGTACATATTTTTTGCATTTTTTTTATTGGCTTAGAAGGTCCCACAACTATCCAAAAATGTTGGATTAGGACAATTGTATGGTCCAGACATCGCCGATTAAAGGTAAACACGAAGTTTCCATGATTTTACAGTAATTGAAACTTGAATCGCGTTTTTCTCGAAACTATGTTTTTAGACACGGGAGTTTTCAATCGATTAACTTGAAATTTTAACTGTCTCTTCTTGACAACATTTTCTAGTCGAGTACGTAGGATTTTTCCGATAAGTTGAAATTTAAAGTTTTTACGATCGATGTTTAACCGAATTTTTTTACGAAAAAAAATGTAAATTAACGTCTTTTTTTTAAATCAATATTTGTAAAAACCCCTACGTACTGGACTAGTGTTTTATATCTACTTTGAAAATATTTTTCGTTTTTTGTTCTAGCTTGAAAATTATGATCTGTGCCAATACGCCCGTAGAGTACTATGAATAAAAGGAGTTTTCTTTCATCGGATACTGCGCCGCAATTTTGTTACAAAATAATTTTAAAAATATTCTTTTACTTTAAGACTTATAAGTATAAAAACCGAATTCAAAAGTATTGTTTTGTTTTTCTCAAATACGTTGTCAAAAATGACCCTTGATTTAGCCCTTACAAAGGTATATTCCTCCTTAATAAATACACTTTAGAAATACATTAAACATTTTTTATTTATTTATTTGTCACTATATATAGACGAAAATGGTAGTTAAAAAAATTTGCTAAAAAAATTGTAGGTCTGCTCTGTTGATGAAATCTCGGAGATGGATCATTCGAAACGAAAAAATCAAACGGTTTTAGATTCAGTAGGTTAATGGCTATGACGCATGTCATACGATTTTTGATATACGCAAAAATTACGAAATGGCGGACATTTTTCGAAAAAAAAAAACAAAATAAAAACGTATTATTTCACCGTTTTAGGCAAAAAATGGTAAATATCAAATTTTTTAAAAATCCTTGATATGCACTATAGTTATAGTTGTAAAGAATATGTTGTTAAAATTTCATAAGGATCGATTCAGTAGTTTCGAAGATGTTAGCCGTCGAAAAACGTTGTTTCGAGAAAAAAGCGGTTAAAGTTTGTTTGGGTTACATACATATATAAAATTTTTTTTAAATGTATTTCGAAAGTGTATTCATTAAGTGTAA
>OZ023313.1:73093960-73101460 GCA_964007375.1 Ophion obscuratus | reverse complement strand
TATATATATATATATATATATATGCACACAAATGCCGGGAAAGCATCCACGTGACCCGCGACATACGTTCTTATCCACGGAGGGTGTCGTATCGATACATCGGACCCTATATATATATATATATATATATATATATATATATATATATATATATATATATATATATATATATAGGTGAAAAGGTCGAAAGCGTCGTTCGAGCGAGGGAGCGGTAATTACCAATTGATTCTATCATGGAATCCATTCCGTATATATACGGCATTCGGACGTAAGAATTCGTGTCGCGCTTTTCCACAGTTTCTCGTGTACGAACGCGTAGAGCCGTAAATTCTCGCCCAAAGGCGAAGTAAACTGGCAGGGATCCGAAAACGACGCTGTAGGTCCATTTGAGCCGTTAGTAATCCTTATATATATATATATATATATATATATATATATATATATATATATACACACACACATACATACATACATACATACATACATACATACATACATACATACATACATACATACATACATACATACATACACACACACATGTATATACATATATATACATATCTATTTACACAAAACACGTGCGCGTTTATAATATCGCAACATTGTTGCAAATAATAATAATAAATACCATCCATAATTAATACATCGATATGTGCATTAGGAATAAGGTCATTAATATCCACATTTCCATAGTTATGTTTGTTAATAACAATAATAATAAAAAATAATCGTCACAGTAGTGATAGTGATAATAATAGGTTCGATTGTTGACGCTTCTTATTATGATTATATGTAAATGAATACCATTGAATTATAATAATAAGGAATTAGGATCTTTTTTATCGTTAACCTAAACCGGAGCGATAATGCTGGGTGGTACTCATCGGCCCCGATACGAGCTCGGCTGTCACCCAGTCGAAAAAAACCCGATACCGAAATCTTAATTATGATCACTATTATTATTCGACGTAATTCAATTATTTCATTCAATTTAATTTCATTGACTGTGTTTAAATAAGTTGCATAATTTAATTAAATATATTCAATTGAATTATTTAATTTTATTAAATCTCATTTATGATGATGATTATTATGACTTATCTATTATTTATAATTATTATTATAAGTATATACGTGTATTATTTACGTTGACGATAATAACAGTTGTCTCAATATTCAAAATATCACAATAGTCATTGTAAATAATGATGTCGTTATTGTTCTTATTATTATATCTCATTACCCTGGTCGTGTAGGAGTGCGGTACACGATAGCACGCACGACAATTTCTCTCGGTTCCCGTACGGCAATAATAATATGCCGCGCACGAGACGCGGAACACGCCAGGTTTGAAACATCGTGTAAGCGAGAGAAGTGGGCGGGGGAGCACGATGAGCGATGTGGTGGATGGGTACGAGAGAAGAAAGATTGCTCGGCTCCAGTGAACGTACGGGAGTGCCTCTCGAGCGTGAGGGAAGAAAATGTAGAAACGCGCCCGGACGACTCGTTATGGGAGATATGACAGGGGTATGTATGTGCCCCCCCTCTCTCTCTCTCCCATCACTCTCTTCTTTCTCCTCCCCTTTCCACTTTTCCCGTCTCCTCTCGTCTCCTCTAGCCTCCTCTCGTCTCCTCTCTTCTCCTCGAGTCTTCTCTCATCTTTTCTCGGCTTCTCTCGTCCCGTATTCTGTCGTCTCCTCGCGTCTCTCTCGTTTTCTCTCTCTTCACCTCTCCTTTCCACTCCTCTCGTCTCCTCTCGTCGCTTCTCGGCTCGTCTCATTTCGTCTCGTCTGTTCTCCTCTCCTCTCGTCTTCTCTTGTCGTCTCTCGTCTTCTCTTGTCTCCTCTCCTCTCCTCTTGTTTCCTCTCGTCTCCTCTCATCTCCTCTAGTCTCCTCTCGTCTCCTCTCTTCTCCTCTAGTCTCCTCTCGTCTCGTTTCTTCTGCTCGCGTCTCCTCTCATCTCTTCTCGGCTCCTCCCCTCTCGTCTGTCTTCTTTCGTTTCCTCTTGTCGCTTCTCCTCTCCTTTCCACTCCTCTCGTCTCCTCTCGTCTGGTCTCCTCTCCTCTTGTCTTCTCTTGTCTTCTCTCGTCTTCTCTTGTCTCCTCTCATCTCCTCTTGTCTCCTCTCTTCTCCTCTCATCTCTTCTAGTCTCCTCTCATCTCCTCTCTTCTCCTCTAGTCTCCTTTCGTCTCGTTTCTGCTGCTCGCGTCTCCTCTCATCTCTTCTCGGCTCCTCCCGTCTCATCTTCTTTTGTTTCCTCTCGTCGCTTCTCCTCTCCTTTCCACTCCTCTCGTTTCCTCTCATCACTTCTCGGCTTCTCTCGTTTCATCTCGTCTCGTTTCGTCTCCTCTCGTATCGTCTGGTCTCGTCTCCTCTCGTCTCCTCTCGTCTCCTCCCTTCACCTCTCATTTCCTCTACTCTCCTCTCGTCTCCTCTCGTCTCCTCTCGTCTCCTCTCTTCACCTCTCATTTCCTCTAGTCTCCTCTCGTCTCGTCTTGTCTCCTCTCGTCTCGTCTCGTCTGGTCTCGTCTCCTCTCTTCTCCTCTCGTCTCCTCTAGTCTCCTCTCATCTCGTCTCGTCTCGTCTCGTCTCCTCTCGTCTCCTCTCGTCTCCTCTCGTCTCCTCTCGTCTCCTCTCGTCTCCTCTCGTTTCCTCTCGTCTCCTCTCGTCTCCTCTCTTCACCTCTCATTTCCTCTAGTCTCCTCTCGTCTCGTCTCGTCTCCTCGCGTCTCCTCTCGTCTCCTCTCATCTCCTGTCGTCTCTTCTCGTCTCTTCTCGTCACTTCTTCTCTCGTCTCCTCTCGTCTCGTTTCGTCTCATCTCGTTTCGTCTTGTTTTGTCTCGTCTCGTCTCGTCTCCTTTCGTCTCATCTCGTCTCCTTTCGTCTCATCTCCTTTATCTTTCCCCCTTCCCCTCGCCCCTCACTGCTCCTTTTTTTCTCCTGCCCTTCCTATTTCTCCCTCTATTATTTTTTCTCTCTTTGTCTCGTATACGAATCCCTTGCGTTTTGCCACGTAGAAGGGTACGTTTGTCCCTGTCGTACTTGCCGCGCCAGGGTCGGCGAGAGAATAATGAGAGGAAGGAGAATTTGCCCGTGCCTCAACAGCGGAGAACGAAAAACGGCCGTGACGGGAAGCTCCGCGGGACCATTTTCCCTGAGAAAATTTCCCCTCCCTACGCGTTTCGTAATGCACGTCCCACTTGAAGAAAAAATAAGAAAAATCGGTATGTACTTGAAAAAAAACAGCTCCCCCGACTGAATATCATAATTTACAATCAAATAAATGAGAGAATAGCAAATAATTTTTTTCGGCAAAGTCACTTATCTAAAGAATTGATAAAATGTTTTTTGGTATAAAACTTAAAATGAGGATGTTAAGATGACCGACATGTTTAAAAAAATGAGAACATGACTTTTTTCACCATAAAATTTGTTGGCCCGAGACTCATAACTTTTGTAGGACATTTCTTTTTGATAAAGTTCATCATTTTAGGTTATAACACAATTTTTTACGATTTTAGCGCTATCAAAAATGTACCACGAGGAGGTAAACATCCCTAGTGTAAGTGTGCGCGCGTGGGTCTGTGGGTGTGAGTTTGTTTGGGTTATCGAACAAACCCAAACGAACCAATACAATTATGGAGTAGCAATTTTTAAGGGCCTCGCGCAGATAAATATTAAATTTGATAGTTTCCTTAGTCCTCTTAAAAAAAATATAGCGTTTTTTATAATGAGTAGGATTCGCCAAAAAAAATTGTGCAATCCAGACAAAAAATAAAAATTTCATCTCGAGTTCAGCGAAATAGAGATAATTAAATTGCAAATACAAAACACTGTGGAAAGACTTTTTCCAACAGGAATTAAGTTCCATTTATGCAAAAATTTGTATAAAAAATTTAATGGCTAGTTTTGAATTAAGTAAAAATCGTTTATTATCTTTCAAATCAATTTGTTATTTTTCCAGAATTCGTACACCTATACTTGTACACCTGAAATATTTATATCACATATTTTTTCACGTCCTTCTCATTTCCCCCCTCAAATTCGATGATTACGTAGCTGAACAACAAAAAGGAAAAATACAACGCCTATCAAATTCGTATTAACGACTGAGTAGATTTTTATTTCTCTCACGGGCTATTGCAATCGTTTTTTTTTCCATCAGCGTATATTCACTGTCGCACTCAACTACCCCCCCCCTCCCCTTCCCCGGGGACGCAAGACGAACTCATTCTGAGCCACGGAATTGTGGAAACCCTATTAAATTAGGCGATAAGTGCTTGCGGGGTTCAGCCCTTATTTTCTCTCCCGCGCGATATACGACTACCAGCCCTTGACACCGCGAGCACCTTAACCCACACGCATTGGCGGTATAATGTAGGTACTCGAGTTTGGGGATCTGCGTCGCCCTCTCTCCTCGTTCATCGGGCGCGAAAATTGGGATCGATGTACGCGGTTAAGTATACCCACTGTATATGCCGCGAGCCCTTCGCCCTTCGTCTGCGACGTTTTATTACGAGTAATGGCTGCTGTATCAGTCCCTCGCCCTCCCCCGGAGTGCGTGGAAAATTCCTGCCCCCCCCCCCCCCCCTATAATAATTGGTTATAATGAAACGCGTGGATAATCGAACCGCGTCAAACATCAATTTCTATACGCCCTCGAAGGGCCTTTCCTACTTTGGAGAACGGGATCGCTTATATATATATATATATATATATATATATATACACACACTTGTATACATTTATATACAGAGGGAGAGGGAGAGAGACGAACAATTCTCGCCCTTCAGTGAGAACTGCCAGTAAAATATCCAAGGTCATGAGCAACCCTGAAATCAATTACCGTCCCAAAAGGACGTTCGAGTACGTATACAGGGTGCTTGGCTCATGGACCGACACAATTTTTTGGTGGATTGGGAGGCTCATTTGTTACTTTTTTTTCGCCCTTAGACTCTATGTCCTAAGTGTTACGGTTAATTAATATATGCTTTTTATTCGTTGTTTTTAATTACCAGAGATTTTGCCTTTAAATCGTCATAATATTTTTGTCCGGGGTTGTAATAGCACGAAATAATTTTTGTTGTATTCTGCAATGTATGTTTATTATAAATAAATCATTATTTGATACAATTGGTTTCATGAAAGTGGATCATGAGCTTCCAAAGTCTTAAAAATGTGTAAATGTGTGGAAAATGTCAACTTCTAAATTTATTATAGAAATAACTAAAAGCTATTTTGAACTTAGCTTCGTTTTAAACAGTTCTCTAGTTTATACCCTTTCCAACTCTGTGCTACGTGTCATAGAAATAATTCATTATGCGGTCGAAATAAAGAGAATACGTTTTTTTTTATCATGAATTTAGGGGTTGAAATTTTTCATACATTTACACATTTTTAAGACTGGAAGCTCAAGAGTCACTTTCTTGAAGCCAATTGTATCAGATAATGATTTATTTATAATAAATATACATAGCAGAATACAAGAAACGTTATTTCGAAGGTCGATGCAAAGCCTTCAGGTGGAGATAGGTCACCTCGTTAGGAACATTTCTAACCTAGGTTACATTAGTCCAAGTTTAAGGATTTCCAATTATGGTAAGTACGATTTTTGGAAAACTTGCCAAAATTAGGTACTAACTTGTTTACCTCTTATGTTAATGCTATTGTTAAAATATCTTTTATGTTAATGCTATTAAAAAAAATGCATCGGTGAAAAAAATCGGCCTTTAACAGGTTATTAAAAAAAATGTGATAGAAAATAATTCCGAAAATATTGAGGGTGAAACATTAAGATGGGACACCTTGCATGTATGTATGGATCTGTGCACGTATAGATGTATACAATAGAAGAGAGAGCGAGAGAGAGAGAGAGAGAGAGAGAGAGAGAGAGAGAGAGAGAGAGAGAGAGAGAGAGAGAGAGAGAGAGAGAGAGAGAGAGAGAGAGAGATTGATTGATTGATTGATTGGGTTTATTATGCCCTAGTTTGCAACTGTGGGGCAAGAGTGCAAATGTACAAAAATAATGATAATGACATATAATACAAAATAAATAATAATAATAATACATATAAAATAACATGCTAAATTGACAGCTGTTCTTGTTAATATACTATAACAGGCATTATATCGTATGACCGTTCCATATTTATGGATCAGCATCAAGAGGGTACTTTTGTATCTGATTTCCATAACGCATCTGAAAAATCGCACTTCTTAACACTAACCTTAACTATCAATATACTTTACAATTTGCGATGCTTAGTCGGATATCGCTTCCGCATCAAATAAGTGCCTGAATAAGGATTCTTTAAAACTAGGAAGACATTCTTGAGTTCTAATGGCTTGGGGGAGATCATTCCAGAAATACACAGCCTTCACATAAAAAGATTTCTGATAAGTTGTCGTACGACATAATGGCACAGCAAAATCAAGCGGTGTAAGTGCATTTCGAGTGAAACGTTCGGACCGGCCTGGGACTTACAAATAGTTCGGTCAAGTATTTTGGAGCGTCACCATGAATGATTTTATATAATATGATACCTAGGAAGTATAACCTTCTTGACCTGACAGTCAGCCACCCCAAAATTTCTCCTGTACGGTGTGATGTGCTCATCCCGTCGAAGATCGAATATAAACCGGATACTGCTGTTCAATAGTCGCTCAAGTACATCGTTGAGCTCAATTGAGATATCGATAAGTACGAGACTGCAATAATCCAGTAAGGGAAAGATTAGAGACACAACGAGAGAAGTCCGTATATTGCGTGGGAGAGCTGATCTGCGATATTTCAGTTTATGAAGTGAGAAATTGACTTTTCTAGATGTAGCAATTACTTGGGCTCGCCATGATAGGTTGGATTCAAAAATTACGCCGAGGTTCCGCACTTGCTTCACATATGGCAACGAGATGTCATTTATTCGTACAGGTGTTAATTTATCAAGATTTAACTGGCTAATGAACTTGTTGCTGCCCAGAGCAAGAACTTTGGATTTAGAGATGTTAAGTTTCAATCCGTTTTTAGTGGCATAATTAGCAATGACTTTAGCATCATGCGATATCCTAGCTATACCAAGTTCAATGTCCGCAAAAGGGCACGTCAGATAAATTTGGGTGTCATCCGCAAAAATCAAATGCTGAGTGTATTTTAGCCCTTCCCCAATGTCCATTTATAAATATAGAGAAAAGCAAAGGGCCCAGGACGGACCCCTGCGGTACACCAGATGTAGTGTGCACCCAGCTAGAGCAAAGATATTGGTCATCAACTACAGCTTGCGATCGCCCACTCAAGTAGCTGCCCAGCCAGTCCAAAACGCGGTCTGACATCCCGATACGACGAAGTTTGGCAAGAAGTAATTTATGAAAAACAGTATCAAATGCCTTACTAAGATCAAAAAGAACCAAAACGGTGACCAGTCCATCATCGACCGCTTTCCTGACATCATGACTCAGTCTTAACAGAGCGGTCTGGGTGCTGAAGCCCGTTCTATATGGCCG
>OZ023313.1:73060403-73093760 GCA_964007375.1 Ophion obscuratus | reverse complement strand
ATAGGGGTGGTTCTAGGACCCATGGCAAATATTCCACCGTGTTTTCCACCCACGTAGCCCTTTCTCCCCCGCCTCCCTTCTCCGTTCGCCGACTTCCCGAACGAAAGAAGCAAAAGGAAAGCAGAAGTGCCTGGCAGAATTCTCGAGACTCTCGGGAGAGCGCAAAAATCTCAAGGGTGTAAAAGCGACGAGGTTCGCGCACGGAAAAAATAAAAAAAATACAGGGTGTCCCATTCAAAACGGTCCAACTCTATATCTAAACTGTTGACGAGGTGAAAATAATTTTCGAACAAAAGTTGCATTGTTTCTCAAAGCGCATTATAGTCAAGGCAATAAGCATGAAAGTGAGCACTTTTTAGAAATAAACACGCAAAATTGATCTAAGGGTAATTGGATGTCGCTGAATCGAATGGCCATAATAATTTCACAATCAACTCCCGAGAAAATGTTTAAGAATGTTAATAAATGTTTAAAAACTGTTTAATCCGGAACCTAATCATTTTATCGAAAAATATGTCGAACAAAAGTTGTTTGGGACATAAAAGTAAGTAAAAAAGTATTGAACGTTCATCTTCGTATCTTCAAAAATAAGGGAGAAAAGAACGAAAAACCATTAAATTGGGAGACGAAAGCCTCGAAGTTTCAAAAGACAAAAAAATATCAAATTCGAAAATATCTCGGGTTTTTTTGTTACGCATTGCTTTACTAAGAGTTAATCTAATTTTGTATATATTTTTTTTATTTTTATTCATTGTATAAGTATTCAAAAATGACGACTGAACATTGACAAAATTACTGATTGAGGATCACTGTCAGAGATAGACGCACTATGTGGCTACGGCTATATACGCATGCGCGCAACGCGCTCCAATGAGCATCTTGCGTTTCTTACACTCCCAGTGGTGCTTCTGCTGCAAAGCGATTTCGTCTTTCAATCAAATTTTCATTCGTATTTTTCTCCCTTATTTTCAAAAATACCATAACGAACGTTTAATACTTTTTTACGTACTTTTATGTCCTAAACAACTTTTGTTTGACGTCTTTTTCGATAAAATTATTAGGTTCCGAATTAAACGGTTTCAAACGTGTTTTAACATTTTCTCGGGGGTTAATTGCAAAATTATTATCGTCATTTGATTCAGCGTATTTATATCTGAAAAGTGCTTACTTTCGAAATTTGTACTGGACTGTATTGGTCGTTTTTTTTGTTGTTTATCGACCCGTAGAGGTCATACGAAGGTCAAATTTGTTATTTTCTACGAGATGATACATTTTTCATTGCACCAATCGATGCAGCTCCTTATTTTCTGCTCGAAGTACGAGATCGCGACTTCATTGAAGTGAAATCAGGTCGAGCTTGAGTAAAATCGAGTTGACTCTCGAATGCACTCGAGTGGAAGGATTTTCACGCGACACACTGTATATGTACGCGAGTGTTCGCGAGTGTCGAGAGCCCGAGAAATATGACGTGTGCTCGAGAAAAAAATCGTGAGAAATGTGGAACGACGAGCGCCCAGGTCAAAGGGAAAAAAGAAAAGGGTGGATAGGAGCAACGTGTGAAGGAAGAAACGTGCGAGCGTCAAGGAATAGATGATGGGAGAAACGAGAACGCGAGCTCAGAAAACGAGAAATAGGCAAAGAGAGTGGGGGGAGATTTATTATACCCTAGTAACACCTTCGGAGCAAATGAAAATAATAAATAAATAAAATTTCAGTATGGAAGTGTAACAAGCGCACGGCAAGGTAACGCGAAGTAATTTTGATATGAGGTCGAGAAAATAATACAATAATTAAGTTCAACGTTTTGCGAAAAGCAGGTGCGCGTAAAAATATCATATATGCAAAGAAGATACGGACGGGAAATTAAAATATTTACGGCAAACGAAAGAAAAAATAATGCTGGAAATTTGCGAGGCAAAGGATGAGAGAGGTAGCTGCGTCGGCGGGTTTTTATAAGGGTGGTAAAAAATTGACGAAAAAAAATTGTGCTAAATTGAACAAATATTGGTACAGACGTCGACGCAGGGAGAGGGAAAGAGAAAAATATTTATTGTTCAAGGAATCTTTAGGTAAATAAAAAAAAATACCTAAATAACAAATGAAAACTCAAAAGTGGTGAAGACAATTTATATTATTATATAAATTGGCTTCACTTCTTTTGAGTTTTTTCCCTTTGCTACTTAATTATTGTTTGCCTTCGATTTCCATATTAAAAATTCCGTAAATCTCTGTCATCTTAATTTTATTATTGTAAAATAATGGTAGATAATAAATAGATAATAAAAATCGAAGTGAAAAATAAATATTACTTTTATTTTCTTATCACAAAATAAAAGTAGATAATAAATATTTTATTTCATACAAATCATATAAATGTTAAATATACAAATGAAAATTTTATATTTTATATAAATAATATATATAAATACATATTTTTTTAATATAAACGATAAATACTTTCATCTTATTATCACAAAATAAACATAAATAATAAATATAGCTTTTACTTTACTATCACGAAATAAAAATAAATAACAAGTATTACTTATACACTGTTAGTATAAAATAAAAATGATAAATATACACGAGCCTCAAATTACCCAATAGATATTTAACCTTTCTAATCACAATTCATGAAATGAAAAAATAACAACAGATCTAAGCGGGACAAAAAAGACACAAATTACATCTGATCAATCATAAATTGAACGACAAATCGTAAATTACAAAAAAAGAATTGAAAGAAGAAACATCAAATCTCGAAAGACGGGGAAAGATAGGTAGACGGGTCGATAGTTTAGAGGGGGGGAGAGAGAGAGAGAGAGAATGGAATAAAAATAATTTTAGTATGCGAGACGGTGCGAGAAGAAGGGTGACCGGTGGACCTCCTGGCCCGCGATATAGAAAAATGCATGCTGATATTCTGAAAAATGGGGTCGTAAAGCATTCCGCTCATATCGCCTCTTGCCACCCCCCCCCCCCCCCCGCCGACATACTATTTCCATACTTGTCGACCTGTGCATACATATTGACCTCTCCTATTCCGCTCCTTGGCCTGACCCGACGAGATCTTCGATCTTCGGGAACGAGCGACTTCCGGTCCCCATTCGCCTTCCTGGACAGTCCTCTCTGGACGACGAGGTCGTCGCATCTCTCGTCGTTTCCTTCATCGTAGGGAATTTCGTTCATTCGCCTCGGTCTCTCTCTCTCTCTCTGTCTCTCTCTCTCTCTCTCTCTCTTTCTCTTTCTCCACTTCTGGCCACTCACGAATGGACGATAACTCAACGTCCATTATTCATTATCCGAAAATAACTCCGTGGACCGATTTCGCGTGATCCGAGATCGCCACCAATATGTAAAATATGACGGCCAGTCTTCGACATTCCATTCGCACCACGAGGCCAGCCACGTTGAGGGGGGAGATACCTTTAGGCGAGGAAAAAATGGCTGATTTTCATGACTTTGTTTGAGGCGTTAACCCCCCACTTGTAGCGCAAAAAAGGGCCTTTTTCATGAATTTTTTTAAAGAAAACTACAAAACTTTTTTAATCGATCAATATACCATCTTAAAGAACACATCTTGAAGAACTTTCAGTAATGTTTTTATTGAAAAATATTACATTGTTTAGTGGCAAATGGCCGTCAATGAAATAATGTTTTTGTATACACGGTTTGCGGTGACCAACATTGCGGCGAAGTGGATCATCTGAAAAAAAAATGCGGATAGATTTAGTCAAATATAAGTATAAACTAGTCTTTAATCGAAGGATTTTAAAAAATATTCATTTTTCACAAAATGGCGGACAGTCAAAGTTAATGATTCGATTTTAACGAAAAAAAAAACGGCCGTTTTTTGGCTATAAAACGGCCATTTTTTTTCAAAAAAAAAAATCGAACGATTAAAGACTACATTTTTATGTATTAAAGAAGCCTGCAAAATTTCAAGAAGATCGGTTCATTAGTGTTCGAGTAATCTTGGTCACCGACTTCAGAAATGCCATTTTGAGAAAAACGCGTTTAAAGTTTCATTTTCCGATCGTTTACACAACGGATTCTTCTCTTTCAACGCTCATATCTCAGTCAATTTTGTTCGGATCGACTTGAAATGTTCAGGACATATTCTCAGATACTTATACTTAAAAAAAATGCAATAAAAAAAATCGATTTTTTCAAAATCGCAAGTAGGGGTAACCCCTTAAAGGCGAGATTTCGTCACCATTTTGGAGACTTACGGTATGCTTTATTGCTACTTTTGGCTGATACATGGCATTTCAAAAAAAAATATTAATATTCAAAAATGACTGACTTGTGGCACGATCTCTAAACACCTACGTGAAGTTGGTAACCGACCTTAGAAAACGTAATTTTTTTTCTTCCATTCGTTTATACTCTAAAAAAGTTTTCAACGACACTTTTATATGTGTACATATATATATATGGGGCATTCCATGCCAATTCGACCTGGGTCTGACCCTCGACCCCTCAAATCTGGTTCCCGATTTTTCCTATATTACTCTCACTCTATCAAGCGATTACAATTTTTTTCAGATTTTTCAAAATGAATTTGAGCGCGTTATGAATTTTTGAATCTTTTTTTTTTGAACACCTCGATGGCCGTAATCGAAAAATCTCAAAAAATTCCAAAAAATACAGTGTCAGATATAAAAAATGTTGGTGTAAAATTTATGTCTGGGCTTTTGCTTCAACCCGTTTTTTAGCTTTTTGAGCAAAATAAAATGAAAAAAAAAAAAAAAAAAAAATAATAAGAAGCAATTCACTGTAGACTGTTTCTCGAAATTTTGTATGCATGATGCCAGATTTTTTAAAAAATTTCTCCGATTTTTCTAAAGTGTGTTGTGTTCATAACACAACTTTTCTTATCTTATTAAATAACGTTTTAATCACTTTCGTAATTGAAAAGAGCAATTTTCAAATGTTTAATGAATATTATTTTCCCCATTTTATGTTATTCGACGAGTAGAATAAATTCTGGACACTTTCCAAATTTTTTGAATTTTCGCATTTATCGATAATTTTTGCGTGATAATCACTTATATTTTATATTCTTATCAAAGTAGGCTTTTTAAGGCCAGTATTAAGTAGAAACATTATGAATTGAAATAAAAACATCACGGTGTTATTTTGGCATCGCAGCATATATACATTTTCTGTGTAAATTTATTTTTAAAAAAGCAATTTTCCATTAAAAGCGTCCAGATTTGATTCTGGATTGTATAATTGAAGTCAAGTGCCCACCGGTGTATATATGGAACTCGTATAATTCAATGGCTCTCCGAACCACGCGCCAATTTTTCAACTTCCTTTAAAATCAGAATTTCATTACTCTACAATAATAATAACAATAAAAATAATAATAACAACGTCCGATTCGTCTATTGTTTTCTCGGAAAAAACTGCCCTCAAAAATGACACAAGAATATATTACTTGTCACCGCGCCAAATAAAGTATCCAATTTTCTTACACTGTGAATAAATTTCTTTACAGAATCCTGTCTTTCTTCGTTATCCTTTTTATTAAATATTTCAAGAATTAATCAAGTTTTTATTGCCATGTTCTTATAATAATAATATTAATAATAATAATAATGAAAAATAATAATATAATAATATTTCTGTTATACAAGATATATTATATAACATATTATTACTATAATAATAATAATAACTTATATTACCAATATTATACACTCGCCGTGAGAATTTTTTGTACCTCTGACTTTGTGTACCGCATGATCTCTTCATTATTTTATTAAAAACGTCGAGGTAAAATTCATCAAGGGGCTTTCTTGTCTCATTTTTCAGATGCGTGCCCGTGAAATTCGTCGATCGAAGCGGGTACCCCGATAGAGGCAGAAAGGAATTTTGCATCCACCGAGTATCCGCATCTCGAGCTTTAGAAATCGCAAAGTAAGTCAATACACATATAGGTGTGTGTGTGTGTGTGTGTGTGTGTGTGTGTGTGTGTGTGTGTGTGTGTGTGCGTGCGTGTGCGTGTGCGTGTGTGTGCGTGTGCGTGTGCGTGTGCGTGTGCGTGTGCGTGTGCGTGTGCGTGTGCGTGTGCGTGTTTGTCTGTGTGTCTGTGTGTCTGTGTGTCTGTGTGTCTGTGTGTGTGTGTGTGTGTGTACATTATTTTACTTTTTTACATATATATACTTATTTACATATATACTCTATTTTTTGTTTCCTTGCGAAGTTAAATGGTATTGTATGAACAGGCTTCGCATCGTAAATTTACTACCTGATGATTATTGGAAGGAGGAGAAACAGTGAAAGAAAAAAATTATGAAAAAATCGGAATCTTTTTTTTATTCGGAAAAACAGCTGAGAGGCAATTATTCCTTGAATACTTAATATTTATGAATAATATATACCTATATATATATATATATATATATATATATATATATATATATATATATATATATATATATATATATATATAGTATTGGACCCCACCTGTCACCCTCGCCTAATGCCTTAAGCCGGTTATTATACAGGAGAGCGACCGCTAATGAGTGGGGCGAGACCTGGTTCATTCTATAGTTTGTTTTCTCTCTCTCTCTCTCTCTCTCTCTCTCTTTCTCCCTTCGTCTCTGCTTTTTGTATCTCCCAGTTGGCCACCCGCTAAGTGGCAAATTTTCTGATCGAGATAAAATGTTTCAACAACCACAATATTTTGTTGTGCTTTATTTTTTCCTTAATTTCCCGAACTTTGCGAATTTTTTGCGCCCGTGCTTTTCGTGAACTTTTTTCATGAACCCAAACGAATAGATGCGTGAGTAAGGGAGAGAAGAGACGATGATTTATTTAAGGGGTCTTCTCACTTTAGACGATAAAAAGGCTACTTTCATGCATTTTTTTGACAGGTTTATATTATAGATATTGATATAAAAGTTGTTACACCTACTAAATACACTTTCGAAATATATTAAAATTCTTTTTTGATGTAATTATGTAACCCAAACAAACGTTAAACGCGTTTTTCTCGAAACAACGTTTTTCGACGGCTTGTTGATAAAATCTTCGAAACTACTGAACCGATCCTTATGAAATGTTAACGATATATTTTTTACAACTATAGCTATAGTGCATATCAAGGATTTTTTTTTTAATTTTGATATTCGCAATTTTTTTCCAAAAACAGTGAAAAAACACGTATCTTTTGTTTTTTCGAAAAATGTCCGCCATTTTGTTATTTTTGCATATATAAAAAATCGTCTGACATGCGCTATAGCCATTAACATACTGAATCTAAAACTGTTTTATTCTTTCGTTTCGGATGATCCATCTCCGATATTTCATCAACAATGCAGACCTACAATTGTATTTCGCGCCTCTTCCTTCGAGATCAAAAGGTAGTACCTCCTTTGGCATGCCGATGGCGCCACAAGTTTTTAAAGTTCAATTCTTTTTTCTCCCCTGAACCGTCCATCTTTCCATTTCGACTGTCATTCTTCTTCTTTGTGCCGAAAGCGTCATATCGCATTGAAAGCAAAAAAAAAGTTAAATGGGGAAACGGAAGCATAAAGATCGCTCTCCACACGAAGATGAGGAACGATATTTGGAAGAGCGGATTCATCGTTGGAAAAAAGTATTGGACGAATATCGAAGGGCCAGACACCAGCGGACACGAAGTAAGACGATGTTGCGACATAGCCACATACGCCGAGAACGTGTTAAGATGGATATTCGACGTACTCCCTGTCGCTCCCGGTCCGACCGGGTGTAGACGTACTATGGGATGTCGTAGACTCGTGGTCTGGTCTGCAACCAGATCGCGAAGTCATCAAAAAAGGAAAGAGAGAAAGACAAAAACGATGCATTGATAGGCGATTGTTTAAAGAAAAAAAAAATGTTCCCCGTTTTCGTCAACAAACGTCCCTTATGACGAATCTACACACAATTCCGGCTGAATCCTTTTCAAATGACGACGGTTTTCCTTTGACTCGTATCATGGTCCAACCGTGTCAAAAAAAAAAGAAGCAAATGTGCAAGGAGGTTGACAGATGTTTATACCAAAAAATCGTGGTTATTTATTATCTTGTCCTCACTAGGAAATCGTAGCAGATCAAGATCATCATCATCCAGTAGACAACAAGACTACTCGAAACTTCGAGAACGTCATGGAGGTACACACAGAAATGATACTGAACATCGTAACGATCGAACTCGAGATTACGAAAATTTCCGAAAGTCAAAAGGGAAGCTTCGTCAGGATGACGAGTCCTCCAATTCCTGTGAGTATGAATATCAAAACCCTTCTGACGAAAACATAAACGAAAATAACGCTCTCACTTACGTGAGATCGTGTAACAATGATAACAACCAGGAAATTCAGCCGCGACCAGAACTCTATACAGACCAAAATCCTCAGAATTTATCTGAAAGGAAAAACGAAAAATTAGAAAACGTGGAAGATCAGCTATTTGTTGAGATTTTGCAGGCCATTGGTGACAGATTGATACCGGAGAGAATTTTGGCTTCAGCAGCACATAAAGATCTTGTCGTAAGAGTCGAAGAAGTTCTTAAAAAAGGTCTTCCTGCCGAAGAAAAAGAGGCAATATTAAAAAAATTCCCTCCACCCGAAAACTGCTTATTTTTGGACCCACCAAAATTGAATTTAGAAATTAAAGGGTCTCTTCAGGATCCATCACTAAAAAGTGATGTGCGGATTGTCGAAAAGCAAGAAAAAATAACCGCCGGTATCAGTGGATTATTGAAACTGACGGCAATGGTATTCAAGCTCGACACCGAAGAGAAGTTGGAAATGCTCAACATTCTCAGCAACTTGTTGAGAACATTTTCCGACATCCAGCACGAGGAATCGTCAGTTCGAAAACCCTAAGTATAAAAAACATCAATGGTTCTCTACGCGAGACTCTTAACTCAACAACAACTGACGAATGGCTATTTGGAAAAAACTTGGAAGAAAAAGTGAAAGCTGCTAAAAGTCTCGTCACATCAAGCCAAGTTTTTAAGCCAAAACTTCAACCAACCCAAAACAATTACATAAAAAACTGGAAAGGCCCGCCCCGTCGCCACACCACTCACACGTTCAAACGCCAAACCAATATGACACAGGGCGGGCAGAGATCCTTATACCGCAATCAGAAGCCTCAAACAAACCGCAGACCAGCACAGAGATCAACATAACCGAAGAGACGCGTTTAAACACTGTAAGCTACACAGCAGGTCGTCTTAGTGGATTTCTTCCACGATGGATGGAAATCACGGAAGACAAAATTATTTTAGATTGGATAAAAGGATATAAGATCCCTTTCGCGTCTAACCCTGTGCAAAAATCCCACTTCAACGAAACTGAATGGTCGAAAAAGGAAAAAATTATAATTACGGATCAATTATCTCGCTTATCAGCGATAGGGGCAATTCGAAAAACAACACCAAACAAAAATCAATTTATTTCTTCAATCTTCCTAGTACCAAAACCAGACGGCTCCCATCGATTAATTTTAAACCTCAAAAAACTTAATAAATTCTTAAATTCGGAACACTTCAAGTTAGAAGATGAAATCTTGAGCCCTGGCGATTACATGGCAACTTTGGACTTGAAAGAAGCTTATTATCTCGTCCGTGTGACAGAAATTGATAGGAAATACTTAAAATTTATATTCCTGGAAACACTATACGAGTTTTGCTGTTTACCGTTTGGTTTAAGTACAGCTCCCTACACATTTACAAAACTCATGAAACCGATCGTCTCTCATCTAAGGAATTTGGGTTATGAGTCCGTAATATATCTAGACGATTTTTTATTACTGGGACACACTTCTGCGATTTGCCAAAGCAATGTTAGGACAACGATAAACTTACTGGAACGGCTCGGTTTTATAATCAATATAAAGAAAAGCAACACTACGCCTTTACGGCGTTGTAAATTCCTCGGCTTTATATACGATTCACAAGAAATGACTGTAGAGCTTCCTGCTGAAAAGAAAGAAAAAGTAATTAACCAGATATACAAAATGCGGACTAAAAAAGAATGTAAAATTCGAGAATTTGCAGCTTTTATTGGCCTCTTAGGAACATGTTGTTCGACACTCAAATATGGCCGAGTACATATAAGAAGTTTTGAACGCGAAAGATACCTAGCACTAGAACAAAACAAGGATAATTTCGATGCCAACATGACATTATCCAGAATATCAAAAACTGACCTTGATGGGTGGAATAGAAATATTCATTTATCGATTACCTCAATAGGTTGCTTTGACCCCCAAGCCGAAATATTTACTGATGCGTCAAGTTCCGGTTGGGGAGCCTTTTGCGCAGGAAAGCGCGCCTACGGTCATTGGAAGGAAAATGAGAAAAACTTGCATATCAATTGCTCAGAGATATTAGCAATTTGGATGGGTTTCAAGTGTTTTGCAAAAGATCTTCGAACCTGCGATATTTTATTAAGAGTGGATAATACAACAGCCATTGCTTACATTAACAAAAAAGGCGGGATCCGTTTTCCAAATCTAGCTCAGATCTCAAAAGACATATGGAACTAGTGTGAGCAAAGAGACATCTGGATCTTTGCGTCGTACATACGTTCGAAAGATAATGTGGAAGCAGATTTCGAGTCTCGACGACTCGAACCAGAAACAGAATACGAATTGTCAAGAGAAGCATTTAAAGAAATTGTATGTAATTTCGGTCGTCGTAACATCGATCTTTTTGCAACAAGATCAAATGCAAAATGTCAAAATTATGTGTCATGGAAAAAAGATCCCGAATCAATGGCTGTTGACGCGTTCACAATGAAATGGGATCAATACTTTTTCTACGCCTTCCCCCCTTCTCTTTAATACTTCGCATTTTACAAAAAATTAAATTCGAGAACTCAAGAGGGATCTTAGTCGTTCCACACTGGCCAGCTCAACCGTGGTTTCCAACATATATGTCCTTACTAGAATCTGAACCGATTTTCCTCAAGCCTGATGAAAAATTGTTAATATCATGCGATAGGAAACCTCATCCAATGTGGCAAACGATTACCCTGGTTGCGGGGATTTTATCAAGGAAGGATTGAAATTGAAATCAGTACCAGTGGAAGCAGCGGAAATAATGCTGTCTTCACTGACAGATTTTTCCAAAAAACAATATGACACCGGACTAAGAAAATGGTGGAATTTCTGTCAAAAAAGTAACCTTGATCCCTTCCGTAGCTCAATACCAGATATTTTGACTTTTCTCACCCACGAATATAAAAATGATGCGTCGTATGGGACTCTAAACTGCACGAGATCTGCAATTGCTCCCATTTATGGACCTGATCTTGGGACAGATCCACAGATTTAACGGGTTTTCAAAGGAATCACTCGATTGAGACCCCCAAGAGCAAAATACGAATCGACATGGGATCCTCAAACTGTATTAAACGAATTAAGAGAATGGGGCTCAAATGAAAAATTATCCCTTGAAAAAATATCGTTAGAATTAGTTACTTTACTAGCATTGATAACCGGCCACCGTATTCAAGCCTTATCCGTAATAGACATTAGAAATATCCCAAAAAGGAATGAATCAATTGAAATCAAAATTGTCGAATGGATAAAAACATCAGGGGTTAAGAAGATACAACCTACGCTCATCATCCTCTTTTTCTCAGAGGATAGGCTGATTTGTCCTTCCGCTGTGTTAGAACAATATTTGGAAAAAACAAAAGACATACAGGGAATGGAACAAAAACTTTTTGTACCAATTAAAAAAACCGTACAGACGCGCTTCTACTCAAACGCTTAGTCGATGGATTAAAAACGTATTAACAGTTAGTGGGGTCGACACAGACTCATTTACTGCGTACAGCACCCGCCATGCGGCTATATCTGCGGCGAGTCGATATGGCGTAAGCATCGATGCAATTCTAAGAACTGCGGGATGGTCAAATAAATCGCAGACCTTCGCGAAATTTTATAATCGACCGATTCAGGAAAAGAAATCGTTTGCGTTATCGATTTTGAATACGAATATAATGAAAAACCATCGATCATAGATTGTATAAAAGGTTTGAGAAATATAATACTTCGATATTGGATATCCAACTCGATATAACATGCTTTTGCTTTCATAGCGCAATTGCCGTAAATAGCTTTAAATAGCTACCTTTTGATCTCGAAGGAAGAGGCGCGAAATACAATTATACAATTAAACGAACTTACCTGTAAGTGAAGTTCTATTGTAATTGTATGGAGCGCCTCTTCCGAAGAGATCAATCCCACCCAAATGCTACCCATCGTTCTAATATGGTATTAAAACTCCTCAGTATTACGGCAATACTTTGAAAGAATGACAGTTGAAATGGAAAGATGGACGGTTCAGGGGAGAAAAAAGAATTGAACTTTGAAAATTTGTGGCGCCATCGGCATGCCGAAGGAGGTACTACCTTTTGATCTCTTCGGAAGAGGCGCTTCATACAATTACAATAGAACTTCACTTACAGGTAAGTTCGTTTAATTGTATAATTTTTTTAGGACATTTTTTTACCATTTTACTACCATCTTTTTGGAATTCATTTTATCGAAAAATGCTTCCTACAAAAGTTGTGTGAAATGATGTCACCTTAAAAATAAGTCCTGTACAAAAATCACGTAGGATTGTTAGTTTAACGGCAAATCGTCGGTGAACGAATTTTCTGTTTTGCGTGTACTTAGTTCATTAACCCCTTCATAGGCATTGCGGCACTAGTGCGTCAAATAATTCCGTGCCCTGTGTGCCATTGACGCAATAGTGCGTCAACCTTTATTTCCCTATTTAACTTGCTCTGATTTGAAATCGGAGCCTCACTCGGGGGTTTTTGGGCTCGCTGAATCCGAATGTGAAGTCAAAATGTGGAAATTCAAAATGGCGGCGCCAATACGGCGGACAAAAATCAAAAACTTTACTCGATTTAGATGAAAATTTGTACTCCGGGATTTATGAGGTCGCTTATTACGAATCTGAACTTTAAATTTGAAAATTCAAAACGGCAGCGCTAGAATGGCAGACCGAAATTGAAAATATTCCTCAAATCAATCTGTACTATTTGCATTTTCATTCGCCATATTTGTTCGTCATTGTGAATCCCTGAATTTTGAGTTCAGATTCGTAATCAGAACTCAAAAACCCCAGAGGACAAGTTTTCGGGATAAAAAAAATGTTCTGTCATTTTGGGCACTTTTTGTCGAATTCTCTATGCCAATGAAGGGGTTAAAAGATATTTAAAAATTTTGAATGTATTTCGAAAGTGTATTTATTAAGTGCAAAAACTTTTATATCAATATCCATAATATAAGCCAATCAAAAAAAAAAAAAATCATGATAATAACCTTTTTTAGCGTCTTAAATAAGAAGACTCCTTAATGCTCTAGAAGAGAGAAGAAAAAAGAGAGAGAGAGAGAGAGAGAGAGAGAGAGAGAACACGCGCTTTCTCCCACGAGATAAGGCGATTACTTTAACTATTTTTTTCAAACTGCGCAGAGCATCCCTCTCTAATTCTTCATCCTTTCCATCCAGTTTGGCTCGTGTCTCCCGTAACGCCCGCGTCAAATTTGTGCCGCCAACGAAGAGATACATATATATATATATATGCTGTATATATATATATATATATATATATATATATATATATATATATATATATACTGTGTGTGTATATATATATATACACGTGTGTGTGTGTGTGTGTACGTAAAGGAATGTCGATGCAGCTGCGGCCGTTACCCAAAGTTCGAAAAATATTTTCGTTCCGCTCCCCGATCAATTATCGAGCGCCATAGTCCCCAAGCGTTCCCTGAAAGCTTTTTTCCCATGACGGAAAATTCAAATGCCAATGGACCATTATTTTTTTCTTTTCTCATTTATACTTGGCTTCTCTCCTTCTGGATTTTTCTTCCTCCTTCCCTCACTCTCTCTCTATGTGAGTTTAAGAAGATATGCATTATCATAAGCTTTGTTGTACGAATTTCTTCGAATTTTTTAACGATTTTATTAGGGGTAAGCTCTGCAGCTGTATTGATTTTTTATAAGACAACAATATTATTATTTTATATTGTTATTATTATTTACTAGTCTGTATTCGCAGTTTGCGTTCTTACAAACAAATTAGCTTGAGCAAACTTTTTTATTGATCTGATTATTTTTTTTTCAAATCTTCGTTTTCCATTGATTCATTTGCTCGTGATTAAAGAATCACTATTTTTTTTTCTTTCCGTAATTTTGCTTTATTCTTCGATCATTCGTACTATTATTCGCAAATTACGAATTTCCGTCTTGTAATATTTCGTCCGCTTATTTTTCATTATATCTTTATCCTTTTTATTCTCACGTTTTTCAATTTTCCATTATCCATCGATTTCCTCCATCTTATTATCCATAATTATTACGAATCGTTATTTCGTTTGTAATATTGCGTTGGCTTATTTTTCGTTCTTGTTTTTAAATATTATTATTATATTTTAATATATTCTTCGTTCCATTATTTGTTGCCCTGCGGCTAACGGGGCGCTATGTACAGGGTGTCTTTGACAAAGTGTCGCAAGCTTGTATCTCAGAAAGTACGGATCGCAACGAAAAATATTCCCACTAAAACTTTCCCCTTTCGAAGAGTCGAAAAAAAAATAGCAAAGTGAATTCGACCTCGACCATAAGCGCCAAGGTCACGCGAAGGTCAACTTCGGATTTTCCATCGGAAGCCTCGATTTTCATTGTACATTCTTGTAACTTGACTCGAGAGCTTTTCGAAACACTGCCGATAAGCATTTTTTCCACGAGTATTTCCAAGTCTCGAAACTGAAGCTCGTTCAAAAAGTACTCATCTATAGTGTTCCGAAAAGCTCTCGAGATGAGCTACAAGAATCTACGATGAAAAATAATGCTTCCAATGAAAATTCCGGACTTGACCTTCGTATGACCTTGGCGTCGATATTCAAGGTCAAATTGACATTGCTATCTTTTTCCCCTCGTACAACGTAACGACTTTTGCTCGAAACATTTTCTTCTACAATCCGTAGTTTCCGAGATACGAGCTTGTACCACTTGACGTGTGACACCCGGTATACGCGCGAATCAAGTCGATCAATCCGGCTTGCGATCCTTGCAGACGCGCGGTTTATGGTAATGACGATGGATTGTAACATGTGGCATTCACAGTCGACCGTGTACGGCCAATAAAACAAGCCATTCGAGTACGACAACGACGACGTCGCTGGAGACTCGCTTTGCTAACACTATGGCCGTCGTACAAGCGCGCAACAAGCCTCGACATATGTACACCCACGGGCGCGAATAGCCCTACCAACTGTGCGATCAGCCATAGGCGCGACTCAATGAGCTGTGCACTTTTGTATTCATCTCGCTCTCGGTTGACACGAGCAGCGGACACTCCCGCGATGAGCCAGAAATAAAAGTGGAAAAAAAGGGCCGAAAAAAAAACAATCACAAAGGGATGACATTGAATGCACATGTAGGCGCGTAGCCTTGTATACGGGACTATTCTGAGGGGGGGGGGGGGGGGGGGGGGGGCTGTCGGAGTTATTGCTATCGAGGAGACGGAAAGCCTCGGGGCCATGGGAATATTCCCTATTTGTTTTATCGAGGCACAGTCACCATTGTGGACCGAGACTGTAATATGGAGGCTAGGGTGGCACAAACTTGTGTTCTATTTTTTCCCCCTTTTCTCACCATCCAATTATCTTCTTTAAGGCGGTATATACATTTACAACGATAAAAAAATCGATTAAATATTTCTTTTCTTTAAACGATGGAACTATATATGATGGACTCCACGTCACTTCAGCCAGTAAACAAAAAAAAATTCCGCGAATAATTTTGAAAAATCGAGTTACTTCATTGAAAAATATTCACCGAGTGTCGAAATTTTTAAAAAATTTCCGACTTTTTTTTCTCATTGATAACCATTTTTTAATATTTTTCAATTCAAATGGCTGTATCTTTGGCAGTATTTGACGTATTTACATTTGTAAAAAACGAAAATGTGCGTCTGTTTCTAGCCTTCCAGAAAATGTATTTAGATTTTATTGAGCTAGTCGAGCGTCCGTTTCAGGGCAAGATATGCAAAAATATTTTTTTTCTCAAGGAAAGACACTCGTTATTTTATTTATAAGAATTTCCGGGAATTGTGAATACGAAAAAAGGTTTTTTGGTATTTTTTACATTATGGGATTTCTAAACACCGTGAAGTAACAGCTATTTTTTGTAATTTAAAAAAAATTTATATTCTATTGAAGAGTGTGGAGCACTCGCTGTATGTTTACCAGATTTTTAAACACATATGACATATATGTACGATTGTATTTCGCGCCTCTTCCGAGAGATCAAACGTAGTAGTCCTGCCTCACACCGATATAGCCACTCTTTTAAAGACGAAAAACATCAGCCATGGATACCACGACTCACGATCGTCATTCTTCTTCCTTGTGCCGAAGACGTCACAAGGTTTTTTAACGAGAGTGAAAAATAATGGATAATTCCAGTGAAGTCAAGTCGGAAAGTGGAAGACGGAAAGAAAGACGAATGGAGGAAAGACTGGAAAGATTGGAGAAAATATTGGTGCATCGAGTGAATAAAAAAAGAAAACATCGCAGTAAGTTCGTGTTCTCTTTCAATTTTAGGAATAGGTTGCCGTCATTCGCACATCTCAGGATATAATATTGGAAGCTTGATACACAATTGGCCGAGACCTTAATCTCTGCAAGTTTAAGGTCTCATAGTTCTATAAAGAACACCGTCTCTGCAAGACGTGTAGCCAAGGAGGAGATCGATGTAGCTGATGTCGAAATATCCACAAAATCTCGCCAGATTTTGTGTCACTCCTTGCAAGGAGCGTTCACATCCGAATGTCCTTTGTCGACAGGCAATCATAGAAGACATCGATCGAACCGTAGAAAGAGACACCGTCGTAATTATTCAAGTACATCGGGTCGTAGTTCTTCGGGTTCTCCGAATCGAGCATCGCTTGAAAACGAAAGTCGAGCTGAAGAGGATCAAGCTCAATCAGGCGAGGAAGCTTCGAAAGACAAATCAGTTGATCCCAACATACCTTTATCGTCTTGTCCGCCGATAACACCTTGTTTACCGTCACTCCCTCCATCGCCCTCGGTGGAAAGTCCTGAGACTCTCATCTCAGAAACTGCATTAGATGCAGAGGTGTTGCACCTAATCGGAGATCGAATTATACCTGATCGTTCACTGGCACCCGCTATTCATTCGGATTTCTCTGTCCGCATTCAGGACATTATTAAAAAAGGTCTATCGTCAGACGAGAAAAAATTGCTACTGGGGAAATTTCCCCCTCCGGCGAATGCCTTGTTTATTGAGGCTCCCAAACTTAATCCGGAGGTGAAAACACGTCTCCATGAGTCTCTGGTAAAGCGAGACGAACGAATCATAGAAAAACAGGACCGTATCTCAGCGTGCCTAGCTGGAATGACAAAACTAATGTCCCTGACCCTCTCGTTAAATGTTAATGAGAAGTTACCATTAATCGAAGTCGCAGGAGGAATAACGAGGATCCTCGCCGATCTTCAACGAGAGGAGTCACTAATAAGGCGAAGTTTGATCCTCAAGAATATTGACACTTCCTTCCGGGAATCTTTAAACTCGTCAGATACGGATACCTGGTTGTTTGGCGAAGATTTAACGGAAAGGATTAAGGCAACAAAAGCTTTATAATTATCGAGCACATCCTTAAAACCAAAACCATCAAAACCCCAAAACAACGAGTCAGAAAACGAAAAAGGGCCGCAACGCCGTCTCGGATTCAAGATCAGGAACAGAGCGTGGGGCGGCCAAAAATCACCTCGGTTCAGAAATCAGCCTCGTGCATCCAAATCCAACTGCTATCCTCCGCGGAAACCGTCGGCATCGAGTCGCAGGAGAAATTGAATGAACCGGTAGGTCACTCAGCGGGACGGCTGAAATTATTCAAGCACGCTTGCATAAAATTTACTTCCGATAGAACCATTTTGGATTGGGTTAATGGATATCGTATCCCTTTTTCAAAGCGAGTGTTTCAGCGCACATACCCTTCTGAAAGAAATTGGTCTGAGCAAGAGATTATTCTTATTTCAGCTCAAATCGAAAAACTTAAAACGAAAAAAGCTATCAAGGAGGTATCTACGTGCAAGGGCCAGTTTATATCAAGTATTTTCTTAGTGCCGAAAGCCAATGGTGGTCACCGATTGGTTCTGAATTTAAAAAAGCTGAATCAATTCATTAAGACAGAGCATTTTAAAATCGAAGATAGGAAAACGATTCAAAAAATGTTGAGCTCAGGTTGTTTCATGGCCTCCTTAGATCTCCAGAACGTTTATTACGTGATCTCAATTAATGAAGAACACAGGAAGTATCTGAGATTTCGTTTTCAAGGAATAACTTACCAATTCGAATGTCTGCCTTTCGGCCTTAACACTGCACCGTATGTGTTCACAAAAATCATGAAGCCTGTTATGGCCGCTTTAAGAACTAAGGGCCTATTGTCGGTAATTTACCTTGATGACATCTTGATGTTCGGAAGTTGTTTGGAGACTAGTCGCGAAAACGTCAACCATACAAGATCCCTTTTAGAGGAATTAGGCTTCGTAATTAATACAGATAAAAGTATTTCGATCTCGTCAACAAGGTGTACATTTTTGGGCTTTCTGTACGATTCGATACGCATGTCGGTTGAACTCTCATTAATAAAGGTAGAAAAAACTGGCGCTCTGATTAAAAAATTTGGCAAAACGAAACGCTGCAAGATTCGAGATTTCGCTTCATTTATTGGTACATTAGAGGCCTGCTGCCCGGCTTCAAAATATGGAAGAGTTCACATGAGAAAATTCGAGAGGGCAAGAATGTTAGCACTAAAACAGAATGGAGAAAATTACGAAGCGATAACGGAAATTCCATCGACCTTGTCGGACGACTTCGATTGGTGGGCCCGCAATATCAATAACACACGAAACATTATTAAAAATTTCGACCCCAAGATTGAAATATTTTCGGATGCCTCGCTTTCGGGTTGGGGGGCATCGTGTTTGGGCAAGCAAACACACGGTTTCTGGAATAAAAAAGAACGATTACTTCACATAAACCTTTTGGAATTAAAGGCTGCTCCATTCGCATTGAAATGCTTCGCTAATCATCTGAGAGATTGTGATATTCTCCTAAGAGCGGATAATACCACAACGGTTGCTTATAAAAAAGGTGGAGTTCAATTCTGCAAATTGAATAATGTAGCTAGAGAGATTTGGGATTGGTGCGAAAAACGGAATCTCTGGATTTTCGCATCATATATTCCTTCAGAGGACAATAGAGAAGCGGATTCGGAATCACGCAAACTCGAAACAGAGACTGAATACGCCTTATCGAACGACGCGTTTGAAACAATTGTTCAGAAATTCGGAAACCCTGAAATAGACATTTTTGCATCCAGAACAAACTGTAAATGTTCAAAGTATATTTCCTGGAAGAAAGATCCCGGAGCTTGGACAATCGATGCCTTTACGGTGAAATGGAACTTTTTCTTCTATGCATTTCCACCATTCTCCATAATTTTACGCACGCTTAATAAAATCAAAAAAGAAGAAAGTAACGGAATACTTGTTGTGCCTTATTGGCCTGCGCAGCCTTGGTTCCCAATATTCGAATCAATGCTCGAGACAGAACCTATTCTGTTCAAACCTGATATTAATTTATTGACATTGTTAATCAGGGAACCTCATCCTCTGTGGAAAAATCTTACCCTGGTGGCGGGACGCTTATCAAACAAGCTTTGAGGACCCGGGCAGTACCCGAAAGGAGTTTGGACATTTTAATGGCTTCTCTATGCAATTCATCTTTGAAACAATATGAAACAGCTCTGAGGAAATGGTGGAATTTCAATCAAGAAGAGAATACGGACCCTCTGAAGAGCTCAGTCGAACAGGTGCTAAAATTCCTTACTATCGAGTTCGATAACGGTGCATCATATGGATCGCTGAATACTTCTCGCTCAGCCATTGCTCTCTTGCACGGTCCGGAACTGGGCATTGATGCCAGAATGAAGCGATTTTTTAAGGGTGTTGCAAAGCTAAAACCTCCGAGAGCAAGATACGATCATACTTGGGACCCTGGCGTGGTCTTGCAGGAGCTTAAGAATTGGGGACCAAATGTTACTCTTCATTTAGACAAATTAACTCTTAAATTAGTTACACTTCTAGCACTGACAACGGGGCATCGTATGCAATCTTTATCTCTTATCGATATTCGGAATATTATAACAAAAGAAGATCGGTTGGAGATTAAAATCGTGGAAAGAATTAAAACGTCGGCTGTAAACAGAGCACAACCACTTTTGATCCTACCTTTCTTCAAAGACGATCCGGTAATATGTCCAGCAACTACAACCATTGAGTATATTAAAAGAACTGAGGACCTAAGAGACATGGTAAACCGACTTTTCGTGTCAATTAAAAAACCACATAAAGCGGTTTCCACTGAAACCTTGAGTCGCTGGATAAAAAAGACTCTAAATGTTAGTGGCATTGACGTTAACTATTTCAAGGCATACAGCACTAGACACGCAGCGACCTCATCGGCGGAAAGAGGTGGCGTTAGTCTAGATTGCATTCGGAAAACAGCTGGATGGACAGAGAAGTCACTGGTTTTTGCTAAGTTTTACAGGAGAGAAATTTTGTCGGATCGAAAAGAATTTGCCCTAATAGTGTTAAACTCATAATTGTTCCTTCGCATTAGACGAATATATTTTTTCCTATAAACTGTTGTTCACTCTCGTTCGATCTTAATAAAGAAGCTTATCACAAGTTCTCGCTTCTTTTCAATATGTCGTAACCAACGTTAAACAGCTACGTTTGATCTCGAGGAAGAGGCGCGAAATACAATTGAATGATTAAACGAACTTATCTGTAAGTGAAGTTCGATCATAATTGTATGTAGCGCCTCTTCCGAGAGATCATCTCCCACCCTGGTACACAAATTTCATTCCCTCATCTTCCATGTGTTTCGTATGAAGATTCCCTATAGGTTACGACACAACTTTGAAATAATGACGATCGTGAGTCGTGGTATTCATGGCTGATGTTTTTTGTCTTTAAAAGTGTGGCTATATCGGTGTGAGGCAGGACTACTACGTTTGATCTCTCGGAAGAGGCGCTACATACAATTATGATCGAACTTCACTTACAGGTAAGTTCGTTTAATCATTCAATTTTTAGGCAAATTTTTGGAAAGCGAAAAATTTGCCTAAAAAATCGTTTGATAATTGTTAATAACAAATGATCTTTGCGATATAAACAAAAATCCTACGTACTTCCATAGAAAATTTATTTTTCAAGATATATTCAACATTTCAAGTGAATCGGTTGAAAATTGTCTGAGTTATGTTTCCGACCAACTTAAAAAATGCAGTTTTGAGATAAACTCTGCACAGCCGCCATTTTGAAATTAATCGCTTGAAAATAATTATTGTATACAGTCACTGATATGAATGATATATACCCTTTTCGTAATCTCGATATATTGTGTAGTTTTTCTGAAAAAAAAAATCCCGAAAAGCCAATTTTTTCGGCCTCTAGAGTGGCCCAACCCCTTAATCCGATTGAGTTGAAACGTGGCAAAATATTGATAACATTGGTACCTTCTACTTGACGAGAATTGTTTTTGAAAAATTGAAAAAACAAACTACTTTTTTTATCCGCATTTTACAGAAATGTTGATTTTTTTATAAATGCGTGTCAATTTCTTAAATTTGTATTTTCTTCATATTAATTACCGTCACATAGAAACTATAGAAGCTAGACTGCACGCCGATTCGCAACTCCCGCGGTGACCTTGCTTTAACACTCTGTCACAGCTCCGTCATTTTGATGATGAATTAATTTTGAAAAATTGTTTTGTATTCTTAAATATACTATTGAAGTATACCTCAAGTTTGATAATTGTAGAATAATTATTTCCTAGTTTAAAAAATCCCTCAATATTGCTTATTTTTTCCTGTCTAAATGTATATCCCGCCTTAAAGAAAAAAAAAAAATTGTCGCGAAAGCTGCGAGTGGTCAAAATATATTTAGAAGTCCACTCAAGCCTCCCAAAAATTCAAATTTTCATTAAAAATCGTTTTTTTCCCCGTTCACTTCTCACCCATGAATTTCAGGATTTATAATTTTGAAATTAAGCTCGCGAAAGCTCTAGCCGACCAATGAATATTTATTGGTCGCTCAAGAGGTTCTAAATTTCCAATTGTCGCAATTTTTTCTCTTTTCACTCATAAAATTAACACTTTGTAAAATTTTTAAAACAATCAATGAATTTTTTTTCTTTCGAATCGGTTTTTTTTAATTGATCTCACACTTCTAGCCCGATAAAACGAGGGACCTATTATTTTGTTTACGGACAAGAGCTATGATGAATTATTTTATGAGATCAAAGATTATAATTATTGGGTTAGCAGTGTGAGGTAACTTTGGAAAATCTGTTTCTAAAAAAAACGATCAATTGTTTCGAAAATTTTACAAAGCGTCAAATTTATGAGTGAGATGAATTTTAAAAAAATTGGCCAAATCTGGACATTTCGAAGCTCACGAGCGACCACTAAATATTCATTGACCGGCTAGAGCCTTTGCGAAGTTATTTGAAATATTATAAAGCGTAACATTCATGGTTGACAAGTGAACGAAAAAAAAATCGATTTTTTAATGAAGATAAATTCAAATTTTCAACAAAAAATCGATTTTTTCTTTTCGTTCACTAACTTTCAAAAGTCTTCAGGGACTTCTAAATATTTTTTTCGACCACTCGAAGATTACGCGGCATTATTTTTTCTTCTTTAAAGAAGATAATTCGATGGTGACAAAAACGAAAAAAAATAGCTCAAATTTGGGACACCCTAGTACATGTACACAAGTCCTACATACCAAATTTATATCCCATGAACCAAAACAAAGCTCCCTTCATAATAATAAAAAATCATACGAAACCTCAAACAAACCGAAGCACACTTATCCCAAAGTAAAAAAACCAAACAGGCAACAAAAAAACGATAACGAAGAGCGAAGAGAGCAAAAAATTAACGAGATAAAAAAAGGGGGGCGGTAAAAGGGCAAACGGCGATCACCGCACAAAGTGCCAACGGGTTTACACTTGGCACGGAGTTCTCGTGTCCCCGATGTACAGTAAATTCTGAATTCACTGCTCCAATCCGATCACGATTCGCTCGCCCTTGAGGCTTTTTCGGAGACCCAAGCCACTGTGCGCCTTTCTCATCCCTTCGAGGACACTGCCTTGTCCCGCTCGGCGAGAGGAGGAGAGCATTCTCTCTCTCTCTCTCTCTCTCTCTCTCACACACACACACACTCTCTCTCTCCCTCGAATTCTCTGCATATAGCCTCGGGTCCTTCGCACAATTAATTCGCCCGACAAATCCAGCTTGGGGGGTGTGGAAGGGGTTGGAGCTATGGGATTGACGGTATGGTGGGCGGGGATGGCACGTTGTTGCGTGCCATCTAAGCGCGCCTTGAGGAAGGTGGTGGGGGTTGCTTCGACGACAAGGAGGGGATTTATATATATATATATATATATGTCGCGTCGCCATGGGAATGGCTTTTTCAACAGCGCTTCCGATTTCTTGACGATGTTTATGGAGAGTCAAGTGGTGGGCATCGAGTGACGAAAAGGCGTCAAGGCGTTCGGAGAAGAACCTACCCCGGTGGTAGTGCGTGGTGTATGATCCACGAGTGTGTTGTGTTGCATAGAGGCCTAGAAGAAGTGGAGTGGGAGACGTATGCGTTTCGGGTCACGAAGTCACTCCTTCTCGGGTAATTGGGTCGAAAGGACTAATTTTCGAAAAGGCTCTGTGTAACACACCTCACTAGCACTGCTATCCGGTGATTATACTTTGTACCGAATATTTTATTGTATCGAGACACCAATAAATCGTGTAAGCCGTGTCACTACGGCAGTCAGTGAGATAGACATTGTTCTCTAATTCATGAACGGAATTCCTGGCTCTCTCTATATTCTTGATATCTGACATATATATATATATATATATATATATATGGGTGTGTGTGTGTGTGTGTGTGTGTGTGTGTGTGTGTGTGTGTGTGTGTGTGTGTGTGTGTGTGTGTGTATTGCTCGGTGATGTGGATTTCGAAATGTTCGCATCAGCCCCCACCAATCGTTTGCCATCTCCTTGGCGTCGGAGTGGAGGGGACATCGCGGCAACACAGCGTCGGCTCATCCTCGGATTACGCACGTACGCACCGCAGGCGAGACGCGTATGCATAATGGAGAGGCAAGAGGAGCGATGACTGGTATTCAATGCGAGAGAGATAGAGAGAGAGAGAGGGGGGGAGAGGGAGAAAAGGAATTCATCTTAAGGCGTTACCCCCACTTGTAGTGCAAAAAAGGCCGTTTTCATGAATTTTTTAAAAGAAAACTACAAAACTTTTTTAATCGATCAATATACCATCTCAAAGAACACATCTCGAAGAACTTTCAGTAATTTTTTTATTGAAAAATATTACACTGTTTAGTGGCAAATGGCCGTCAATGAAATAATGTTTTTATATACACGGTTTGCGGTGACCAACATTGCGGCGAAGTGGATCATCTGAAAAAAAAATGCGGATGGATTTAGTCAAATATAAGTATAAACTAGTCTTTGATCGAAGGATTTTAAAAAATATTCATTTTTCACAAAATGGCGGACAGTCAAAGTTAATGGCTCGATTTTAACGAAAAAAAACGGCCGTTTTTTGGCTGTAAAACGGCCATTTTTTTCGAAAAAAAAATTCGAAAAACGATTAAAGACTAGATTTTTATGTATTAAATAAGCCTACAAAAATTTGAAGAAGATCGGTTCATTAGTGTTCGAGTAATCTTGGTCACCGACTTCAGAAATGCCATTTCGAGAAAAACGCTTTTAAAGTTTCAATTTCCGGTCGTTTACACAACGGATTCTTCTCTTTCAACGCTCATATCTCAGTCAATTTTGTTCGGATCGACTTTAAATTTTCAGGACATATTCTCAGATACTTATACTTCAAAAAAATGCAATAAAAAAAATTCGATTTTTTCAAAATCGCAAGTGGGGGTAATCCCTTAAGGTATTTCGTTCTAGAGCAGTGACAGGATATCGAGAAAGGGAGCGAGAGGGAGAGAGACTGAGAGAGAGAGAGGGAGAGATAATTTCATCATAATGCTTATGGGTCATTCCATGTCAAATCGACAAATTTTTTACCTGACCCCCTTTGATTTCGCTGAAAATTTTCTATCTTTTTCTTCCCCCCGAAAGTTATTTTTCAGAATTTCTTCAAATTTTTTTTCCCGACTCAAAAAAAGTTATGAATTTTTTTAAAAAACCGCTCTTTTATTTTTAAATTGCCAGAACTTTTTCAAAAATTGACCGTTTGGGAACTTTTTTTTTTCAAAATTTTTGTTTTTAAATGTAGTTTTCGAAAAAAAATATGAAAAAATTTTCAGAATCCCAGATATATGAAATATTTTAGTTTTTTTGAAAAAACCGTAATTTTCTCAAAGTCCGACCGTTTTTTTTTTGTTTTTTTTTTGCTCTAAAAATACTTCAACTAATTCTGCAATGATCCCCGTTAATCAAAAGATGTGACGACAATCGCTTCTAATTTTTTTTCTTGATTATAAAAAAAATTTTGTTGAATTTTTGCTGATTTTATATAACTTTGTTATGAAATTTTTTTTATTTCCTCGTGAAACCTCAAAAGTTGAAAAATAAAATTTTATTGGAGAATTTCAAGTGATTATCGTCCAAGAAATTGTTATTTTTTTTCAAAAAAGTAAAAAAAAAGGACTTTTCTTACTCTTAAATAAATCCACCGTCTCTTAACATCTTTAAATAAATTAAAAACATTTTTTTGTATGTGTTCAAATTATATTATCTTTTATTTAACTTTCATCAGAAGTATTGTCAACAGAGGGCTGAAGCATTTTTTTATAACATGAACTACATATTCGCTCATCAGTCGACAAATTGTATCGAATTGCTAAATGCTCCGGTAAATTTCGCAGGGATATTTTTTTTCTATGCTTCTCCAAATTAAATGGATTGCAACATCGATCAAAAAACTTCGGCATTGTAATCACTCGTTAACAAAATATAAATTAACAGCACTTTATGATAAATAATAGGTACTTTATTTAGCAATAGTAAGTCTACGTGACACGATGAACACAACGACAATGTAATTATTCTGAAAACATAACCTCCATATTATTTAAATGAAATGTAGATGATATCTTTTTTACCGACAATCGATAGCTCTTAAATTATCACATTGTATCAACTGGAGGTAACTTTTAAACCCATTGTATTTTTGAAGTTGTCATATTTCAGTACCAAAAAAAACGTCCATAAGAGTAAAAAAATAACGTCAATGAGAGAAAAAAATTATTTTTTTTTTAAAATAACAATTTCTTGGACGATAATCACTTGAAATTCTCCAATAAAATTTTATTTTTCAACTTTTGAAGTTTCACGAGGAAATAAAAAAAATTTCATAACAAAGTTATATAAAATCAGCAAAAATTCAACAAAATTTTTTTTATAATCAAGAAAAAAAATTAGAAGCGATTGTCGTCACATCTTTTGATTAACGGGGATCATTGCAGAATTAGTTGAAGTATTTTTAGAGCAAAAAAAAAACAAAAAAAAAACGGTCGGACTTTGAGAAAATTACGGTTTTTTCAAAAAAACTAAAATATTTCATATATCTGGGATTCTGAAAATTTTTTCATATTTTTTTTCGAAAACTACATTTAAAAACAAAAATTTTGAAAAAAAAAAGTTCCCAAACGGTCAATTTTTGAAAAAGTTCTGGCAATTTAAAAATAAAAGAGCGGTTTTTTTCAAAAATTCATAACTTTTTTTGAGTCGGGAAAAAAAATTTGAAAAAATTCTGAAAAATAACTTTCGGGGGGTAGAAAAAGATAGAAAATTTTCAGCGAAATCAAAGGGGGTCAGGTAAAAAATTTGTCGATTTGACATGGAATGACCCTTATATATACGTAATTGTAACCACATTATATAATGCATGGCAAAATTAATTCAGGTTTGAAATAGGCGTAAATTATGAGAGTAACAAGTAAAAACAGGATCGGATGAACAGGATTTTGATTATTAAGAAATGTAGGTGTAGAAATTAATAATGAAAGAATGTAATACATTTTGAATTATTGTCAATTAATCGAAACCGTCAAATGAATTGACACAATGTTACAAGTGGCTGTTGTTTATTTGTATATTTTTTATATTATGCTCGAAACAGTACATTGAAATTATTTGAATACATATATGAATTAAGAGTTAACAATAACCATTAATTAAAAGCGCATTGTTAATTGCATTGTTAATTCCCCAGAGATGGACTGTTTACCAATTTCATTTATTTTCACACACACTAAAAGTTTATTTCGAGCTTCATTTGCGTTGTCGCAATATTTACGTTTTGTCATTAGCCCCGGATGTGCTCAGTTGATTAATAGTTAGTTTTTTTTTCCTACGGAATCCGATAACATTGCGCTCGGCGCGTTGCTTGCGCGAGAAACTGCAAAAGTGCACTAACGTTTTTATTTTATCTTTTAAAAATCTCTGTTAAAAATAATGTCCATGAATTCAAACGAGTGACGGAAAGGGAGAGGGAGGGAGAGATTTATTCTTTAATTGATGATATTTATTGTGCCTTATTAAAACTTTCGAGCAAATATAAGTTAAATATGAAATATTAAGTATGAAGAAAAATGAAATGATGAATAATAAAAAGTGAAGTACTTAAATATGATATATGAAATATGGCAAAAAAGTATTAACAGGAATTCAAAATAATGCAAATGTTACGTGAAACAAAAAATAAACGGAAATCGAAGAAATACTTATTCGATATAAAAGGAAGTAAGAATAATATGCGATGAGCCTAAGCGTGGAGGGAAAAGTAGATGAAAAAGGGCGGAATGCAATGGAATGGGATAAATGGCAATATAATATATGTGTGATTACAAAAAAAAAGATAATCGAGATAAGCATTAGAATTAAGGATGGACATGTAAAAAGTGGTAACGCTTTTTATGCGATGGAAGAAATAATTAAAAATATGTAAAATGAGATAAGATGGAAAACATAATATATAAACAAAGATAAACATATAAAAAAGAGCGAGGGAGAGGGGCAGAGAGAGAAAAACAAAGAGGGATGAAGAGGTAGAAATAGCGGTGTCGGGGCTTGGGACAACGTCGGATGAGAAAGCAACGTCGGCATGGAGTAAATAAAATATTCAGGAACATGGCGGGCCTGAGAGGATTCGGCATCCCAACACGAGGGAGAGAGGGCGGACGACCCCCGTGTGGTATATCAAGCGCGAGGGTGTATGCCCTCGCGTGGGTAGGGGATGTCTGGCGAGAGAAAGAGCGTGAAAAAAAGAGAAAGAGAGAGAGAGAGAGAGAGAGAGAGAGAGAGAGAGGGAGAGAGAGAGAGAGAGAGGGAGAGAGAGAGAGAGACTGAGAGAGAGAGAGAGAGAGAGAGAGGGAGAGAGAGAGAGAGACTGAGAGAGAGAGAGAGGAGGGATAGATAAATGACGAAAAACGGGGAAACGATACGTCAGTGAAGGAGGAAAACGAGAAGGAAATGAAAAAACGCCTCTCTCGTCCGAAAAAATATATTACTGGTATAAGGTTCAGCCGGGGGGGGGGGGGGGGGGGCAGAAATAGCGCGGACTAGTAATTGATATTGAGCTGAAGTATAATCGGCATACACACATACAAGTTCTATGTTTTTTATTTGCAAAGGGAAATTATGCGGAAACGTTCATGGATTTTTTTTTGGAACCAGTGATTATCCCTAAATAACGGTGACTTCACTGTGGAGTGACACAATTTTGTCACTGCACTATTTCCGGTTCACGGAAAATCCATTCGAAGTGTTGGTAACGATCACTCGTTTCCTGGCGCACTACTGGGTAGCATTTGCACAAGAGGGCACGGGGAAACTGAGAAAAACCAGTGCCGTGAGATTATATTATCAATGAGTTTCCCATTGTAGTCGCCAACTCGGTAAAACTGCCTTTTCGCTCGAAAACCAGAGCCCCGCTGAGCGGTCACCCATTCCAGTACTGGCCCGGGCCTGTGTTGCTCCGCATGCGAGACCACTGTGCGGGTGTCCCGTATTTTTATTTAAAAATTGCAAGACAAAGCTTCTGCCCAGCTGGTTTTTCACAAGCTGCTACTTTTATAGGTGTACACGAGGCCATCGACCATTCCGTAAATAGTACATAGGTGCACGGACGCGAGCAATACAAATATTCATTTTCTTTGATGCATACAGGTATACACTCGAATAAGAGTTCCTATGGCTATAACGTGTATTTGCACACGCTGCACACGAAACCACGACTCCAACACGTGTAGGAGAGAAATATTCGCCGTGCCTCGAGCAGAGCACCGCCTCCGGCCTGCGTAACTCTACACGGCATGAAAGTCTGAACCTGCCGCGAGAGTAAAACACCCTTAAGCCGACCTCGAGACTCCTCCACCTCTCTGGAACATCAGCGTTCCCGTAGCAGGAACGCTGTGCTTCGACCCCACTTACCGCCACCTCATACACATACATCAATATATGTGTATGTATATGTATATCTATATATATAGGCCCGCAAACGAAGTGTACGGAAAACTGCACTCGGGCTTCTCAGGATTGATAGAACGTGAAATTCCAAAGCGAAAAGTGCTTAGCCGTTTTTCTCTCCGACGTATCGTTACTCGGATACAAATTATTTAGTGACCTCCAATCCGATGCGTGTGCACAGCAGCGCTCGCGGAGTAGCCAATGGCGCGCGCGCTGCGTGGGATGGCTCCGCCCCACCCGGCCCGTACGAGGCTGGCCGGCGCATCCGATTCGCTATCACTAATCGTTCGATTTCTCAGCAACGGTTTGTCCAAATGAAAATTGCTCCAGGACTTTTATCCTTAGAATTTCGAGATCTATTCACCCTGCGAAGATCTTTCACGACTCTTATGACGCCCTGTACTTTCACGCTCTTCAACCTAATGCTCAACCACCTCTCCCTCCCGAACCGGGACTCGTATATTCATACAACAAATACAAAAAAATCAACACCACTCACTTCACTTCATATCCATTCCCGGGCAAGAACATTCATAAAATCATTTGCAAAATAGACAAACCTCGTGCGTCCATCGTAACGGTAAACACCATTTGTTTTATTGGTATGAATTTGTCTTTGGGGAATCGCAGATGATGGTACATTTTGCATGCCAATAGTTTTTCGATGAAGAGCCGACAAAAAATAACGAAAAAAATACGTGAGTGAGCTACATGAAAAATGATACTTTTGTTCTCTCGCCTGGTCAAGTTTGGCAGTAGCGCGAACCCGCATCCGCACAAACGTGCACGATGAGAGATTGAGTATTTTCTCACGCCCACGTTCGCTCATCGCTTCAGGGAGGCTCTCGAGGAGGCGTCCAGATGACCCCGAGCAGGTATGAAGGCAAGGAATTATATACCCTTGTGTTTCACGGAGAAGGTTGGGAGAATGAAAATGAAGAGAAGAGAGAGAGAGAGAGAGAGAGAGTCCGGGCAGGTTATCTGTATCGATCGAGCAAGTCAACCAGGGACCCATATTTCCCTTGGAGAGCGCGTGTGTATACCAAAGGGACTTTTCCGCTAACGCGATGCTATGGTGCACCGATGAAATGGAGTCCCTCTCTTTCCCCCGTACCCTACGAAAAATCTCGTGGCCTCCAAGAGCTTCCACCAACAAAGGACAAGTATGTATGCCGGGTGCCTCGATCTAAATTCAGGCAAATATCTCGACAGATATGGAAGTTACGAATAAAAAAGTTCACACCGATGTTATAGCGATCCATGAAATTGCTTATTTTTTAGCGAAAGAAAAAGTGGTCCTTCGGTAGAAAATCGAAGAACTGATCTATTCAAAGTATTGCTTATCAGAGCAAATAAGGTTGGCTCGTCTTTCGACCAACAATCGTATCCCACGCGTGCTGCCAAATCAACTTGTCATGGCGATTCTCCCATTCCATAATTTAAAAACAATAGACCATATACGACCCTTTTTTCAAATTTTCTGTTTTGCAATGTGTGAAAAAAAACAATGTTTCAAACATATTCAACGTCATCTTCGAAATAAGTAATTTTAATTAATTTATTTATTTTTTATTTCTTATTTTATATTTTAAGTTAAGTGAATTTTTCAAAGACACGAATTTTTCAATGTCCGACAGATTGTATTTTCGATTTTTTTTTCGTAAAAAAAATATGATAAATTTATCGTTTTTTTGTCGCAAGACCTGTCGTGGTAAGATTTTACCACGGATTTCTTTTCCAAATTGAATTTTTTTTCTGCTTGATGTTTTCAGAATTTAGCTTTTTGCTATGATGACATAGATGTAAATGGTTGATTCTATGATTTTCAATATATTGTATTTAATGTTGAAATGTTTAAAAAGTTTTCCAATAATTTTCAATAATTTTAAACGATTTTAGCGGCAAATTCAAATACTACTTGTGGAATTTCTGAGCAAAACCATTAATCTAAGGGAATTAGTACACTCCATTCTTTTTTAACTACAGAATTTATTAATTGACATAATCGCAACATAGAAAACGACTCAAATTTGAAAAAAAATCAAGAATAAAAATGTTTCAATTTGGAAGAAAAAAAATGGAAAGAACAATCTTACCACGATGAATTTTGCCGCAACAAACGCTAACTTCATCATATTTTCTTCACAAAAAAAAATCGAAAATCGACCAGGTCGAATTTTGAAAACTTCGTGTTTTTTTTCGAAAAAACTAATAAATTAAATTGAACATGGGTGCATATTTTCAAAATGTTTTTTCTCCATAAAGTACATAACAAAATCTTATTTGAGTTTTTTGATATTATTTGATCAATTTATCGAAGAGTTGTGAGCATGCGAAAAAAACCAATGTTATTTAAAAAATTCACTACACATTTCCGAATGCACTGAGAAAAAAAAATCATTGATCCAATATCATTGGTGTTATTGAATGAAATTTCGTTGATTCAATTGTAAAATTGTTGGTGTAAATAATCGAATTTATTAGTCCAAACAAAATGCTATTGACTTCAATGACATGATAAAATTGTAAGTTTTTTTTTCATTCAAAAGATATATTGTTAGCCGCGAACAATTCATTATTGAAACTATCTAAAAAATTATTGCGACCAAATTATATAGTTTTGAATGCAATTTCTGCAACGAACGAAAAAACCGTTTCAATTCATAACATGAATATTGCCGATTCGAGTACACAATAAAAATTGAATTTCGCTCGTTTGATTCAAATAAAATTTCTATTGAGTAAATATGTTATTTTATTATTTTCACCATATTCGATATTGATTTTAAGTACATTATTCGTTAAAATATTAATATTTTATTTTGATTGGAAAATATTAAGCAAATGTCTGAATTGGTTAAACAATTATGCGAAAGTAAAATTTGTTTCTTGCACATTTGGTGGAAAAAATTCAACCAAATCGCAGCCGAGCGCCACCGAAATTATAGGTGTGAGGAAACCCGTAGTTCTCGGAGTAACCGCTAGACGCCGCACGCGCGCTCGTTTCTCGTAAGCGTAGCGCGAACCGAAAATCTACTTGAAGGAGACTTTGTCCTTGGAGTGCCATATTTCAGGTGTTTACATTTTATTTTTTTAAAGGAAACGAGTAAAGCTTTTTGAGTGCGGTTTTTTCTTGCTTTTATTCATGATATACAGAACGTTAAAATTTTTTTTTAAAAAACCAAAATGGCGGCCGTTGCAGCTCCGCGAAAACAGGTCCTCAAATCGCGGGGGGTAAACGGCTGACATCACTGCCCCCTCTTTGTTGATCTGAAACACAAATTCAAAGCATATTATTAATCTGTGACCCTTTGGTCATGGAATGACGGATGGGTTTTTCGTTTAGTACAAATTTCGGAAAACGGCGACAATTTAAAAAAACATCGAATTTTCGCGTTTTTTTTCGCATAAAAAGATAAATAATAAATGCAAAAATGTATCTATCGAAAAAACTGCATCTACGGATTGTATATGGAATGATTTCAATAGAATATAATTTTATTTTAAGGCGTTACCCCCACTTGTAGCGCAAAAAAGGCCTTTTTCATGAATTTTTTAAAAGAAAACTACAAAACTTTTTTAATCGATCAATATACCATCTTAAAGAACACATCTTGAAGAACTTTCAGTAATTTTTTTATTGAACAATATTACATTGTTTAGTGGCAAATGGCCGTCAATGAAATAATGTTTTTATATACACGGTT
>OZ023313.1:73052903-73055403 GCA_964007375.1 Ophion obscuratus | reverse complement strand
CAAAAGTAGTGAGGACTGAACGTAGCATATAGACGTACAGATTCCTCTCTTTCGCATTCTTTTTTTCCTTGCATGCATATCAGTATATGTGTCAGCGAAGGAGAATGAGAAGAGGTTTTTCGCATGGCGTTTCTACAAATGATAACTTTTTGACCCGGTTTTTTAGGAATACTCTTGGTCATTTGTTTCGTCTAGAAAAATCTTCCTTCCAACTGCAAATGTTAAGGAAACTTTATGCAAAAAGATCTTATGCAGAATTTGCATACAACCCTATTCGAACATCTGACCTTGATGACCTGCGGTGTAAAAAAAATGTACTAGGCATATCGTGCTAATTACTTAAAAAAGTTGCTTCGTTATTGCCGGTTAATATCATTTGTAGAAATGGTATGCGAAAAACCAAAAGCAGATGATTTTTCGTATCTATGATACAAATCTGAATATCTCGGATCATTACCGAATATTTGGCAGTGATCCGAGATATTTGGATTTGTATTTTATTTTAATAGGTGACCTTGAATAACCTTCGACGACTGTGACCCCCTAATGTTTTTTCATGCCGCTTGAGGTGTTCCACAAGATGGTTAGGAAAAAATGTACCATTCCATTTAAAGAAGTGGAGGTGACCTTCACTGTGCGACAGCGCCTCCACCGAAATAAAAAAAAAATTTGTCGCGTTTGATGGACCCCTTCACACTGTACAACTTTTGTCTGTAGCATTTTTTCGTGACGTTGCTAATTAACGAGTTACTTCGGGGGCCAGAGATAAGAGGGACACCCTGTATATGAGGCATGCCACGTCAGTTCAGCCAGTAAAAAAAACCACAAATAATTATGAAAAATCGAGTTACTTTATTGAAAAATATTCACCGAGTGTCGACATTTAAAAAAAAATTCTGACGTTTTTTTCTCGTTGATCACCATTTTTTAATATTTTTTCATTCAAATGGCTGCCTCTTTGGCAGGATTTGACGTATTTACATTCGTAAAAAACGAAAATGTGCGTCTTTTTCTGACCTTCTAGAAAAACTTAATTTAGATTTTATTGAGCAAGTCGAACGTCCGTTTCAGGGCAAAATATGCAAAAGTATTTTTTTCCCCAAGGAAAGACACTCGTTATTTTATTTTTAAGAATTTCTCCGAATTGCGAAAACGAAAAATAGATTTTTGGTATTTTTCATATTATGGGATTCTTAAACACCGTGAAGTAACAACTATTTTTATTTAAAAATTTTTTTTGTTAATATTCGATTGAAGAGTGTGGATTACTCGCTGTATGTTTACCAGGTTTTTGAAATGCATATGACATACATGTCATATGTATTGGAGCCTTGGAGTGCTCCACAATCTTTAATAGAATATTAATAAAAAGAATAACAAAAATAGCTGTTATTTCACGGTGTTTAGGAATCCCATAATATGAAAAATACCAAAAATCCGTTTTTCGTATTTACAATTCGGGGAAATTAAAAAAAATAAAATAACGTATCTTTCCTTGAAAAAACATTTTTTTTTGCATATTTTGCCCTGGAACGGACGTTCGACTTGCTCAATAAAATTTAAATTGATTTTCTTCTGGAAGGCTATAAAAAGACGCAAATTTCCGATTTTACGAATGTAAATACTTCAAATCCTGCCAAAGATACAGCCATTTGAATGGAAAAATGTTAAAAAATGGTAATCAACGAGAAGAAACGACAGATTTTTTTTTTTTAATTTCGACCCTCCGTGAATATTTTTCAATAAAATAACTCGATTTTTCAATATTATTTATGGATTTTTTTACTGCCTAAAGTGACCTGGAATGCCTCATATATTAATAAGAATAATAATTATAATACAAAAAGAGTAGACCATGCGTAAAGAGACGAGAGTGAGGGATATATATATCGGAGTGTCTCCCCGTCCGGATATCGCACGAATAAGCGTATGTTATTCGTCCGGATAGCGGCTCAGTTCACGCCGTATTTCCACGTACATATTATTGTGATTCATGTCAGCTAGCATCCGGACGAATAACATATATATATATATATATATATATATATATATATATATATATATATATATATATATATATATAATCGTCCGGATAGAACATGTTAAATTGTTAAACAATCTATCTGGACGAATAATTTACACGTATTCGTCCGAATAAAATATTTATAATTTTGTTTGGGTTTGTTTGGTGCTGTTTGTGTTTGTCTGGTCTTGTTTGAGCTTGTTTGTTGTTGTTTGGTGCTGTTTTGGTTTGTTTTGTCTTGTTTAGTGTTGTTTGAGCTTGTTTGCTTGTTTGCATCTACTATTTTTGTATTATTATTATTATTGTTATTAATCTTTTATTACTAACTTATTAAACCTCAATGCACAGTCATTACCATTGGTGCAGTTATCATCATTATATAGTTTATGTAGTATAGTATGCTTACGGTTAGGTTTCACTGCTCTCCCACTTGTATGGGTAACAATCTAGTGCTTATGCACTTTGTATTATCATGTG
>OZ023313.1:73032903-73050403 GCA_964007375.1 Ophion obscuratus | reverse complement strand
AAATTCCAGCATATAGTAGCCCCGCATGAAGCTAAAATATATAAAAAATATATCGAAAAATATATAAAACATGTATTAAATAAAATCCGTTTCGAAAGTTGGATATGCCAATTATATTTTTGGGTAAGAGTAAAACTTATGCGATATATAAATATAAATCCATTTAAGATACACCTTAAATATATCAAACATGCAAACTGAACGTATGTTTTATATATTTTGAATATGGTTGGTTGAGCAATTTGAGTAACAGATGACGTTGCGAATGAAAAACATCTTCAGGTCGGTATCTCGCGATGACCTAGCCGCACTAGCCGGAATAAACGATCGGACAAAAAATTGAAGTTTATGTAATTCTATGCTATTATCGCTCTCTACGCGAACGCAATTAAGTAATTGATCCGATAATGTTACTCTTGTTAATCCACACATTTCTCGATAAACTAACATTGAGTATTATACGATATACAGACGATGCGAAAGTTCAACAATTTACCAAGTTGAACTAGCTCAGTGTACAACGTCCCAGCTCATCACTCAGAGGTCCCGCCCACACGGAAATAAAATACGAGGGTGGGGTGAAAAGTTTCCGGCCTGACCAAGAGATGGTGCCACTAGGTCTAGTTTTGGAGCGGCGTCCTACAGTACCATTCCTACCGAGCTTGTATGTACAGTTTCAGCCCAATCGCTACGTTAGTTTGCGTTTGAGAGCAAATTGCGCGAGACGCTTCCGTTGTTTTCGTAAAAATGGAAAAATTGGAAAAAGTGTTGTTATCAAATACTTCCATTTGAAAGGGTTTACACCAAAACAAATAAATGAAGAGATGGATTCAACACTAGGAGACTCCTCCCCATCATATTCACCTATTAAGCAGTGGGTTTCTGAATTTAAAATGGGTCGCGTGAGCACCTCCGACGAGCCTCGCTCAGAACGGCCCGTTGAGGTCACAACTTCAGAGATGATTGAAAAAATCCATAAAATAGTGTTGGAAGACCGCAGGTTGAAAGTGCATGAGATAGCTGAGACCTGTAGGATGTCAGCTGAACGTGTGCGAAATATTTTGCACAATCATTTGAACATGGAAAAGCTGTGTGCAAGGTGGGTGCCGCGTTTGCTAACGCTCGACCAAAAACTGCTTCGAAAAACCATTTCTACCGACAATTTGGCGCTGTATAGGCGTCATCCAAACGAATTTTTGCGTCGATTCATAACTGTTGATGAGACATGGGTCCACCACTACACTCCTGAAAATAAAGAACAGTCAAAACAGTGGGTTGGAAAAGGGGAACCAACCCCAAAGAAGGCAAAAACAACTTTATCGGCAAACAAGGTTATGGCTACTGTTTTTTGGGATGCGAGAGGAATTATATACATTGATTACCTTGAAAAGGATAAGACTATCACTGGTCGATACTACGCAGAGTTATTGCAACGTTTGAAGCACGAGGTGCAAATTAAACGACCTCATTTGGCGAAGAAAAAAGTTTTGTTTCATCACGATAACGCACCAGCGCATTCGTCGATTGTTGCCATGTCCAAAATCCACGGATTGAAGTTTGAATTGATGCCGCATCCTCCCTACTCTCCAGACTTAGCCCCCAGCGACTATTACCTGTTTCCTAACCTCAAAAAATGGCTTGGCGGAAAAAGATTTACGAGCAACGACGAAGTTATCGAAGCTGTAAATCAGTATTTTGAGGAGCTTGACGAATCTACGTTTAAAACTGGTATAACTAAATTAGAACACCGTTATGAGAAATGTATCAGTGTTGATGGAGATTATGTTGAAAAATAAAGCAAAAAAAAATTTAAAACATCGTTTTTCTTGGTCAGGCCGGAAACTTTTCACCCCACCCTCGTATATGTAAAAATATATTTGTCGATATATTAAAAATGGATGTAAAATATATTTCAGATATATATTATCCATCTTAGATATTGATTAGATATATGCAATATATACGGGAAATGCATTAAAAATATATTCGCGATATCAAAATTTTCGCCGAAAATAGATCTTCAGAATGTATATAAAAATATATATGTTGGATAGGCGGTTGCGTATATTCGAACTATATTGAAAATATACTTACAATGTACTCAAATTACACTCAAAATATACTACACATGTATTTTAACTGCATTCGACTTACAATTGAAATATACTTTAAATGTATTTAAACTACATCTAAAATACACACGATATATGTTCATACTCTGTTTAAAATATACTTGAAATATGTTCATACTACATTTAAAATATTATTGAAATATATTCAACGTGTATTTAAGATATACTTGAAATATATTTAAACTATACTTGAAATATTGTTAGAAATTTTGTTATGACGTTATTTACATCATAACTGTTAAAAATTCTGCCAATGTATTTTTCAACGAAATATGGTACAAATAATTTTTTTCGCCAAGTTCGCTCACTTTTATTTTTCTATGAATTTGAGAGAATTTTCGTTGATGTTATAACAAACCACAGAAAAATTGGCATGATGGAGAATTCATATCTTCCAATTATTTTTTAAGGTTAATTGATGAAGAATTTTATCGAACCATGGATATTGGATATCGACCATTGTTTTAGGCACAACAGTGGATTGCGACGAATATTTAGTGTTAACTAGAACCATTTTGTCCTCCTCATTTCAATTCAATTATGGTTTTCTTTGTCTGCCTCGAAAATTTTTATTTTTGAATATTTTTATCGTCAAACAATGAATGAATCATAATATGGTTAGTCTACTAATACTACTACTAATACTATTATATATATATATATATATATATATATATATATATATATATATATATATTACCAATGAGAAAACCGATGAGAAACCCATATCAAACAAAAAACTATCGAATCGTTTTGACCGAGTTTTTCCGCAAAATCAATTGTATTAGCATTGAGAGTGAGCAAACCAGTTCATTTAACAAACAAGAAGTAAGATTTCTTTTTGAGACGAGGAGGAGGACAAAATGGTTCTAGATAACACTATATATTCATCGCAATCCGCTGTTGTGCCTACAACAATGGTCGATATTCAATATCATATCAGTTAACCTTAAAAAATAATTGGAAGATATGAATTCTCCATCATGCCAATTTTTTTGTGGTTTGTTATGACATCAACGAAAGTTCCGTCAAATTTATAGAAAGATAAAAGTGGGCGAACTTGGCGAAAACAATTATTCTTACCTTATTTCGTTGAAAATTACATTAGCAAAATTTTTAACAGTTACGAAACATATATGATTGAAAAGTACATTCGAAAACCTAAATTTTCTTCTTTGACGTTTTTTTTTTGTACAATGCATCACTTTTTCAGTATAATGAATCGAAAAAAAATCGAGAAAAATTGCCCGGTATCCAAATTCGAGTGTAAAATCCAATTTAAAAATCTTAAAAATTTTTTAGTTGCTTTTGACACTCGAACGAACTTAAAAACAAATTATGAACCCATTTAAAAATTACATGACTTTTTAGTGTTTCACTTGGTGTGGAATGCTTCATATATCGTGTATATTTTAGACGTCGTTTAAAAAAATTTAAAGTATAGTTCAATTGTAATTCGAATACATTTAACATACATTTGTAGTATATTTTCAGAGTAATTTGAGTACATCGTAAGTATATTTTCAATATAGTTTGAACATATGTAACAGCCTATCCGAAATATATTTTTTATATACATTCTGAAGATCTATTTTTGCCCAAAAGTTTGATATCGCGAATATATTTTTAATGCATTTCCCGTATATATTGCATATATCTAACCTATATCTAAGATGGATAATATACATCTGAAATATATTTTACATACATTTTTAATATATCGAAAAATACATTTTTACATATATTTTATTTCCGTGTGGGAGGACATGGTCTGACCTATCGACAGTTGCGGGATTATCCATTCGTAACAGGACACCCTGTATATAGATTGATAGGTTTGTATCTCTCGATACAAGACACAAGACGGAGGGTACGAGCGTGCGCATGTGTGTGTGTGTGCGTGTTGTGTACATCGGCAACGTAAGCTCGGAGCTAATGCGCGACGAAGCTACGTTGCACACTATAGCGAGCTTTATACCGCCCATAGTGTAAGGGTTGCTGTTTACTTCGGGCGACCCTGCGGCGCACACGAGCCGAGAAAACGTCGCGCGCAATGCGCATGCGCAAGCCCTCATGTGCATTGGCGAGCCCGTCTACCGATCACCGACAAGAGCAGGGAGTGCAGGGATGACTTCGGTCGCGCGGCTGCACAATGCAGGCGCTGTGTATACCTGTATCATCTGCATCGGGTGTATGCCCTCGGTCATTGGGAAAAGCTCGGAAGGCAGCCGGACGGACGGACAACGGCCCGGGCTACCAATTCCGAGGACCTTAGAGCCGCGACGATTCCAGGGGTAAACAGTAATGTATACTTATGCCTGGCACAAAATTCAGCTTTACTTTTTTCCCCATTTTTCTCACCATCCAATTATCTACTTTGAAGAAGACAAAAAAATCGTCGCGAAAGCTACGAGCGATAAAAAAATATTTAGAGGTCGCTCAAGCCTCCCGAAAATTCAAATTTTCATTAAATAATTGATTTTTTTTTTCGTTCACTTCGTACCCATGAATTCTAGGCTTTGTAATTTTTAAATTAAGCTCGCGAAAGCTCTAGCTGGCTAATGAATATTTAGTGGTCGCTCAAGAGCTTCGAAATTGCCAATTTTTGCCAAATTTATTTTACTCATCTGACTCATAAATTTGACGCTTTGTAAAATTTTCAAAACAGGCAATCGTTGTTCTTTAGAAACAGATTTTTCAAATTTACCTCACACTACTTACCCAAGAATTATAATCTTTGTTCTCATAAAATCATTCTTTGAAGCCTTAGGCCACTCTAGAGGCCGAAAAAATAGGCTTTTTGGGGATTTTTTTTTCAGAAAAACTACTGAATACATCGAGATTTAAAAAAAGGGTGCTTATCATATATATCAGTAACCGTATACAATAATTGTTTTGAAGCGATTAATTTCAAAGTGGCGGCTGTGCAGCGTTTATCTCAAGACTTGTCTGAGAGAAAATTGCCTGTGTTATGTTTCCGGCCAACTTAAAAAATGCAGTTTTGAGATAAACGCTGCACAGTCGGCATTTTGAAATTAATCGATTCAAAAAAATTATTGTATACAGTCACTAATGTATATGATAAACACCCTTTTTGTAATCTCGATTTATTTTGTAATTTTTATGAAAAAAAAAAATCCCCGAAAAGCCGATTTTTTCGGCCTCCAGAGTGGCCTAACCCCTCAAAGCTCTTGTCCTCAAAAAAAAATTATACGTCGCCCGTTTTATCGGGTTAGAATTGTAAGTTCAATAAAAATAAATCCGTTTCTTAAGGAAAAGAAGCATTATTTGTTTTGAAAATTTTACGAAGTGTTATATTTATGACCAAGAAGAGAAAAGAAAATTCGCGACAATTTTAATTTTCGAAGCACTTGAGCGACCACTAAATATACAATGACCGGCTAGAGCAGAATGAAAATTTGAATTTTTTGAAGGTTTAAGCGACCTCTTAATATGTTTTGACAATTTCGCGACAAATTTTTTTTCTTTAAAGAAATTAATTTTTTTTTAAATAATTAAACAGCGCAGAAAAGGAAAAAAATCGATATTAAAATTGTGCCACCCTAATGCTCACCCTAACCCTAAAAGTTGTGAATCATCCTGTATATGTGTACTGCGGCTTTTAACGCTCGCACCCCCTTTTGGGGCACCATACGAGGTGTGTAGGTTCATCTCTGCTACTGGGGTCTTGCATTTTCAGTGAACAAGAGCGAGAGAGAGAGAGAGAGACTGGCTTTGCCACAATAGCGAAGAAGCATGAAAAACCAATGTGAAAGAGATGGATAAAAAGATAGAAAGAATTAATCTTGAAAAGAGATAAAGAGTCAAAGAGAGAGAGAGAGAGCGAGAGAGTGTTGGCTCGCGAGAGAGACGGAGTGTGTCACGCGTATGCAAACGAGAATCTCCGCTCTGCTTTTGCTGTTGCCCGCGGATCCGGCTCCATTCTGGTTCTGGTGGTTTTTGGGCGCGCAATTCTATAGCTACCGCAACCACTCTGTGTGACGACTATGGTCGCACTGAAACTATATATAATATATGTGTACGCGTGTGGGTGCGTATTTGTTTGAGGGTGAATTCGTCGCCGATGTACCCGGGGAAAAAGGTCCGGCCACAGATTTGTAGCCTCGAGCGAGGGAGAGAGAGAGAGTGAGGGCGGGAGGGGGAGAGAGAGAGTAAGGGAGAGAGAGAGGGAGGAGACTATGGCTCATGGGGACTGGATTAAAGCTCGTCGCTGCACGCACACAGCACCGTCCCATACGCGATTCCACCTATGCCGGAGGCGCGACTGCCGAGGCCGAAGAGCCGAAAAGCCACGAGTTTATAAATCCTGGCCCTTTTTCCCTTGTTCTGCGCGTATCTCTTTCTATTTCTCCCTGCTCTGGATTCCTTCCTTTTCTTATTTATCCCCCTCTTTCTTTGCCTTTGTGCATCTCGGCCTTGCTCTTCTCCTTCTCCCACCTCTCCCCCTCACTCTGAATTCCTGTCTTTTTATTTTCTACCCCTCTCTTTGGCCTTCCTTTTTCGTTCTCTCTTTTTCTGGATTCGTTTTTATCCTTTCTCTCTCTCTCTCTCTCTCTCTCTCTCTCTCTCTCGCTCACTCTCTCTCCGCTGTTTCCTTGTGCGCGGGCTCTTAGCCCCAAGATTACCAGCGTGTGGCAAGTCCGTGAACAACACCTCCATCTTAACTGCGATGAATGTTGTCCTCGGTGCACTTTGTAGAGTACATGATCTCCCAAAAATTCTATATTTCCAGAAAAAAGCAATTCTTGCATAATGAGCTTCGCAAAAAAGAAACGCTGTGACAGGGAAAAAATCTTCATGTTATATATTTATATATATTTAGATTATATTCTGGTGATTTAAAAAAATGTTCATTAAGACAATTAAGCAGAAAATAGTCGCGCCGTAAAAACAATTTAAGAATAATGGTTAGCCATAGTTGCGCCCATAACGACTGAAAATCAACGGGTCAACGTGTTAAATAGTAAAGTAAATTTTCCTCGGTTTCAATTCCTCAGTAAGAGCCAAAGGCCAAGATCCGTTGGACCCCCGACTGTTGCAGTTTCATCCATCTGAAGTGTAGAGGCGAAGAGTACTCGAAGGGTGCCGGCTTTAACTCCGGCAATAAATCAATTTTGGCCGGTGCGTGCGGGAGACAAATAAATAAATATATGATCCCTCGTGATTCACGCACGTGCCGTGCGCTTACAAGGATTATATTTGTGATGAATGAGGGTGGAGGAATGTAAAGTGGGAATTGTAGCGTTAACCGGAGAGACTGATGCGTCTCTCCACCTTCTTCCCGGCCACATGTGCATCTGTGGCTACACTAGGAACGAGAGTGGGTTTGCGCTCGTACGCGGTCGCAACGAACGAGCGAACGAGGTATGGCGGCAAGGGGGAATGGAAAGGGGGAGTTGCGGAGACTAGGCAGAAACGTGCCTCTGTAAACCCACTGGTGTTATCTTGCATTATATTGCATATGACAGACGTGCTCTGGTGGACGGACTCACAGAGAGGAGAAAAGGGTCGTTCGTAGAGCAAGCCCGATGCCTCACGAGGGGTATCAAAAAAAGTGACATCGAAGATTTACAGGATGGATAGATCAGAACATTTTGAAGCGAAAAGTCCTCAAGCATTTTTCTCTCCGATATACCGTTGCGGAGATATTCCTTGGTCGATATAGGCCAACCCGGCTGGCTGGTTCCCCACTACTCTCGAGCGCGTCCAATGGGGCTCGGAGGAACGGTGCACGATGCCGCGGATTACGCTTGACCGCGCCCCTGATTGGTCGTCCCCGTTTCGCGAATATCGAAGCAACCATCGGCCCAAGAAGAAAATGGATAAGAACTTTTTTGTTTGGAATTTTATGATCTATGTATCAGGCAAGTTTCTCGGACACCCTGTAGATTCGGAGAATTTCTCTCTGTCTTGTAGCGCGTTGTCGCGGTTATGGCGTTTCTCGGTGCACACAGCACCCGTTGCATCCGCAAACGTTAGCATAGTACAGAGCAAGCGAGGGCTGCGACGTGGCCTCGAAACTGGCGCGACCACAATGACGAGACGTCCCGCCTCGTTTATCTCACTGGTGGAAAATTAAACGAATATGAGGCTAGAGAGAAGGGAAAAGATGAAGGCGAAGAGAAAAGTGGCCTGGCCAAGCAGCAAGGGTTGCGTCGGTGTATGGAATTCGCAAAGAGACCAAACGAGAACAAAAAACAATAGATTATTCCGCCAGAGGTGAAAGGGGTAAAAGTTCATAGATGCAGAACACAAAACACAGAGGGCGAGAGTATGGGCTGAAAAAAAATCTGTTGAATGAGATCGAAGGGCAGATATTTACAGGAAGCACATGTTCATTTGTCTCTCAGAGTACTCTATTTCACATTGCTATCGCCTTTAGTGAATTAAATTTTCCATTATGTGTCGAATCGCGTCGATTTTCCGCTGCACGGAGTTCGTTTGCCCAGTCTATTCGTGGTAAAACTATTTTTCATAAATTTCAACATCAAGTATAGATTGAGGAATCATCGTGTCAAACAATAGTTCATACTTCTCAAAAAGTGCGCAAATAAATACAGGTAAAACGAATAGACCTGAAACCGCCTCAAACATTTACAGGATTAATAGAACGCGAAATTTCGAAGCGAAAAGTCCTTATCCGTTTTTCTCTCGGAGGCAACGTTACACAGATACGAATGGATCAATGAGAGCCAATGGCAAGTGCGGGCGATGAGACTTGGCCCCGCCCCTCCTGCGCACGCATAGGCTCGAGGGTATCGTGGTCAGCTGACCGAGGCACCGGATTAGCTATCTCTAATTCATCAATATCTCCGCAACGCTTCGTCGGAGAAAAAAAGGCCTCAAAACTTTTCTCTTCAGAATTTCGAGATCTATACGCCGCGCAAAGTTCCGCCGCGACTTTTTGGAAACCCTGTACACCGCAATAATATTAAAGTCACCCTCGTTTCGATCCATTTACCAACACTGGTGTTCGGATATATCACCTTTTATATCGCTCGTTTAGTACGAGTAGCGTAACTCTCCCCGCGTGTTTCTGGCTCATAATACAGCGCACGGTGGTCACGCGACCATTCGACCACACTCGAGGACCACGCGAGCTTACAGTTCCACAAAAATCCGTTTCTCTCTTTTCGCCCCTCTCTTTTTCCATCCCCAGTATACATTTCGAGCCTCTCTCGGTTCGTCGTTAATCCACGAGTCTACCGTCATCAAAATCACCTTGTTGGGCCACGCGGTATATATCGCCACGAACCGATTGCTGTGGTTTACCAATGACCGCGGGCTACAAACGTATCGCTCGGATGGTAAACGCGTTCGAACGTATTGCCGCAATGAAAATATTAGAAAAAAAAGACATACGTTTTTCGAAATACGCAAAATTTCACACCATCTCAGCTTACTTTACAGCATACTTTAATTAAGGCCTTAGGCCACTCTAGAAGCCGAAAAACAACTCTTTTTGGGTTTTTTTTTCAGAGAAAATTACAAAATAAATCGAGATTACAAAAAGGGTGTTTATCATACATATCAGTGACTGTATACAATAATTTTCTTGAAGTGATTAATTTCAAAATGGCGGCCGTGCAGCGTTTATCTCAAAACTGCATTTTTTAAGTTGGCCGAAAACGTAACTCGGACAATTTTCAACCGATTCACTCGAAATGTTGAATATATCTTGAAAAATACGGTGTCTATGGAAGTAAGTAAGATTTTTTTTTATATTGCATAGTTCATTTGTTATTAACAATTATCTGAGAGATTTTTTAGGCAAATTTTTGGAAAGTGAGACATTTCGTCAGATAATTGTTAATAACAAATGAACTATGCGATATGGAAAAAAATCCTACGTACTTCCATAGACAATGTATTTTTCAAGATATATTCAACATTTCAAGTGAATCGGTTAAAAATTGTCTGAGTTATGTTTCCGGCCAACTTAAAAAAATGCAGTTTCGAGATAAACGCTGCACAGCCGCCATTTTGAAATTAATCCTCAAAAAAAATTGTATACAGTCACTATTATGTATGATAAAAACCCTTTTTTGTAATCTCGATTTATTTGTAGTTTTTCGGGAAAAAAAATTAAAAAAAGCGTACTTTTTCGGCCTCCAGAGTGGCGTAACCCCTTAAACTCCATTCGTATTATATCGAAGTACTTTTCTTTTTCTTGCTTATTTCGAAATAAATTCGCTCACATTGGATGTAGCCAACAAAAATGGACCAGTACTGCACTTGGGCATTCGAGATTTCTGTGTGTTAAATACGGACATACATTGTTCTCGTTGCTAGTCGTGTAATGACTTCGAACGTGCAACTGTTATCCCAAAGCGTATAGGGGAGCTTTACATCGTAGGTATTTCCTTTCCTCCCTCGCCCCCTTGATACCTTTTTGCTTCCTTGCTCTCTGGGATTTCCCTCCCTCTCTCTCTCCCTCTCTCTCTCTCTCTCTCTCGCTCTCTCTCTTCTCTCTCTTCTCTCTCTCTCTCTCTCTCTCTCTCTCTCTCTCTCTCTCTCTCTCTCCTCTCTCTCTCTCTCTCTCTCTCTCTCTCTCTCTCTCTCTCTCTCTCTCTCTCTCTTGGAGATAGTTTCGGTTTTGCAAGAGTAAGCGTCTGAGGCACGATCGAAATTGTTAGGATGTCGGAGTGAATCAGCGGTTCCAACTGGTGGTATAATACTATCCCTACTGTATCCATTATATACACTATTGAAAGAGATACTATCGCTTGCCTATGTGTTCATGCGCTATCTGACAGAGAGACTGTGTATTTGTATGCCTGTAGCTTGCAATGAACACCAATATATATATATATATATGTATATATGTGTGTGTGTATATATATATATATATATATATATATATGTATGTATGTATGTATGTGTGTGTATATATATATATGTATATATGCATATATGCCGGCATGTGTATATGGGGTGAGTCACCAGAACTCCCATTCAAGCAGTACTTACAAATAGTACAAAAGATAGTCGTTTGCGTGCAATGAAGAACGTCTTTAACACGTTTTCTTCAAGAAAAGTTATCATTACGGGGATATACCAGTGTGACACGTTCAAAAAATCCTTTTTTTTTGTTATCTTTTCCGACAGTTTCGACTTTCAAGAATATTATCATTTATATCAATATCATTTTATCTTGCAAAAATCGATAGTTAAATCTTCAAACGCGTTTTTCTCGAAATGAAATTTTTCAAATTTGCTGACATTGTAACTCAAAGAGCAATTATCCGATTGACTTGAAATTTGAACTGAGTACTCTTGAATATATTTACTCTACAGTGACGTAGGATATTTTTGTTTGGATGAAAATTGACGATTTGGCATTGAAAAAAAAAACGACTATTTTATAGGCAAGAAAGCCTACTTTTTTCATACCTACGCCATTTTGTTAGATTTTGATATTTGTCGAAAATCCTACGTCATTGTACAGGAAATACCTTCCAGTTCAACATTTTTTCCTTTTTCGGGTTGAGCTACTCAATCGGCCGGAATCATGCCAGCAGTGGAGGAACTTTTTTTTTGGCGCCTCCGAAAGTAGTGCAAAAGTCGGTCGGATCTCAATATTTTTCTATGAAAAAAATTATATAATATAGGCCAAATATAGCCAAATATATTCTTAACTTTCCGAAACATTCAATTGGGTACTTTTCTTCCAAAAAAAAATCCCGAAAATCACCCAAATTTACAGCGTTCACACTGGTATAGCCCCTTAATTTCTGGAAATACCACGTTCATTTCACGCCTCCAACGTCCATGACATTCATTTTTTGGTAACCCAAACAAAACCAATAACACAACGGAGAAAGAAAGTGGATGGGAAGCTTTGAGAAAAAAAGGACTTTCATTCCTTGGAGGGGTGACCTTGAAATTATGTTGACCCGTCCATTTGAAAGAAAAAGGTGAGGTCGTCGAAATGTATATTGTGACGAGCCCTTTAAATTTCGTTACATTTTTCGACCAGAGTGAATGCTTCCTGGAGTTTTCTAGTGTTTAATTTCCAGTGGCTCACCCGGTACATATATATATATATACATATATATATATATATATATATATATATATATCCACATAGATTGATGCTAACTAGCAGAATACCGGGCTAATAGATTACTCATCAGGTATAGAGGTCCGGTTTCTCTCTCTCTCGCTCTCTCTGAGCTCGATTTGGACGGATGCGAGGGAGTTCGTAACGGGGTGATAGACTCGGTTGGTTAGGCGTCTCACGAGCGAGAGAGCGAATTTATGCTCTATATACGTATAGAAACAGAGTCCGGTCAGAAGCTGAAACGGACCGAGGGAACGATGTGTGGCGGCGCTTGCCTTCGTACATAAACGGATGCGGTGGTGTGCCGTTTACCACTACCACCGCATAGTACACAACATGCGCATCTGTACACTGATAGAGAGCACCGTTTGGCTATGGTACGTTGCTGCATCTCATTCGCCCCCTCCCACCCCTCTTCTATCCCGCTTATGATGCAATTGATGCTGGATTATTATTATGATTATTATTATTCAATTATTTAACGTGTTTCATTATTGTTCTATGTATTTTATTAGAACACGTATTTTATTATTATTAAATGTATATTATTACTATTATTTTGAAATTATTATTATTTTCCATGATTATTTAATTATAATTGACCAATAACGGTTAGTCTGATGGGGCTAATCACGGTTACGCGTAACGTATACGCAAATTGACACCGGATACAATGTGTTATATATACAGGTACATTAGTGTATTGTGGTTTCTGTGCTGACGGCAAGCATGGCCGCGATCGCATCCAAAGATCGTGGTGTAAACGCCCGTGTACGATAGTAGTCTACATGCCCGTGCATATACGGCTGTATCTCCTATAGACCGTGAGGAGGATAGCGGCAAGGCGAGGGTCGAGCGCCTCGGTGGTCCATGCTCGTCCGGCTCGTACTCTCCCATTCCAAGTGCTGTACACACGGAAACACGGCCGCGGGTAGTCCCGCCGTGTACACGCGGTGTGCCATGTACCTGTATGGGCGATCTTCCTAGCGTCGGCCACGATACGGGGGAGTTTGTGGGAACAGGCTAATGGAGAAATTCACCCCGCAACGGAAACCGTTATGTGCGGCTGACTCTATTTAGACTGTATTTAGTGCAGAATAGGCGAAGTTGTTGTACTATATTCGAGCGATCCGCGTGTTTTGAGTCGTAGAGGGAGTGTCGAAGGTCGGTGCGGATTTCTTGCGGGTTGGATAAATCTCGAAATTCCGAAGGGAAAAGTCCCGGGGCACATTTGTCTATGATTAAGCGTTGCCGAGATATTAATGAATTCGTGAAAGCCAATGCGGTGCTGTCTGCGGCACGCTAGAGCCTATGCGCGTGCGAGAGGGGCGGGGCGCGCTCTCGGGGCGCGCTCGCTATTGGCCGCATGACGCGTGACCCTGTGCCGATTGGCTGTTGCTTATCTAATTCGTATCTGGGCAACTGTGCGTCGGAGAGAAAAACAGATAAGAACTTTTCTCTTCGGAATTTCCCGTTCTGTCGAACCGGCAAAAGACCGATGACAGTTTTTGAAAGTGCTTGCATATAAAGCGGGCTCGATGCGCGCTTCGACAGCTGAGATGAAAACTACTAGATTCGCCAAACGTTTTTTCTGGTTGTGTCGTGAAAAAAAAATCATGGCAACGTCGCAAAGATGGAAACGTGGCTGCACCGAGTCAGCGAGATAAGAAAGAGTACATCGACCTTTCGAAATGGGTCGACCACCGGAATCAAAAGAAATTGAGACGCGGAACTACTGGTGTGCTAGCGTCGTTCGAATCGTCAAAATGGCTTTCGCGACACACCGGTGAAACGTATACCGATACTCTACGTACCGTATACTGCTATTCGCCTTCCGAGTGTATTTACCAAGCACGGGCATGCAGCGTACGTACACCATTATGTACTTTGCTGTTATTGCGCACTCAACGACAAGCGCCACCTACGATTCAGCACTTTTCAGGGCTTGTCTTGCGTTTTATACTCTCTTCCACCCTCTACAAAGAAACGCAGCTCCAATTACGAATGTCAGATGTATTATCTACCTTGAGTACCATATAAATATGAAAGCACCGATGGATATCCTCGACCAATAAATCCACCATACTCGATAACACTCTGCCTACAAAATGTTGCGAGAACTAAAAGCAGATTGAAGTAAATCAAACTTGAAGAAATTAAAATAAGAAATGATGACTCGCAAACAACGAAATTGTTTGCCAGGGGTAAGCGAGAGGCGTGTCGTAGTTGCCTGCAATCGTAATCAATTTGTAGAACCTGCCTCGGATTGATTCGTTCAGTCGATAAAGCTTCCACGCCACTAGTCAAATGTACGAAACGGAGTATGCACTCCGTGATTATTACACAATTGTTCGAAATTGCATCGACGCGTAGCGCACGCCCAGACATAACCACCGTTATTCTTATTAATAATTCGACGTTCGTGCGAATAAAAGTCCGCATTGGGCATAGAGGACAGGGATGATGCGAATGAAAATATTTTCCCGTCGAATGGTACTTATAAATGATTATAAGCTACATCGAATCATTATTTTTCGATGCCAACAATGTGGAAATCTCCGCTATTGTGATGTTCGTGAGTCTCCGAAATCGGTAATGAGAATCGGGGAATGATAATGACGTGCGGTAATGTGAGTTAGCAGTGACGAGTAACGTCACTGCTATTAACAGTAACACGTTACTCTTGTTGCATAGTCGAATAAAGGCGTTCAAACATTTGGCCGATGATACTTTTCATTTAATTGGATGATGTTACAATGCCATTTTTTTCACAGGTCTGCATCAGCTCGGAGGTCGTCAAATAGGTCGTTTTACAATATTTTTTCTCACAAGATTGTTGGAATAACGAGTTTGGGATTTCGCACCCAATTTATACACAGTCTTGGCAAGTTCGTGTTTTTTCTGCATATTGAGAAATATTGATAATCAATGAATTTATGATTATTTAAACAAAGTACCGCTGTTGCTGCATGGCCAATTATTTTGGCCGTGCGAGAAAGAGGTAAAAAAGAAGGAAAATAGGTAAGGGAGGCTAAATAATATCCATTCAATATTTTCACTTGCAATGGATTAATTACCTGAACGGCTTAACAATCATGGTATACCAATTAGGCAGTTTGCGCATACCTGAAAGAGCCCAATTTAAAGTGACACATCGCCGCCGACGAATGAACATCCCTTGGATACAGAAGTCGATGCGAAGGTCGGGTGTTTACATAATATTGCAAACACGAGCGTTCAGTTATTAAATCGCAAAATTATGTGCGGGCCCGAGAATAAAAATATACGTTTATGTATCGTTAATTAGTACACTCGAAGCACCCTCGCCGGCTGATCCTGCTAATGTTGAATTTGAGGGATGATAACTATCGCTTTGCCTCTCTCTTTTTCTCTCCCACGCTCGTGACTCTCTCGCCTGTACCGAACTTTCGAGGGGTCGTTCTGCCTCGTTAGCGGTAAATCTCGAGAGTTCGACTACCGAAGGCTCGGCGGGGGAGGGAACCAGGCGAGCCGTATTAAACAAATATTGACGCGAGAAAAAGAGGAGGGTGAAGGGACTTCATCCCACTGGTATACATCCAGTTATATATGTTATTGTCGATGTGATTGTCAGCAAAATAATATAATGAGGAAGCATAGCGCGCTTAAGTTCCCAATTTGCACGAACGATTTGCCATTTGCCCAATAAAAGAGCTGAAAGAAGTCTTGCCTTTCATTTACCAGTGTGAATAAGCGACATCGATGGAAGTAGATTTGTATAAAAAAAACGCCAATAAAAACAATGTGACGCCGGCCTGAAGAAGACTATATCAACATAAACAATATAATATCAGTATGAACAAAATGACATCATAATGAACCACCTGAAATCAGCGTGGTCAGCATAACATTAGTATGAACAACCTGACATCAATATGAACAACATGACCAGTATGAACATCATGACTTTGATATTGACGTCATGACATCAGCATGTATTAGTATGTCATGATGTTCATGCTGGTCATGTTGTTTCATATGGATGTCATGGTGATCATACCGATGTCGTCTTGAGCATAATGATGTCATCTTGATCATACTGGTGTCATCTTGATCATACTGATGTTATCTTGACCATACTGATGTCATTTTGATTATACTGTTGTCGTATTCTCAGTACTGATGTCCGGGTTGTCGTACTACTAGTATGTCATGATGTTCGTACTGGTCATGTTGTTTCACATGGATGTCATGATGATCGTACCGATGTCGTCTTGAGCATAATGATGTCATCTTGATCATACTAATGTCATTTCGACTATACTGCTGTCATAATCTCTGTACTGTCGGGTTCTCATACTAACTACATGTTAATCACAGGTTGTTCATAATGATGTCATATTGTTTATATTCATATCATCTTGAACATATTGATGTCACATTGTTCTTACTATTGTTTTGTTCATACCGATGTTCATTCTGATTACATGCAGTATGAATATCACGGCATCAGAATGAACATAATAACATCAGTGTCAACGTCACGAGAACAGCATGACCCGGATGACATCAGTATGAGTATCATGACATCCGTATGGACATCATGATATCAGTATGGACAACATGGGCATTATCATAAATAACGGGGCGTCAATATAAACAATAGTATCAACAACATCACTATGTACATCACATCGACGTTCAACGTAGCTTGTGAGGTTCAAAGTAACAAAATAACCTACTAGCAGAATGAAACAACATAACAAAATTAATATGAATAAAAAAATCATTCGCAGCCCATGATGACGAACAGAATTTTAAAAAATGTCGACCATTACAGCCCCACAATTCGAATGGGCAATCAAAGTGATGCAAACAATCAGAAGGAACATGTATCAATGATGATTTATAGAGTGAACGATAAAATAGGAAAAGTCAAGTAAGGGGGAGAAAGGAAAAGCGTGCAATTTGCATTATTGATTTCAAGACTCGACGTTTCATTCTACCCTATTTTGCGGCTGTCAATACAGCCGGAGTAAGACTTGGAACTGTCTAGCCTGCTTTTCTACCAAGCATTTCTGCAGTTCCTCTTTCTCTCATCGCGCATCCCGCCGAGCCCCCCCCCGCGCGTTTCCGCTCCAGCCGATTCACCATTATAAAAAAAAAGAAAAGAAAAAACGTCAACGTTTTAAAGCCACGAACCCAGCTGCAGCTGTATTCTACCCTCGGCCCCGTCAGATTCACGTTTCGGCTGTGAGAAATAAGCATCCGAGGCTGTAAAGCTTTGCAAGAGTGATGAGAGCGG
>OZ023313.1:73022903-73030403 GCA_964007375.1 Ophion obscuratus | reverse complement strand
CAAACTCAACTGCAGTCATCGTACTATCCTTCGACATTTCCAAGAGATGGGATATAGGAAAGTTGATTCGTCTTAGATACCGCACAATCTCAGCGAATCAAACAAAGCAACACGCATGTCCATCTGTCTTTCACTCCTGCATCGTCCGCAAAGAAAGGATTTTCTACAAGAAATAGTCACTGGGGATGAAAGCTGGGTGTTGTATGTTAATCGCACGCGCAAGCGTCAGTGGCTATCGAAAGAGGAAAAACCAGAACCGACCCCTAAACAGCCCCGTGAAGTGAAGAAAGTTTTACTCTGTTGTTGGTGGGATTCTGAGGGCATGCTCTATGACGAATTTCTGCCAACCAACACCACAATACAGGCAGAGATTTATTCTGCACAACTGCGAAAGGTGACTAAAATTATGAAACAGAAAAGGCGTAAACGTCTTCACGTTCGGCTTCTCCATGACAATGCTCGACCCCACGTCGCTAAGATGACACAAGAAACTATTTCGCAGCTAGGATCTGAAGTTCTACCACACCCACCGTATTCGCCAGACTTAGCACCTACCGACTATCACCTGATTCGAGCTTTGATGAACTATTTACGGGATAAAAAATTTGATGATCTGTCAGATCTCAAAAACACATTGGACGACTTTCTTAATTCACGATCAAAAGAATTCTGGTCTGCGGGCGTGCAAAGTCTACCAGAGCGTTGGGCAAGAGTTGTAGATGCGGAGGGAGCCTACATTACTGAATAATCGTTTATTGTTAAAATAAAATATTTTTCTTTTTTACTCGTGTTGTGTATTGCAAGATTTTTGTACCAACCCAATATATGTATATATATACATACATACATGCACACATATATATATATATATAAAATGTGAAATATTTTCTATGTATATATACGTGTGTTTGTGTGTGAAGGGGGCCGTCAAATGCGACCAATGTTTCTTATTTCGGTGTAGGCCCTGACGCAAAGTAAAGGTGACGTCCACTTTGTAAAATGGAATGGTACATTTTCTTTCAACCACCTTGTGGAGCACCTCAAGCCGCATAAAATACATTCGGGGGTCAAAGTCGCGCAAGGTAATTTAAGGTCACATATTACAATGAAATACAAATTTAACTATCTCGGATCACTACCAAATATTGGGTAGTGATCCGAGATATTTGGATTTGTATCATCGATACTGACCTTGAATGACATTGAACGACTTTGACAGCCGAATGTTTTTTATGCGGCTTAAGGTGCTCCACAAGATGGTTGGACAAAATGTACCATTCCATTTAAAAAAGTGGAGGTGACCTTCACTGTGCGTCAGCGCCTCCACCGAAATAAAAAAAATTGGTCGCATTAGATGGCCCCCTTCGCACCGTACAACTTTTGTCTGGAACATTTTTTTGTGATGTCGATAATTATCGAGTCATTTCGGGTGGCATAGATAAGAGGGACACCCTGCATATTTGGGACTTTGAGGCTTTAGGCCGCTCTGGAGGCTTTTTGGGGATTTTTTTTTTCAGAAAAACTACGAAATAAATCGAGTTTACAAAGAGGGTGATTATCATAGAGTGACTGTATACAACAATTTTCCTGAAGCGATTAATTTCAAAATGGCGGCTGTGCAGCGTTTATCTCAAAACTGCATTTTGGAAACATGACTCAGACAATTTTCAACCGATTCTCTTGAAATGTTGAATATGTCGTGAAAAATACACTATCTACGTCTGAAAAATCGTCCGATAATTGTTAATAACAAATGAATGCAATATAAAAAAAGTTCTACGTACTTCCACAGACAATGTATTTTCCAAGATATATTCAACATTCCAAGTGAATCGGTTGAAAATTGTCTGGGTTGTGTTTCCGGCCAACTTAAAAAATGCAGTTTTGAGATGAACCCTGCACAGGCGCCATTTTGAAATTAATCGCTTCAAAAAAATTAATGTGCACACTCACTGATATGTATGATAAACACGCTTTTTTGTAATCTAGATTTATTTTGTAGTTGTTGTTAAAAAAAAAATTCCCAAAGAGCCTATTTTTTCGGCCTATAGAGTGGCCTAACCCCTCAATTCTCGGCCATTCTCGCATTACCGTGGTTGAACATACACCATTGCTACATATTTGTCTTCGACAAATGTGAAAATTGCGCATGTATACCCGAGTAGAAAAATTGTCAGGCTGGTCTGATATTTGATCTGCGCCTGATCACCTTGTAGTACGAAGGCCTTATTTAAGTTTGCCTTAATTTGCCTGATCAAGCTGGGGTCAGGCGGTGGTCGAGCAACCGGACTTACGGCTTACTTCAATTCGCCTGACCCGGCTAGCTTCAGGCTATGTCAAGCAACTGGATTTACGGCTTACTTCAATTCGCCTGATCCAGCTAATTCAAGCAGTCATCATGTAACTGGACTTCTACAGTTTGGCGCTAAAAACGTGCCTAACCTCATCTTGTCAAATGATACACAGACACGAGAGAAGCACGAGACATATTATTAATCACTTTATACATTTTTACATAAAACGTGTACGTTGTGAATAAGATGGACGAACACAATCGGAAGAAAATTGCGCAACGACTGCGTCTGCGTGAATAGCGGGCTCTAAATAAGGGAAAAAACGAAGAAATAATACAGCAGCAGGTTAGTATAACAATTAATTTTTTTCAAACGCTTACAATTCTTAAATCTATAAATATTAATTGGATTAAATCTGACTATAAATTAACCATACGCCAAATTATATATGCATTGGTTGAAATATTTATTATGATACATTTGACAGATCCGGAACAGACCCTCTCAGCAAGGAACGACTCGAAATTCCTGAGGATTGGCATCTGTTGGCGCTACCACTATGCAAGTAGATTTATATTTGTTTTGTGTATCGCTTTTATTTTCCTTTACTTGGTCCGTCTTCTTTGTCAGAGGAGAAAAGGAGACAGCGTAGGCCAACCAAATAATGGTAAGCTGACAGCGTAGTTCAATCTGGTAAATGTTTTGCCATCGGTGCTGATTAGCCCGGACAGCATAGGCTAACCGAATAATGATAAGTTAACTGCGTAGTTCAGTTAAGTGAAAGTAATTCCATCGGTGCAAGTTCGCCCATAGGAAATGCACTTTGGATCGACATTACATTCACTGAACTAACTACGCTGTCAACTTACCGTTATTTGGCTGGCCTTCGCTGTACGGGCCTGGACAGTGTAGGCTAACCGAATAATGTTAGGTTGACTGCGTAGTTCAGTTAAGTGAAAGTAAGTCCATCGGTGCAAGTTAGCCCATAAGAAATGCACTTCGGATGGACGTTACATTCACTGAACTACACTATGCTGTGAACTTACCATTATTTGGTTGGTCTTCGCTGTACAGGCTCTTCTGCTTCGATTCTAATTTTCATTAAAAAATGACCGCTGGCAGCTGTTGCAACAATTTTTTTTTCTTCTTTAAGGTAGATAATTGGATGGTGAGAAAAAGGAAAAAAAATAGAGCTCAAATTTGTGCCACCCTAATAAAATAATGTGCATACCCTATATAGATATATATGTAGACATTGAATTCTAAGTGGGATACACATTTTCATATTTTTCAGTGGCTGTCATTTCGAAATATAGGGAACACGGAACAGAAGTTCTATCGAAGCAAATTGGACAAGTCGTTGGAGCGGTATCAAGGCCTGATTAATTAAGCAAAAGACTGGGACAAGTTTCGAGCGTCGCGGAAAAAAAACGAACAGAACGCCCAATGTAACGTTTCCTAGAAACGTCTGGTCATAAAAACGTTGAGCTCTGTTTACTTTATTCACGAAGTTTCTTAAGTTTTTGTTTAAAAAATATATTAGTTTATTTCGGGATGATAAGTAGAATATTATACAGTGATATATCTTAGTTTATTTCGAGTTTTTGTTCCATTACAAATACGAGAAAAATGATGTTTGTTTTCCACATAGATATATGTGAAAAATATATGTGATAGACTTTATATTAAGATTAAAAAATAAACGATCAGCGTTATTTATAAAGTCGTGCCTTTTTCTCTTTTGTGTATGCGTTGTATTTTTTATTTCAGGAATAAATCGGTCATCCTGAGGCGTGAATAATCATATGATTTTTCACTTTGATCAAGCCGTGAAAATTAAAGCTCTTATCGGGCCTTATTTTTTTACGCTGATCAGGCCTTGATCTTTTACACTGATCAGGCCTTGATTTTTTTACCCTGATCAGGCCTTGATAGTTTACCCTGATCAGGTCTTGATTTGTTACCCTGATCAGACCGAAGTCAGGGATTGTGTTTCAAAAATGATCAAGGCTTGATAAAAAATTCGGATCAAGGCTGGAAAAAGATATCAGGATGCCTGATCAGGTGTTTATTGTAGCTGGAGCAAGATTTCTACTCGGGTACCGTCTGCTACCCTTGTTTTTTGTGAATTCTATCTGTACCTCTGTTGCTCTTCCCTCTCACTATATATATATATATATATATATATATATATATATATATATATATATATATATACATCAATCTGCGAATGTATATGGAAAAACGCGCGCGGAGTATGACGCGAACGTTCGAACCCCTCTTAATTCGGCATTTGATTCAATTTTATATGTTCCTGGAATACAATCGCGCTGCTTTTTCATACATTTATAGTGTGATCGTAGGGGTTGAGCGCAGGGTGTGGAGCGGGGGGGGGGGTCGGTTAGGGGCGCAATGAGGAGAGAGAGGTTAACGGGCGTGCTCGCGCGGGTCCGCTGGAACGTAAATAATTGAGAGCGAGCCAAAAAAAAAGAGAAAGTGGGCAGTGCGGGTGGGCAACGAAGAGGGAGAGGGAAGCGTGCGATAGCATCGACGTGGAATTACAGAAATTAACGAGCCGGCCCGAAATTTTCGTGTCCGGAAAGCGTTCACCCCTGTTACAAGCTCGTATCTACCCCTCCTCTCTCTCTCTTTCTCTCACTGTCTGTTTCTCTTAGTCCCTTTTTTGTTCTCGCCCTCGTGCATTTCATCCCTCTCGTTATTGTAATCGACGCGCAGCTTTCTGCTATTCGTTTCCAAATTATAAATGCGCGATACTCGTCCGTGTGCCTTGTCATTAAGGGATGAAGTAAAAAGAATTGAAGGGCCATTTAATTCGCGGGGGTGGAAATGGAAGGGAGGAAAAATGGGAACCGAGCCTGTGGCCGGAACAACGTCGGAAACGAGAACTGGAGTGAAAGAGAGAAAGAGAGAGAGAGAGAGAGAGGTTTGATGTTATTTTTGAACGGCCATGTTTATACTCGCGAGAAGCTGCGGGCAAAATCTAGTAAATTGTTAATCTGCAATGTAAACATTTTAATGCAATAATGTACCATAAAAATAATGTATTTTTTATGTGCAATATTAAATACAATAATTATGTATGTAATATTATTTAATCTTTTTAAGGGGCTATGCCAGTGTGAACGCTGAAAAGTTGGCTGATTTTCGCGAATTTTTTGGAATAAAAGTACTCAATTAAATGTTTTGGAAAATTAAGAATATATTTGGCTATATTTGACCTATATTACATCGTTTTTTTTTTCATAAAAAATATTGAGATCCAAGCGACTTTTGCGCTGCCTTCGGAGGCGCCAAAATAAAGTTCCTCCACTGCTGACGTGATTGCGGCCGATTGAGTAGCTGAAACCGAAAAAAGAAAAAAATGTTCAACTGGAAGGTATTTCCTGTACAATGACGTAGGATTTTCGGAAAATATCGAAATCTAACAGAATAGCGTAGTTATGAAAAAAGTCTGTTTTCTTGCCTATAAAATGGTCGTTTTTTTTCAATGTCAAGTCGTCAATTTTCATCCAATCAAAACAATTGCTCTTTGAGTTACAATGTCAGCAAATTAAAAAAATCTCATTTCATATTCTTGAAAGTATAAATCTTGAGAATATAAAAATCTCATCTCATATTCTTGAAAGTATAAACTGTCGAAAAAGGCAAAAAAAATCGCAAAATTATATCATTTTACATTGATATAAGGATAAATCGTACTTTGTAATTATAAGCTGAAATGGAACCGTTTATAGAAAATAATGCACTGTAAAAATGTTATAATGTATTATTTAAGCATTTTAAATTGGGCACTGTTTTTCGAATTATTATTCCACACTGATGTACGGATAAATCGTACTATTGTAATTGTGTGCTTGAATGGAAACATTTATATACAATAATGCACTGTCAAAATGATATATTGTATTATTAAAGCTTCTTGAATTCGACACTATTTTTCGCATTGTTATTTCAGAGTGGACGAGGATAAATCGTACTATTGTAATTATGAGCTGCAATGGATACATTTATGTAAAATAATACACCGCGAAAATGATATACTGTATTATTCAAGCTTTTCAATTGAGACAGTATACTATATAAATTATTATTTCAGACGTGCGTCATGTGAGGATAAATCATACTATTTAAATTATGAACGGTAATGGATACATTTGTGAAACGTAATGTGCTTCAAATATTATAGTGTATTTTTTGGAAAAAAAAATGAAAATAACTAGAAATGCATTATAGCAAAATAAAAATGTTCTGTGCAAAAAAAATATTATAATATTTAAGAGAATAATAATGCACTATACAAAAGATGTTTATTAATTTTATATAAATCATTATGTTTCACCGATACATCGGCCAAATCATACCATTATAATTATGAGCTGTAATAGAAAAATTTATATAGAATTATGTACTATCAGAATAAATTATACATATGGTCTATCATAGATTGAAAATCTATAAATCTACGTAGATGAAAAATATTGACAATAACAAAAAAAGATTCTATAAAATAAAAATGCATTTCACAAAACAAGAATTATTACATTTGTGAAAAAAGAAAATGAGTTTCTATAAAAATGCTGTATTATATCATTTAAATTTTTTAAATTGGTAGTTAAAATAGTTAAACAATTACTATGTCACACCTATCTAACATGAACCCAATCATACCATTAGAGGTATGACATTTAATGGAAACATTGATATGGAATAATGTACAATACAAATATATTATACATATTATTGTATATTCAGGAAAGATAAAAAAAATTGCAACAAACTAAACAAATTACTGTGAAACGAGAGTGTATGGTATGAACAAATGATTACATTTGTAAAAAAAATTGAAAATAATGCATTATAAAAATGACATATTCCATAATTTAAACTTTTTAAATTAGACATTACGTTATCTCAATGATAATTTTACACCGTTGTAATATGAGTCGAATCTTACCATTATAATTATGACCTTTCGTCGATTCGTATACACATATGCCTTTTGCGTACCTTTGCTTTTTTCAATTTCATACTACCATTTGATGGTATAATTAAAATCATATTTTTAATGCGTATTTCACATTTTCGAGCGAGAGAGACAGAGAAAGAGAGGCGAAGAGCGACAAAGAGAGGGCGAGTGCGAGAGGAAAAGCGCTACCGAAGGGCTGGTAGGGGTGGAAGAGGGTAA
>OZ023313.1:72868146-73022703 GCA_964007375.1 Ophion obscuratus | reverse complement strand
GGCACAATAGATTACGCCGTTTGACGATTCGACGAAATCGAATGGTCGACCCTTCTCTACTTTGCTTTTCTCTCTCTCTCTCTCCCGACGATTTTCATCTCTCCCTTTCATTATTCCTCATAATAGGATCATTGACGTTTTCCGTTTGATGTCACGGAGCCGCAGGAATTACCGCCCGGAATTTATTCATCGGGATATGCATTCGTAATTACATTCGTAACGTTCCCGTCAATTTATCCATTCACGGGATAAGAGTAATTTCACGAGAAGGAAAAATATAGGAATTTAAATCAATTGAAAATCGCGGTGCTTTTGCGGAAAGTTTTTAACTCGTATTTAATGGAAGATGTCGATTTTAAAATATAATATATTTTGGAAAAAATATTTTTCAAAATACGAGATCGAGCGCGTAACAATTGAAAAAAATGAAATTAAATATATATCGGAGTGGTAATTTTTTTTTTATAAATTATTTAGGAGCCTTCGTTCTCGTATTTTATAAATTATTGGTATAAAATATTATGTTTTATGATATTAAACTTCATTCAATATAATATATTTCACATAATATATTATCATATAATATTTATTATATAACTATCTTTTGTATTATATTATGATAAAATATGTACTTTTATATTGTAATACAATATTTAATGTTTTATAATAATATAATATTGATTATTATATTATAATATAATATAATGTTGGGAACCATTTTTAAAAATTCTGTCAATTGACACGAGTTCTACCAATTATCCTTAGTATATTTTTTATTCTATATTCTGCTTCTTAATTCTTTTTCTTTTGAGAATAGGAATGAGAAACGTTTATACATGTTTATCATTGTTCGTCGATCGAACCTCACCATTATTTCCCATATTTGCTGCTTTTTCACCCGACAAACCCTCGGGGTATTTACGAAAAAAAACACTCAAAATTCTGTGAGCCTATTCATAACGAATTTCTCTCTTTCTATTCCACCCACGCCGTTCTTCACTTCTCTTTAATTTAAAGAAGTTTTCCGAGCTTTCGAGCCCGACGTTCTCTACGCTTATTAAAAGGTTGGACCGAGCAATTACGAGTGTGGAGCCCAGCGTAGTTTCTCGAGTGCTCCCCCCCCCCCCCTCTCGACCAGCGGAGCCCCTCTTGCATTGCAGATAACGTTGGCAAATTTACACGCGGAAATTTGAAAAAAAATACCATCGTTTATTTTGAGTTCGCCAATTGTCAGCTTCTCTCTTTCTCTCTTCGCAATAATCGATTTGCTTTATCTTGGATACATCGAAGCTCTCGTTCAGTAATGTTAAACAATATGAGATAAGATGCGATGGAATAAAAAAAAAGGAGAGACACTTTTATTCTGTTTTTTTTTATTGCCCAGTGACAAATATAAAGGAAGAAATTAAAATAGAAGAAATCAAAAATAAAAATCCAAAATGAGGGCTCGATAAAAAACAAAAATAAACAACAAACAATGAAAACCAAAGGAATAACAAATAAAAATGCAAAATAAATGCTCGATCTAAGATAAAAATTACCAAAAGAACAAACATAAACAATAGGAACAAGATAGAATGCAAGAGAAATAAACAACAAATTAAAGTGCAATAAAAAGCCTCTACATTAAAAAACAATGGAACAAAAATAGATACAAAATAAATCGAACAGTAAAAAATAAAATGCGATCAGGCAAAATATCAAATACAATAAACAGCAAACTAAAATGCAAAAAAGACGTGATATGATCCAAAAGTGAACATCTAGATTTAAGAATGTTGGAGCGGCCCAGTCGAGTCAAATGAGGTTTTTTTTTCTCAACGAACCTCACGAAAATGCATACGAGGTAGACATTTACTCTGCACATGCTAATTTTTCATAAAATAAATAATTAAAGAGCAAAATTATGCATTTTCATATTTTTATTGCGTGAATAATAAAACTTTTCGGGTTACAACCAACTTGAAAAAATATAACATTATCGATGATTATTGTAAAAAAAAAACTACGTCACTGAATGTTTTACACAACTCAGAATGAAATTTCGAGTAATTAATAAAGATGTCGATTTATACTTATGTCACAAGATTATTTATTAATACCATAAATTAATATTAAGTGTTGCCGAAATCCGGCACCTTCACGGACGTTGAGGTCGGCAGCAATGCTCTTTTATTCGCCAGCCAAGATTCGTATTCTTTCATCAAACCTTAATGGTTCATTATTGAATATACATACGTGATGTACGATGGGCAAGATGGGTTTTCACCCGTAAATGTTTGCAAATGTTTAGTTAGCGTTAATCCGTTGTTGAAAATGGTTCATATTGGTGCTCGAAAACCAAAAAAAATCCATCACCCGTAGAGTGAACCTCCTGCCCATCTAACCGCACGTAAATTACATACATCAAACTATTTTTTATCCGCAGTGATTTGTGGGGAAAAAATTTCAAAAAAATTCTCAAAGACTCGATATAATCTAGACAATAAAATACATTTTTTTTTCATCCTTGTATTGTGGCTAACGCCCCAATCCCCCAATATAACAAAATCATTTCAAAACTAATGAGATAAGATGCAATGGGATAAAAAAAGGTGGCAGAGGGAAGAGAGAGGGGGGGTGGGTTGCAGGTGGGGTGGGGGTGGGGGCTTAGGACCAAGAGCTCTGGACAAAGGTCGTACGTAAATGCGGAAGAGGAAGGGAAAGAAGAGCGGACAAAAAAGGAGGAGTAGGAGGATAAAATGTCCGATAATTACGTATGGGCAGTAACCGTGCTACGGTGCGGGCCCATCGCGCAGATCGTCGACACATCCACCCTCGTCCGACGAGGACCCGGACCTTGTGTGTGCGTCCATCGTTTTTTCAATTTTCCGGGTGCACGGAGCGTCTGCAAGCACGGTCGGGCGAGGGGGCGTATGGGCGACTGGGGGGGTGCCTCCCCCGGTGGGCTGGGGTTGGGGGCGAGGTGGCTCAACGAGCGCAGTGGGGCTAGAATTGCGCCGACCATCGAGAGATAAGCGAACGAAGGCCAATAATTAAAAGAGAAATTTCGTGTGAAACTATTAAACTTCATTTTTCAATTACCACAAGTTGTCGAACGTGCACGGTGAAACGTTACGGCTATTACGTACCCGACGAAATTCATCACTAAAAAAGTTGACTGTTTTTTTCCAATCACCGTGGCTGCTAGGAGGGTGAAAATATTTTTGAAACAGAAAGAATCGAGACAATAAAGAAACAAAACAATAAAGCCAAGTTTGAAAGGGTATTTTTTGTTTTTCATGGTCATGTGTGCGTTTGTATATATGTTCGCTTGATTGCTATTATGTGTTGATAAATCTCTTACGAAAAATGAATGAGCATCAAAAGTAATAGATGAAACAATATGAAAAATTAACGACGTCAATAAATAAAGTACGTTTATTTGAATAAAATCTCTTTTAAAGCGAGAAACAAAGGTAATCAAACAAAATAGAGCAATGTAAAAATGATGATAAAAATGTCTAGGGAAAAATAATAATGAATATATATGGCAAAATAAATAAAAATCGTAAAAACGATGACGAAATTGAAATAATAATAATACGGGCTTGATTAAAAATAGTAATATGACTCTCCCTTTCTCTCTTTTTTCGTACGTTTTTTTTTCCTTTTCGATATATGCGATTTTCTTTTAATTTCGTTTTTCCTTTCATTGCCGTTTTTATTAATTTTCTATTTCTCTTGTTCATATATACTAATTTTTCTTTTCTTCTCAATGTGAATTAAAAAGAAATTGCGTGTCATTTTTTGTTTCTTTGCATTGCACGAAGCACGAGAATGTGCGATAGGACATTGGTCGTTCGGGAGCGTCGCGGAACCTAATCTGATTTATTGGCTGTGAACCAAAAGGACACACATGAAGTACAGTTGAAGAATATTGAAAATATCACTAATAACGTAATAATAGTGTAACGATTTAATTCATAATAGGAAGACGGCAAGGGCGAGAGAGAGAGAGAGAGAGAGAGAGAGAGAGAGAGAGAGGAGAGAGAGAGAGAGAGGAAGAACAAAGTTTTATGCCGGCTCGGTGGGAAGAGAGATGAAACCGGAAATATGGACTGACCACACTTTCATGCTTTGTCGCGGTTGAACAACACGGTGTCTCGTCGTTTGCAAAGTAAATAAATATCCAGTCAACCCGCAGCTTTCGACACTACTCTGCCACACATACACACACACACTTACCACACACACACACACACACACACACACGCACACACACACACACACACACAACACACACACACACACACACACACACATACACACACACACACACGGCGCGCGCACGCACGCACGCACGCAGTCCAAAGCCGAAAATAGTGACTGGGGTGAAGTAACAGTTTATTGTAAATAGACCTGCGGCTTCGGGAATCAGTAACACAGTGGCAATCGGGGATCGCCTTTCCAATTTTCGTGTCATCCGATTCAGCCGAATTAACCCCTCACGAAATCGTACTCGAAAGCTCGCCGTCATTTTGATTGCTCTGCTTTTTTTTTCGCCTCTTTTGCTTTTTTTTAAAATCAAAATATAAGGATACAATGATTTAAGGTGGAGAGAAAATGTGTTCGATTCGATTTTTTTTTTCGCGCCGTCGACTTTTCATTGTCAATTGTTATTTTATGCAATTATTATTGCAACCGAACAAGAAACAAACGAAGTTGTTCATTACGTGTCGCATTGCTTTTTTGACGTGATTTCTACGATCGTAATTGTGATGTAATTGAGGGGTGAGCTTGGAATTTGAAAATAGGATTTGTTGCATCGAGCTTTTTGAAGCCACGAGAGAATGAGGATAAACGTCGGTGAAAATGATATTTGAACGGAGAAGGCTATAAACACGTTATCGATCGACGAGTCAGCTGTTACTTATCGAGCTGATTTGTCGGTATGCAAAATACACCCTGGTCGATTTGAACGAATAAATATTAATGTTAAACAAACGCGGCCGCGTCATCATTGACTGTCGAGAAATAAACGATTGGCATTATCGGATGAAGAAGTAATTTAATTGGATTCGAATATTATTGGCGAGAGAGACGGAAAGAGAGAGAGAGAGAGAGAGAGAGAGTGAGAGCCAGAGATAGTTTTTCTGGGAGATTTTCGATAAATTCCACGACTGGGTGTGCGTTCGAAAATAATGCAGCATCGCACCAACCCCCATCGTCGTTATGCGTAGTCGCAGGTTTTAACGAGGAATAAAAGCCCTTTGTAAAGAATCGTAAATGGCTCTCTAACATAAGAGGAAATGTTAAGCATAAGTTGAAAAAAAAGGAAAGAGAGAGAGAGAGAGAGAGAGAGAGAGAGAGAGAGAGAGAGAGAGAGAGAGAGGAAGCTAAAAACCAGCGGGGAAATTCCACAAATAAGAAAGGAAAATCTGTTGGAAAAAAATGCCAAGGAAAGACGAGAGAAATGCGCAGAACAGGCTGAATGGGATGCAATCCCTACCAACGTAACCTACGTTGCAGATTCACTTATCTACCAGCCTTCTATTTCACTCCCTTCGCACGGTTTGGCTTCGGCTCGAGCTTACCCTCGTCCTCTCTCTCTCTCTCTCTCTCTCTCTCTCTCCTCTCCCTCTCCCTCTCTCTCTCCTCATCTCTCTCTCTCTCTCTCTCTCTCTCTCTCTCTCTCTCCTCTCTCTCCTCTCTCTCTCTCTCTCTCCCTCTCCCTCTCTCTCCCTCTCTCTCCTCCCTCTCTCTCTCTCTCTCTCTCTCTCTCGAACTCGAACTCGAACTCGAACTCGAACTCGAACTCGAACTCGAACTCGAACTCGAACTCGAACTCGAACCGGAACTCGAACTCGAACTCGAACTCGAACTCGAACTCGAACTCGAACTCGAACTCGAACTGGAAATCGAACTCGAACTCGAACTCGAACTGGAACTCGAACTCGAGCTGGTACTCGAACTCGAACTCGAACTGGAACTCGAACTCGAACTCGAACTCGAACTGGAACTCGAACTCGAACTCGAACTCGAACTCGAACTGGAACTCGAACTCGAACTCGAACTCGAACTCGAACTGGAACTCGAACTCGAACTCGAACTCGAACTGGAACTCGAATTCGAACTCGAACTGGAACTCGAACTCGAACTTCTATTTCACTCCCTTCGCACGGTTTGGCTTCGGCTCGAGCTTACCCTCGTCCTTCTCTCTCTCTCTCTCTCTCTCTCTCTCTCTCTCTCTCTCTCTCTCTCTCTCTCTCTCTCTCTCTCTCGAACTCGAACTCGAACTCGAACTCGAACTCGAACTCCGTTGCAGCTTCGCTCTCGTTGTACGAAAATCCGCAAGGTTAAACTCCAAGAGAGAGACAGAGAGAGAGAGATCCACGACGCCACACCCAACTTGAAGATACGTGGATATATATTTTCACTCTCGTCATTCCGCACGAAATATTTGCAAGCGAAAATAATCGCCGATTGCGAAAAAACAAAATAAAAATACTGCCGCAAGCAAAAAAGTTTGTCTATTTGTATTTGGAAATTTACGATCACGGGGAAGAATCAAAACAGTATTCTTCTTACTAATATTTTAATTGGATGATGCAATTATGATTACGTGTTGAGCTGAATGGAAAAACGATTTTTTTTTAAATATAAAAAAGCATGTTTTTGCATAATTGATTTTTGTTAAATCAGTAACATTTTTTGTTATATCTACACAACAACGTTTTTTCTTCAACCTATTAAAACAACGCTTGTTTTTTGAATCGATAAAAAAACATTTTTTTAACCGACAAAAAAATTGTACACAAAAGTGTATATCAAAATCCGTATTCTTTCATAAGATTTTTTTTAGTCTGTGAAAAATGTGTATTTTTAAATATATCAAAAAACTGATTTTTTATCTCTAAAAAACGTGTAATTTTGGAAATATATTTTTTTGCATTTGTATAAAAAGCATTTTTTTATATCTACGAAAAACGTTTATTCTGTAATATATGGAAAACTTTTTTTTTTCCTTTGCTGATGCAATTATAATTATGTATTGAGCTATATAGACAACGTGTATTATCATATATATAAAAAAAAAACATTTTCTTCTAATCTATAAAAAACGTGTATTTTTGATAATGGAAAAACATTTTTTTTATTTCTAAAAACGTGTATTTTCAAATATATAAAAAAAACGTTTTTATAGATCGAAAAAAACGTGTATTCTGTAATATATCGAGAACTTTTTTATTTCTCCGCTGATGCAATTATGATAATGTACCGAGTTATATAGACAACATGTATCTTCGATTGTGTAAAAAAACATTTTTTTAATCTCTTAAAACGTGTATTTTTAAATAAATAAATAAAACGTTTGTTAAGTCTATAAAAAAAACGTGTATTCTGTACTATATTAAAAAACTTTTCTTTCCTTCGCTGATGCACCTATGATTTACGTATTGAGCTAAACGGAGGACGTGTATCTTCGAATGCACAAAAAACATTCTCTTCTATTCGATAAAAAAAGTTTTTCTTTCTATCTACAAAAAAAACGTGTATTTTGAAATATGTAAAAAAATATTTTGCTTTCTTCTCTGATGCAATTACGATTATTTATTAAGCTATATAGGCAACGATTTTTTCAATACGCAACAAAATCTTGCTGTCCTGAATTCCAAAAAAAAAAATATGTGTTTTTGAATATATAAACAACCTGTTTTTTTCCGTACAATAGCTGTAATTTTTAATATAAGGAGCAAGAGCCGTTCGTTAATGAAAACTGACAATAACGATAGTAGCCAACGATAATGTCAGTTCGAGAACGATGGTACACTCAATGTTGCGATAAAGACGAATGAGAAGAAAAAAAAAATTGTCCACGAGGGCCCGAGATTGCCGAGAAATGCAGCGAAAGCAGCGAGCAACGGGACGCCGCGAGTATATAGGTCCCCCCCAAGTAGATCGAGTAAGCGTGCAAACCGACGGCGCTGTGCGCGCCGCAACACACGCAACGATTGTCGAGATTCACGCGTGCGCTTGCGCTCGGCTCTTAACCGATCTACCGCGATTCACCCTCGCGGCCCTCGTACTCCCCGGGGGTTGTGCGCGCGACTGAACGTCGCGGTTGTACACATACTGCATATACAGGGTGTCCCTGCTGTCTCTGCCAGCCGAAATAACTCGGTAATTATCGACGTCACAAAAAAATGTTCCAGACAAAAGTTGTACGGTGTGAAGGGGACCATCAAATGCGACCGATTTTTTTAAATTTCCGTTGATGCGCTGACGCCCAGTGAAGGTCACCTCCACCTTTTTAAATGGAATGGTACTTTTTTTGTCAACCATTTTGTGTATCACCTCAAGCTGCATAAAAAACATTTGAGGATCAAAGTCGTTCAAGGTCATTCAAGGTCAGTATCGATGATACAACTCGAAATCGAATACCTTGAATGACCTTGAACGACTTTGTCCCCCTAATGTTTTTATGCGGCTTGAGGTGCTCCACAAGATGGTAAACAATGTACCATTCCATTTAAAAAAGTGGAGGTGACCTTCACTGTGCGTCAGCGCCTTGACTGAAATAAAAACAAAATTGGTCGCATTTGGTGGCCCCCTTTACACCGTACAACTTTTGTCGGAAACGTTTTTTTGTGCCGTCGATAATTACCGAGTTGGTTTTATTAAATAACCCACGATTTTTGAGATTTCGGGCATTGTGTTATTAAAAAAAAAAAAAAAAAAAAAATCATCTGCTGTTGTTTTTTCGCACGCCATTTATCGAATGATACGAACCGATAATAACTAAGGAACTTTTCAAAGTCATTGGCACGATATGCATAGTACATTTTTTTACACCGCAGGCTATCAAAGTCAGATGTTCAAATTGGTTTTTATGAAAATTCTGAATAGAATCTTTTTTCATAAAATTTCCCTGAGCTGAAGGTTAAAAAGAAGATTTTCTTTAAACACAAAAAGTAACCAAGAGTTTTTTTTTTAACCGGGTACAAAAAAGTTATCATTTATAGAAATGGCATGCGAAAATCCAAAAACAGACGATTTTTATCTCGAAAACCGTGGGACTTTTACTAAACTGAAATTCCAGGATATGTTAGGGCATGATCTGACCTATCGACAGATCCAGGATTGTCCATTCATAACTGGACACCCTATATATATGTTTAACTTCTCTATAGGGAAATATCCATAATGTGCATTTGCAATTTCAATGCTGTGCGAACGTGGGAATTGCATAGCCTCGGAGCCAGAGAGAGAGAGAGAGAGAGAGAGAGAGAGAGGAGAGAGAGAGAGAGAGAGAGAGAGAGAGAGAGAGAGAGAGAGAGAACGAAGGTGGATATGGGAACGAAAAGGAAACCAGCAGAGCTCTCTCTCTCTCTCTCTCCAATTCTTCATTCAGACCCACTACCACCATCCAGAGACGATGTACTTTCTATTCAACTATACAACGTGATCATTGTAGAGAAGCAACGCAAAGCTCGGTTTCCGAAGCCACCCTTATCGAGGGCCTCTCTCCCCCCCTCTCTCTCTCCCTCAATCTCTTCTTCGATGTCTATCCCCGTACGCCTCCAGCATCGTCCCCGGCTATCCTTCTTTGCTCCACCACCATCCCCCACCCCCACCTCATCCCTTCGTGCTTCCAATATCTCTCCGTATACTCCGGTTATTCCCATTCCTACGCATTACCTCCTGTTCCTCATCGATGCTCCTTGCGCTTCCCTGGCCCTTCGCACCTTAACACATAGCGCGTCTGTTATTCTCGCCCTGAAAAATCCTCCCTCGGGCGGCTGCACCCTTCTCACCATCTCGAGGACTTTTCGACTAGACTCTATATCTCTGTTTTTCGTTTTGGATTTTTTTTTGTATTTATTTTCATGGAAAAGAATGAGGGCGAGAGAGAGAGAGAGAGAGAGAGAGAGAGAGAGAGAGAGAGAGAGAGAGAGAGAGAGAGGACGAAGAGGGCCAAAAACGACTTCTCACTAAATTTGCTATTTTTCTTTGTGTTTCAGGATTTCTGAACCATCGAAGCATCGAAAAGCAACGAGACTCTCTCGCGTGATAGAATTACAAGTAAGTACAGATCACGAATTTTTAAGAAAAAAATACCGAATATGAAATAGCAGAGGCAATATAGCAAATGAAAGTTTAAAAAAACTGGACTCGTATGAAATTCGGTAATGGGAAGTTCTTTTCACGTTCAACCCTACGTTGACACACTGGGATATTTTTACCCAGACGAATTTGAAATAAAATGCACACCAGCTCGAAAATAAATTTTTTTAATAATTTTTTACAATTCAATTTGAACCGAACCGAATTTCAATTGTGCAGGGATATAAAGAAATGTTCTAAGTGTATGTCTGATTTGTTTCAATAAAAATCAATCGAATCGTTGTTAACGGCAGGTGGATGAATCCGGATCAAATTGACCCAGTGTGTCAAAATATGAGTGTCTCAACGAAGGGTTAATTATGAATCTGATATAAAAAATAAGCGACGAAAAATAGCGGATTCAATATGCCGGAACAACGATGAAAAAAAATAACTTGACTCGTATGAAATTTGGTACTGGGAAGGTTTTTGACGTCGTTAATTGTGAATTTGAAAGAAAAAATGAGGAACTCGAAAAAACGGATTCAATATGGCGAGTCAAATTAAAAAAATAACTACCCTCGAATGAAATTTGACGATGAGTATTTTTTTTCACCTCGCTGATTGAGAATCAAATTCATAAACAATGAATTCGAAATTGCAGGTTAAATGTGGTGGATTTAAATTGCAAAATTTCGTGGATTCACAGGAAAATTTGGACTGGGGGCCTTTTTGACGTCGCTGATTATGAATTTGAATTAAAGGATAGGGAACTCGAAATAGCGGATTCAATATGACGGATTTAAGTAAACATTCTTACTGCATTTGGATGAAAATCATTGCTGGCTATTTTCTTATCTCACTAATTACCAATCTCAAATTCAAACCCCGGGAAAAAAAGATCATATCTGAACATATCTGAATCATATCTGTAGAATCAGATATGATCAGACAAGAGATTTGGTCATATCTGTTCATATAGTGTCATGACAGATCATATATGCTTATATCTGAGCATATCTGTAGAATCAGATATGATCAGACAAGAGATTTGGTCATATCTGTTCATATAGTGTCATGACAGATCATGTATGCTTATATCTGAGCATATCTGTAGAATCAGATATGATCAGACAAGAGAATTGGCTATATCTGTTCATATAGTGTCATGACAGATCATGTATGCTTATATCTGAGCATGTATGATCATTCCGAGAAAAAATTATCAGACCAAATCACATCTGATTATATCTGGATTATATATGATCCAGATATGATTGATCATATCTGGATCTTGTCTAATCATGCATAAGAAAAATGGCCATATCAGAGCATACATGATTAGATTTGACGATATCAGAGCATGTATGATTAGATTTGACGATATCAGACTACCCGGGAAAAAAAGTTCGTGCCTGAGTGGATATGTTCATATATGTTTCAGATATTGTCATATATGTTATATCGTCATATATGATTCAGATATTGTCATATATGTATCAGATATATTTATATCTGACATTTTACAGTATCATATATGATTAGGTCTGATCATATTCCACATCACATATGCTTGAAGAAGATCATATCTGATCACATATCCCGGGGAAAATGGTCATATCTGAGCAGATATGCTCATGTAGGTGTTTATCTGCAACATAAATGAATCTGATCTGATCATGCATGGTCAAAGATGAACATACATGTATTTTTATGCGCTCAGGGGTAGCTCTATATCTGGTCAGATATGATCGCGCATAAGTAAATATGTGCAGATATGAATTTATAGCTGAACATGTCTGCCCATATGTGGTCATGTCTAACCAGATATAGTACAATTCACGACTACATTCGAGCTCACACATGAATAGACTTGAATATGTGCGCGCATGCATGAACATATCCAACCAGGTATGGATGAATACGTTCAAATATGAATCAATTGATGAAATATGAATCAATTGATCCACATTTGATTAGATCTGATCACACGTGGGCAAGCATGTTCAGCGATGATCATATAGATCCAATTGGATGAATTCGAGTATAATTCCATATCTGGGCAGATACAATCGTACATGGGCAAAAATTTTCAGACCTGATCATGCACGAGTTGGGTTCGGTTGCGTATTCATCCATACCTGGTTGGATATGTTCATGCATGCGCGCACATATTCAAGTCTATTCATGTGTGAGCTCGAATGTAGTCGTGAATTGTACTATATCTGGTTAGACATGACCACATATGGGCAGACATGTTCAGCTACAAATTCATATCTGCACATATTTACTTATGCGCGATCATATCTGACCAGATATAGAGCTACCCCTGAGCGCATAAAAATACATGTATGTTCATCTTTAACCATGCATGATCAGATCAGATTCATTTATATTGCAGATAAACACCTACATGAGCATATCTGCTCAGATATGACCATTTTCCCCGGGATATGTGATCAGATATGATCTTCTTTAAGCATATGTGATGTGGAATATGATCAGACCTAATCATATATGATACTGTCAAATGTCAGATATAAATATATCTGATACATATATGACAATATCTGAATCATATATGACGATATCTGAAACATATATGACAATATCTGAAACATATATGAACATATCCACTCAGGCATGAACTTTTTTTCCCGGGACCAGCGAATGCAAAAGTGCAAAACGAAGTTGGAATATATACATTTTAAAAATCTCTGTATTCGGATGTAAATTTTGATTACGGACTTTTTTGGCGCCACTGATTACGAATTCGAATGAAAAATTAAGCAACTCGAATTAAGGCCTTAGACCACTCTAGAGGCCGAAAAAATAGTCTTTTTGGGGATTTTTTTTTCAGAAAAACTACAAAATAAATCGAGATTGCAAAATAGGGTGTTTATCATACATATCAGTGACTGTATACAATGATTTTTTTGAAGCGATTAAATTCCAAATCGTGGCTGTGCAGCGTTTATCTCAGAACTGCATTTTTCAAGTTGGCCGGAAACATAACTCACACAATTTTCGACCGATTCACTTGAAATGTTGAATAAATGTTAAAAAATACATTGTCTATGGAAGTACGTAGAATTTTTTTATATTACATAATTCAGTTGTTATTAACAATTATCAGACGATTTTTTAGGCAAATTCTTGGAATGAGAAAAAATTTGCCCAAAAAATCGTCAGATAATTGTTAATAACAAATGATGTATGCAATATAAAAAAAAATCCTACGTATTTCCATAGACAATGTATTTTTCAAGATTTATTCAACATTTCGAGTGAATCGGTTGGAAATTGTCTGACAAGGAACATCCCTCAGGTGACACCCTTCGATTTTGTTGAAATTTGGATATGTTATAAAGAACCGAAAAGTAACGTATACGTATTTTTTTTATCAGCGGAAAAACGCGTTTAAGGGCTGAAACGCACCCTAAAAAATGGGGATGTTTTTCGTTTTTCGTCGATAACGTTTTAACGGTACGAGATATTGAAAAATTTCAAAATTGCAACAATGTTTATTTTTTTGTGCACTATACATTGGAGATGAGAACGATAACGTTATCGACGAAAAACGTAAAACACCCCTATTTTCGAGGGTTCGTGTCACCGCTTTAAACCGTTTTGAGGCCGATAAAAAAAATGCATATCGCTTACTTTTCGGTGCTTTATAAAATATCCAAATTTCAACAAAATCGAAGGGTGTCACCTGAGGGATGTTCCTTGTGAGTTATCTTTCCGGCCAACTTAAAAAATGCAGTTTTGAGATAAACGTTGCACAGCCGCCATTTGGAAATTAATCGCTTCAAAAAAATGAAGGCATACAGTCACTGAAATGTGTAATAAACACCCTGTTTTGTAATCTCGATTTATTTTATAATTTTTCTTACAAAAAATCCCCAAAAAGCCTATTATTTCCAAAAGGAATTTCCAAAATCTACTAGATGCGAATAAAAGTTGATACGGGGCATTTTTTTGCCTCGCTGATTACTATTCTGAAATTCAAAAATAAGTTACTCCGAATAGCAGACTTCATATGGTGGATCCGAATTTTGATAAAGTTTGGTGCTGGAGGCTTTTGGACATCGCTGCTTGCGAATCAAAATTCAAAACTAGATAATTCAAAATAGCATTTTCAATATACCAGTGGCTTTCCGATTCCGCTGAGCAAAAAATAAAAATAAAAAAATCCGCAATTCCAAACAGCCAATCCAATAATACGCCTGACCGAAATTACAAAATAATACGATTCTTCAAAAAATTTTACCACGAGTCACTGTCAGCGACGAATCCAAAGTCGAATACTTGTGACTTTTGAGTTTTTACTCCATTTTTTAGTCCAAAATAGCTCACTTTTCTCCTTAAGGGGCTATACCAGTGTGAACGCTGAAAATTTGGATGATGTTCGGGAATTTTTTGGAAAAAAATTACTCAATTAAATGTTTCGGAAAATTAAAGATATATTTGGCTATATTTGACCTATATTACTTAATTTCTTCATAGCAAAATATTGAGATCCAAGCGACTTTTGCGCTGCCTTCGGAGGCGCCAAAATGAAGTTCCTCCACCGCTGACGTGATTGCGGCCGATTGAGTAGCTGAAACCGAAAAAGGAAAGAATGTCGTTAAACTGGAAGGTATTTCCTGTACAATGACTTAGGATTTTCGAAAAATATCAAAATTTAACAAAATGGCGTAGTTATGAAAAAAGTCAAATTTCTTGCCTACTTACTTGTCATTGTAGAGTAAATATATTCAAGAGTACTCAGTTCAAATTTCAAGTCAATCGGATAATTGCTCTTTGAGTTACAATGTCAGCAAATATGAGAAATCTCATTTAGAGAAAAACGCGTTTCAGAATTTAACTATCGATTTTAGCAAGATAAAATGATATTGATATAAATGGTATGAAAGATAATGATATTCTTGAAAGTATAAACTGCCGAAAAGGGGAAAAAAATCGATTTTCTTTAAGTGTCAGGCTGGTATAGCCCCTTAATTACATTATCTACGCCATTTTTAAATTTTCATTCAAGAACCGTAATATCTGCAACTCTGACGCGCGACCACTTTTCTTCCACCTCGAGCAATGAAATCTCGCACCTGAAAACGAATTGAATTTCGAAGAAAAAAAAAATCCATCGTAGTTATACTTCGGCGCGCACGTACTTCGAGCGAATTTTTAACACAATTTCATTCACCCGTTTCGCTCGGTACGTATACGCGCCGCGCTTACATTTGCCTGTACTCCTTTCTGCGTCTTCTACCTTTTGCCTTTCTATCATCCATAAGAAACGACACGGGGCGCGATCACGCGGCTCTCGCGAGCGTTTGCTCTCATTGCTTCTCGCCCGTTTCCCGAGAGATTTTATTGCGGCAGGGCTCGTGAGCACGCTTTTCTATCCCGTAGATTGTCTGCGGCGAGAAAACGTTTCCCTGACGGCAGACACCCCCCGCTATCTCTCTCGCTCTCTCTCTCGCTCTCTCTCTCTCTCTCTCTCTCTCGCTTTCTTTCTCTCTCTCTCTCTCTCTCTCTCTCTCTCTCTCTCTCTCTCACTCTCTCCTCTCTCTCGCTCTCTGTCTTTTTCTCTCGCGATTTTCTTCAACCCCGGGCCGGAAAACGGAAAGCAAAAACGGGAGAATCGGCCACGGAAAGGAGAGGGCGGGGGTGGGGGATGGGGGTTTGTTGAGGAGGAAAAGCTGAGGGGGTTGCGTTCCCGCAAGTGAGATACGTGCGAGAGACGGGAGCACCCGACAGGAATACGAATTAGCTCGGAAATCAACGAATTCGAATACACTTGGCAAAAGCTCGAATGTTGGGGAAGAAATATATATACAGGATATTGCAGAAAAAATTGCCGCAAGCTCACTGTGGTGCAATATCTCAAATGGTACGAATTGCAACGAAAAATGTTTCAGATTAAAGTTGTTTCGTTTCGAGAAAGGAGATATGGAATGCGAAATGACCATTTGACCTCGGGTGAAACCGCCAAGGTCGTGTGATTTTTTTTATTATTGTGTGTGTCAGCATTACCCGAAGCGTAAAGAGAGCTCACTGTATAAGCTCGATGCAAAGACAAGAGAAAAAGAGAGAGAAAACGCTTTGCTCGTCATGACGCAATGGATATGCTCACTGTATAAGCTCGATGCAAGGACAAAAGATGAAGGACTGTATACAGGGAGATTGACAGATGTTAGGGCCACCTTGGTGAGCATATAGGGGGTGTTATTCCGAGCAAAACGCTTTTTTTCAAATTGTCGTACGACAGAAATTGGCCGAGATATTCGCATGCTGAGCCCGGCGCTGAGTAAACACTGGTCCAGTCGCTCACGCGCGATTTTCTCTTCCATGTTAAACAATGAACGAAAATTATCGCATTGTATTGTCGATTTTTGAAGCGAATACATAGATTCCTTATTCTTAGCGGAAAAAAAATGCTGAGCAAATAATGCACTTGTGCGGCGGTGGATTCGAAGCTGCGCACGATCCGACTAACACGTTCCGCGCGTGAGCAGCTACTGGGCCATCCTTTACTACTTAGATTTTGTATGCGAATATCTCGGCCAATTTCTGTCAGACGACATTTAAAAAAAACGCTTTGCTCGCACTGACACAATGGATATGCTCATTGTACAATCTCGATGCAAGGACAAAAGATGAAGGACTGTATACAGGGAGATTGACAGATGTCAGGGCTACCTTGGTGAGCATATAGAGGGTGTTATTCTGAGCAAAACGCTTTTTTCAAATTGTCGTACGACAGAAATTGGCCGAGATATTCGCATGCTGAGCCCGGCGCTGAGTAAGCGCTGGTCCAGTCGCTCACGCGCGATTTTCTCTTCCAGTATTAAACAATGAAGGAAAATTATCGCATTGTATTGTCGATTTTTGAAGCGAATACATAGACTCCTTATTCTTAACGGAAAAAAATGCTGAGCAAATAATGCACTTGTGCGGCGGTGGATTCGAAGCTGCGCACGACCCGGCTCGCACGCTCCGCGCGTGAGCAGCTACTGGGCCATTCTTTACCACGTGGACTTTGACCGCGAATATCTCGGCCAATTTTGGTCGCACAACATTAAAAAAAAAAGCGTTTTGCTCGCACTGACACCCCGTATACGCTCACAAAGAGAACTCCGGTTGTAAATTACCCTGTATAGAAGGAAAAAATACAAAGAAAAGAAAAAACGCAAATGGAAAGAAGAGAAAACGGAGGCAGGTCTCCAGCACCCTAACTAGTACTAATTCCTAACTATAGAGAGACAGGGAGGCGAGAGTTTCGGCAAACAAAAAAGTAAACTGAAACTAAACCACTCCCGGATGAGTGAGATCCGAACGGACGTGAACGACGGGGCAAAAAGTCACGGCTAGATGCTCCAACGATGGCTCAGTTATTATTTCATTATTTCCATTAATTTAATATCCAGCACTGAATTCCGCAGGGGTTGAAGAATAACGAACAAACTCTGACGTTCGTATGTACCCGGCGAGGCAACCCGCTCGCCTCGGTTCATCTGGTCTCGTGGGTTATAACGTGAATATAAGGGGAAACACGGACAAAGTTCCCCGTTAAAAAGTCGAGGGTATAACGCGAAGGGCGCCTTGTTGCGGGGGCGTAAGAGAGAGAGAGAGAGTCAGTGTGTGCGCTCCGGGTTGTCGGCTGCCTCGGAGATGGAGATCTGACTTGTTAATTTTTTGCCACCGACATTGCGTATAAATTCAAATCGGGCGGTGGCGCATGAAGAGAGAGAGAGAGAGAGAGAGAGAGAGAGAGAGAGAGAGAGAGAGAGAGAGGGACGCTTTTTAATTGATAGCTCGGATATCGTGTACAGAACTCCTGTAGACCGTGGCTGAAAAAAAATATCCGTGAAAAGGCGCAACTTTATTTTTCTTTCTTACTATTGTCCATTATTTATTAATTTCCTACAAATATAAAATGAGTTTTTTTAATTGCTTAAAATTATGAATTATTTTTTAATTTATTTTTATTGTACATTCAGTTTTTTATTTTGTATTTCTTAATCTGATAAATGAATTTTATATTAATACAACATAAATTAATTATTTGTATTCCTTAATATTACAAATTATACTATTATTGTTACAAATTACATACCTAATATTATCTATTTGACCTTTTTTTCTTCTTCTTATTATTATTGTTAATCGAGCTGAGGAGCGTCGGCTGGCGAAATAAAAAAAATAAAAAACAATAATTGCATCACCAGATATAGTTTGATGACCCAAACAAACCCAAACTCGGCGCCGAATGCGCTGCGACAAATTTTACGAGATTAGATTATATGTCGTTGTATTGCACATTTATTTCCTTTCTTAAATTTCTTCCGGATTTCAGCTACGAAAAACACTCAACATTTTTTTGACACTTTTTATGCAGACATTTGCAACCTTGACCGGCAAAAAAAAATTGACATATCAATAAAAGTAAGAAAATTAAAATGAAAAAAAGATTGACAACATTGCAAAATTCTGCACGTCGCTAGCGATTTGAAAAAATACGTTATTCACAGCAGAATACGTCGCGTGATGCCCACCCAAGCAAACCCAAAAACAAACCCACTGGGCCTTTCTCAATATCATTCAATTTCCCTATTACCTGAAATTTTCTCCATATTTAAAAATGATAGAAAAATTAATAAATATTTCGTATAAATACTGTAAACCCAAACAAATCCAGATTGCACGTTCAAACCCAAACCGGGACCTTGGAGTGGACATTCCCAAGCGTGTCTACATAATGGACACATTTAGAAAGAACTGTTTGGTGGTGTTTGGGTTTACAGAATTTATACGAAAAATTGACGCGAAGAAATAATTTCTCTCGGTGTATTGGGTGTCGAGTCAAATGGACGAAAAATATGGTTCCAAAAGTTTCCGTCCTATGTTCTTTTTTTCATTTCGGCGAGCGTATTTTCCGGTCACCCTCTTCAGCGGGGAACTCATGTGTCGCCCTTGTTTGTGTTCACTCCACCTGCCTGACGTGAGGAAGAAAAAAGCCTGGATAAGGAAAAGATCTTGAGGAGCTTGCGAACCGTCGTGGCGACGAGGAACGGCCAAGCCTAATTAGACACCGAATGTCGAGAACTCCGTGGGTAAACTCTTCGAATCTCAAACTCCGAAACAAAGGGAGTCCGCGCGTCGAGTGATACGGGAGAGTAGTATAAACGGATCGAAGAAGCAAGATGGGAAACAAGAGTGAGCAGAGGGAAAAATAAATGGGGGATGTACATAGGGTGCTTCATGGAAAATGATCGGCAATTGGGTAAAGTTTTAAGCACCGTTTTTTGATTATTACTATTCGAGCTAATACCAGTTTTATTAATTTTTTCGTATCCCAAGGACATCCAAAGGTCACGATAGGCCATTTGAAAACTAAAAGACGAGAACTAGAAGTTTTGAAAATAGGAGTTCGCGTCTGGAAAAGTTAACCGTCTATTTGACGCTGCCTCCAAATTTTCGTCGCGAGCTTCTTCAGATCTGAAAACAAAAATACCTTTTTTTAGAAAGCGCACTATAGGACTATTTTTTTAAAAAACTACAATATCTCAAGGGTATTATCTACAATTTTTACACAAAAGTATTGCAGAATGCAATATTTAGGATTTTAAGTAGAGAAGGTCGTTTTTTTTTTTGGATTTTCCATGTTCAAGATTTTCTTTAGCCGCTTTATTATTTTATTTCTTCGGGTACCGCAGGTTTTCCATATTTTAGAATGTAAAATGTATGATCCAGAATTTTATTGAACCAATTAGACCGGTGGGCCTCGTAGGAGAGCCGTTTGAAAACGAGTGGGGTCGTCTTGACCCCACGCGAAGAAGACACGCGAGTCTTGAGTGGAAGTTTCGTCTAACAAGGAACCGATTTCGATGAAATTTGGCATGCTTGTAGAAGGGGTAAAAATAGGCGACACGTATTTTTTTATATCCGCGGAGCCTGATTTTTAAGGGTTGAAACTCACCCTCCAACATTGGGGTGCTTTTCGTCGTTAACGTTTTAACGATACGAGATATGAAAAAAAAATTCAAATTGCAACATTTAGTGGTGTTTCCTGATGTCAATTTTCTAGTGAGTCACCCGGTATATAGACCGTCGTGCGACGGCCCCTGGTGATGTCCCGCTGGTGTGGGTTGAAAATAAAAACTTTAGCAACTCTCACTATTGAAACTGCACGAGCATCCTCCGGTCTCTATCTTTTCCCTCCCTATCGCGAAATACACCTCGCTCGGTTTACCTCTTCCCTCTTGTTGCTTCTTCTTTTTCTTCCTCTTCTTCCTCCTCTTATTCCGCGACTTTATAGTTTCAAACTGTCGCATGGAATAACGAAGTCGGGAAATAAAATTGCCGGGTATAGCTATCCGGGGGCTCTCCCTCCTCGCGACCCAGCAGAACATAGATATTCCCTCCAATGGAAGATTCTTGAGAATTCGGAGCCTTTTTTTAATACACCGTTTAAACGCGAGAGAAAAAGGTTATTGCAGGTCGAAATATTGACTTTGGAGTAGCGCACTTGCGTAGGGATTTGGCTTGTTCTTTCTGTACCACTTTGGATCATCATTGCCTAGTGGCGAATCTTCCCGAAGTCATCATTCCACTTTTGGAACTGGTCGGTCCAGAGTCTAGGCAACTGCCACTTGGAAGGTTTGCCTGCCTGCGTACACTGAGAAAAAAAAACCAATTGAATCAAAAAAATATATTGGTTGATCCAAATAAAAGTGCTGCCGCAGAGTGCCACCGATATATGACATTGTTACAATACTATGAAATATTGGAAAATGTGATTGATTTAAATAACATATTATTTTGGTTGAAAAAGTTCTTCTGCTCTCTGAGTATCTACATTATCCTTCAAATAAAATTGTATTCTATTGACATCATTCTATACACAATCTGTAAATGTATTGGATGAAATAATTCAGCGGTTGTTACAACATTTTTTATTTCGTACCAAAAATATGATCAATAGAATTAATTATTTCTTTACTACATCAAAACGAATATGCCATGGGACCTAAGTTTTTCAATTTGTTTTAAATCTTAAATAAAAAGTGAGCATTAGAATGATCATCGACGATAATAGTGGAGAGAATATCAGACATTCAACTGATTAGAACAAATACTACACTTTGATCTTAGCCACAGGCCAAGAAGCGATACTCTTTAGAGTTTCTCCAGCGTTTAAGTAGATTTACGGTTCGCGCTACGCTTACGAGAAGCGAGCTCGCGTGCGGCTTCTAGCGGTTACTCCGAGAACTACGGGTTTCCTCACACCTATAATTTCGGTGGCGCTCGGCCATGATATGATTGAATTTTTTCAACCACATGCGCACGAAACAAATTTTATTTCCGCATAATTTTCTAACCAATTCAAACATTTGCTTAATGTTTTTCGATCAAAATAAAATATTATTTTTTTAACGAATAGTATACTCGGAAATCAATATCGGATATGGTGAAAAAATAAAATAACATATTTACTCAATCGAAATTTTATCTGAATCAAACGAGCTAAATTCAATTTCTGTTGTGTACTCGAATCAACAATATTCGTGTTATGAATTCAAACGATTTTTTGTTCTTTGCAGAAAATGCATTCAAAACTATATAATTTGTTCGCGATGATTTTTTAGATAGTTTCAATAATATACTGTTCTCGGCTAACAGAATATATTTTGAATGAAAAAAAAAACTTTTAATTTTATCATGTTATTAAAGTCAATAGCGTTTTGTTTATTTACACCAGCGTTATTTACATAGCGATTATTTACACCAACAATTTTACTATTGAATGAACGAAATTTCATTCAATAACACCAATGCTATTGGATCAATGATTTTTTTTTTCTCAGTGTAGTCCACTTTCAACTGGCCATTTTTACTGTCCATTTCATTGAACTGCGCAGCGTGCTAGTGAAACACAGTTGACTAGGTAGACTGTCAGAATCCAGCAACGTCATACCCCAGCAATGACGTAACTCAGAAATGTTGCATCCCCGAAATGACACCAAACGGGAAACATATCCATTCGATTTGCAGACGCAATCAGTGCTGTCCGTCAACAGCAAAATCCTTCCAGACTTTGATGTACCGAAATTTTCCATTTACACTGACACTTCCTGAAAACAGCACCTCTAGAATGTGCAATTTCTGGGCTATGACTCATCGGAATTACGTCGCATCAAGACTATGACGTTTCCTGATTTTGACAGCCTACCAACCGTCCGTCATCCATTCACAGATTTTCAGGCATCAAGAGCAGAAAATTGCTGCTGCAGCAGGATGCCTTCAAACTCAGCTTGACGAGATGAGAGGCCATCAACGTGGCGGAAGTTGGGTCAGGAAAAGCAACGGCTCGTGATTTTGGCATCAAACTGGCGGAATTGTCGGAAAGGTGGTATTAGCGATTCTGCAGATCTGGTATGCCCGAGAGCCTAAAGGGGTTCAACTGTAGAGTAGGATTGGTGGGGTCGAGCGAGAAACTGGCAGCAGTGGTGCGTCTCGAGCCTTCACAGGGTATAAGTGCTATTCCGTGTACGTTTCAACCCCCAGTGTGCTTGAAGCCTTCCCTCGTTGCGATGAGTCGCTTACTAGGCCGCCCTCTCCCACCCCCTCGGGGTGTCTCAATCACGTCCGTTTGAGTCAGTTCCCTCTGGTGGAGAAGGGTCAAACAAGCCAGGGTAACCCCCGATCTATCCCTCTCGTTCTCACAGCGCATCCTTCGTGCATGTTATGGTGCAGGATATTCTTAAGAGGGGGGGAGGGGGTAAGGTTAATTTGCTATAAAAAAGCATATTAACAGTTAATATATATTTATTTATGTAATTAGTACATAATAAAAGGACATTTAAAGAATATTCTTCAAAATGTTCATTAATAATTATGCAGAAATGAGCCATTGACTGCAAATCTTCGCAGACGCCTAAAAAAAAGTTACATTGCGGTGAACCGTATAGCTCATCACTGGATCATCTGAAATGAAAAACCCAAAACGATTCCATTAGTTCGTAAGTTCCTTGAGGTAACGCTGATGGGTTTTTTTAAATTGTTTTTTTAATTGGTTACTCTGAGAAGTCAAAATAACGATTTTTTCATTTAAAAAATTGGAAATTTTGTTATTGTAAATTAAATTAAAATTAATTAAAAAATTAAAAGCTTGACAGCGTTATCTCGTAATTTATGTTTAGGAAGAGTGTGTAAAATTTCGAAATGATCGGTGCAGTAGATTTTGAGCTAGAGAGTTCACCGACTTGGAAAATGCTAAGTATGAGAAAAAAACGTTTAAAAGTTACAAAGATTTGTACACTAGAAAATAAAAATTTAAACATCAATAAACGAGTGTTTTTTTCATATACTTACACAGAATCAGCGATGCCAGGCCCATAAAGCATTCATGTGACAAAATAAAAAACGCGAAAAAAATACCTTGCCCCCCCCCCCTTAAACGTCGAGCATATATAAATAATGCACTTCCTCCGTTTTCCGAAACGTCATTCCGCCCCGATCCTTGGAAAGCACCCCGGAAGTCATTTTATTGTGGACTCGGGTAGGTAAAGCCTGATGATGATCCCAATAACCATAATGGACCAGGAAAGATGAGCGGACACGGCAAACTTGTCCACACGCTGATTTATGGTGTTCCGATTGGCAGTTTGAAGTCACCAACTGGCAACGCACAACTGCCATGATACTTTTTTCCAAACTTCCACAAACAACCGTCCAGCTACCGACGATAATCTGCCACTCATTGACGTATCCCAAAGTAAACTGGAAACGCCAATAATACTGGAGAACACGATGATGTTCGATACTTCCCCAACATCCCGAAGCCATTTTCCATCTCATTTGGCAAAACAAGCTGACGCTTTAGGGTCGAGGTAGAGCTAGGAAAACTATCCAGGGAAATTCTGCATAACATCGCAGCCCAAAAGAGAGGTCAATTTTCAAGATTTTTTTCTGACGAGATCATCAGGATGACGAGGTTGGAAATTTACACATAATTCATACAGAGTCTTGCCAAGTTTGAGTTTTTTTTTGTATTGAAAAATATTGATTATCAATGAAGCCATAATTGTTTAAACAAAGTGCCGCCACCGCTGTAGACCAATCCGTGTAGGTGAATCTGGCATCTAGGCTCATCCTAAATGGAAAAAAATGCTTGTTCGACTCCGAGCCCTCCGAAAAATGGGCGGACACGGCAGACTTTTCCAAACCCTGATTGATGGTGCTTCGGTTGGCAGTTCAGAGTCACCAACTGGCAACGCACAACTGCCATGATACTTTTTTTCCAAACTTCCACAAACAATCGTCCAGCTACCGACGATGATCAGCCACTGATTGACGTATCCCAAAGTAAACTGAAAACGCCAATAATACTGGAGAACACGATGATGTTCCATACTTCCCCAACATCCCACGGCCATTTTCCGTCTTATTTGGTGAAGCAAGCCGACTCTTTAGGGTCGAGGTGTAGCTAGGAAAACTATCCAGGGAAATTCTGCATAACATCGCAGCCCAAAAGAGAGGTCAATTTTCAACATTTTTTTCTGACGAGATCATCAGGATGACGAGGTTGGAAATTTACACATAATTCATACAGAGTATTGCCAAGTTTGCATTTTTTCTGTATAGAAAAATATTGATTATCAATGAAGCCATAATTGTTTAAACAAAGTGCCGCCACCGCTGTAGACCAATTCGTGTAGGTGAATCTGGCAGCTAGGCTCATCCTAAATGGAAAAAAATGCTTGTTCGATTCCGAGCCCTCCGAAAAATAGGCGGACACGGCAGACTTTTCCAAACGCTGATTGATGGTGCTCCGGTTGGCAGTTCAGAGTCACCAACTGGCAACGCACAACTGCCATGATACTTTTTTTCCAAACTTCCACAAACAATCGTCCAGCTACCGACGATGATCAGCCACTGATTGACGTATCCCAAAGTAAACTGGAAATGCCAATAATACTGGAGAACACGATGATGTTCGATACTTCCCCACCATCCCACGGTCATTTTTCATCTTATTTGATAAAGCAAGCCGACTCTTTAGGGTCGAGGTATAGCTAGGATAACTATCCAGGGAAATTCTGCATGACATCGCAGCCCAAGCGACAGGTCGATTTTCAATATTTTTTTCTGACGAGATCATCAAGATGACGAGGTTGGAAATTTACACATAATTCATACATAGTCTTACCAAGTTTGAGTTTTTTTTGTATTGAAAAACATTGATTATTAATGAAGTCATTATTATTTAAACAAAGTGCCGCCATCGCTGTAGACCTATTCGTGTAGGTGAATCTGACAGCTAGGCTCATCCTAAATGGAAGAAAATGCTTGTTCTACTCCGAGCCCTTAAAATGCACCTGCAGAGTTTCCACAGCCAACGGATCATGCAGATCACCAAGCGATTTTGTTCGTGAAACTCGAGAACCCCGGCCCTCCAGTTATTCAAGATGCATCCATCGCAAAAAGATGGCCCCCTCTTGACGCGGGATATGTACACGGTGCAGGAATATTGCAGCGCGCAACTCTGCAGAATTTCGGGCTCGCTCGGTCCCTTCGTCCGTTGCTCTCACACATGCAGCGTTGATTTTCATTTCAATGACGTGTATGACTCTCCGGTTCGAGAGAGAGGGAGATGAAGAGAGAGAGAGAGAGAGAGAGAGAGAGAGAGAGAGAGAGAGAGAGAGAGAGAGAGAGAGAGAGAGAGAGAGAGAGAGAGAGAGAGAGACAGCTGATGTGTATCGTGTGAATACGCGAGGGCATGAATGTTTCATCGATTCGTTTGCGGAGGCGAAGTGATTCCCGGGCAAAGTCCGTGCGCGCTGCACTGATGGAGGGTTGTGACGGTGATGACATGATTTATTCATGTCCTCCGAAATCGATCGTCCGGCAAAACCGTCATACACTGTGCCCGCGCAACATCATCGCGGAGATAGCAGCACTTAATGGCCCCCGCGTATGCTTGCCGCGAAATATGATGATGATGATGATGATGATGGTGTTATACGTCACGGTTGCCTCCTCTTTCTCTCTTCGCCCCTTGGCGAGCCCAGCCTGGGGCAGTCCCCCGCCCGCTGATGGTATCCGCCTCGTCGGCGTGACACCTGTGACCTGGATCATTAAATCTGCATTTTGATTTTTTTCGCCTTCTCCGGCCCATCATTCCCGGGCGGGATTCGCTTCGGAATATGGAGGTACGTGTTTTTCCACGCGGGAACGATGATGAGGCAGGACGGATGGCTTGATACAGTTGGATCCGATCGGTCACAAATGGCCTGTATCCAGAGAGAAATGGAGAAAGATCGAACGGTCGAGATCGAGCAGCGGTTACTCAAGATTACACATACAGGGTGTACCGTTCAAGTTGATGCAACGGAATATCTCGAGATGGATGCGTCTCAGGAACAAATGGTTCGGACAAAAGTTTCACTGTTTTGATGAACGCTAATGATGGTGGTGGTTATTGTTTGTTTGATGGTTATTTTTAAGGTTATTTCAAGGTTGACTCGAGTTTTCGCATGGAGACTGATACGTGTTATATCGAAATCATTTTTCACGTGATAGAATGTATAACTTTTGCCTAAAACTTTTTTTCGTTGGACTTAAATTTTTCAAGATATACAAAATATTGTGTACTGATTTATTGGACGCTATTTGGTTGAATATTCAAAGAATCTTGAATAATTGATGTCAAATGGAAAAAAACAGTTTCAAACAAAAGTCACACATCGTCTTCCGCAAATAATGATTCTGGAATAAAAAATATCAATTTCTATTTAAAAACTCGAGACGACCTTGAAATAGCCTTAATAGTTCAGTCGTGATATATATTGGAATCGGAATAAAATGAGAAGAAGGCTAGTTTTTCGATACGTGATTCCCAAACATCAGGCCGTAGGATTTTTTTAGGGGATGAAGGGGGATGGGGGTGGATTAATGCCAAACTGCAACTCCCACGAGGTTGGCGCAGGGATAAAAAATGTTCAGAAAAATCCGGGCTTTATTTTTATCCACAGCATGAAGTCGTGGAAGTTCATTTTGGGGGTAAAATTTTGAAAAATCAGCTTCAATTCGATAACTCTTTAGGAAAAATTCATACAATTTTTGTTCAAATGGGAACATTGTAGGCCTTGAAAAGTCACGTCGATAGAGTATTTAATGATCCTTCTACAATAATATCTTCACCCCCCCCCCCCCCCAAATGGTGAAGTATAAAAAAATGGTTTATTGAATACGTCAAAAGCAATCGATTTTTCGGGGATGGCTTAAATATACGAAATGTAGAGAATAATTTTTTCTATCTTCTCGTTTCCATGGACCACCCTTGAATGTTGCATTTTCGAACCCCTCTCGGGGGTTGAACATTCAAATTGAATTTCTGGAAAAACCAATGACCGAAAATAACGAGATACGACTTCGGCGCTGCGGACAAAAATGTACCTGAGCGTCCAAGCTACAAATTGTCCCACGGTGGCGAATTCGTGCGGTCAATAGTTTTTCCAGTATTTAATTTTGAATTTTCACCCCTCGAGAGGGGGTTGGAAAATCAAAATTCAAGGGTGATCCATATAAACGAAAATATAGAGAAAAAGATTCTCTTCATTTCGTACATTTAAACCATACCCGAAAAATACATTGTTTTTGAGTTATTCAACAAACAATTTTTTTTTGGTATTTCATCCATTTTTTTGGCGGCGAAGATTTTATTGGAGAGTGATGATCAAATACTCGATCGACGCATCTTTTCACGGGCTACAACGTTCCCTCTTAAACAAAAAGTGTACGAATTGTCCCTGAAGAGTTATTGAATTAAAACTGATTTTTCAAAATTGCACCCCATTTTTTCACCCTCAAAATGAACTTCCACGACTTCGGCGCTGTGGACAAAAAGCCCGGATTTTTCTGAACATTCTGTCTCACGGGGGGGGGGGCCTCCTCGTAGGGGTTGTAGTTTGGCATCAACCCACCCCCATCCCCCTTCATCCCCTAAAGAAAATCCTGCACCCCGATTTTCAGGCAAACTTGGATTTATCACCCGCGGCACCTACAGAATCGCCTGTGAAAAAACTGGCCTTCAATTTTTTCCCGATTACGGGATTGTTCAGCGCCAGCACGACTATAAAACCATCGACCGACAAAAAATGCACCACCACCATAATTTTCATTACCCAAAACCGTGGAACTTTCGTGTGACCCATTTTTTCACCAAAAAGCATGGCTTTCTTAACGTTCCGTTGGACCATTGGAACATGCCACCCGGTACACGCCCCTATGAACTTTCGCGTCTAAGCTCTCCGTATAACTTGATCAAGACAATTGGTCCGCGGAGATCGATCGAGTAGGGCGCCCGTCCGTGGCTTGCCACGAGTGATCCGCGCCCACGCCAGCCAAGTCTTGGTAAATTAGATGATCCAGATAAGTCGAACGTCTCACGGTCCACTTTGACAAATGCCAATACGAGTATAGCCGAGTCCCCGCCGTATCTCACTGTATTACTCTTCCGTAAATGGAGCAGCAGCCAGCCATGAACTTCGGTATAATTCCAGCGTCCGATGGATTGGCCCTGTCCGCTCGGTTTAGCCAAGATCAGGCGAGAAAGATGCGATCGGGAATTGTAGATTAGCGGTCATTTGGCGAAAGCCAGTGGTGAGGCGACAGATCGAACGGAACGGATAAGAAGTGTAGGAAGAGGAGGGTGGAGGATCGAATAAACCGCATTGGGCGACTTGGCTATCGGAGGTCACGAAGATGAGCACTGCATAGGATATTGAAGCCGGATGTGCTGCTCTGGCAAATCGGCTGGGGTTTGGCCTCTGGTGATATGCGATCGTCGTTCCCAGCTCGAAACTCTAATTAATACCTCACCGATTCGTTTGAGCTCAGGTGACATACGAGCCTCGCTTGGCCCGCGGTATCCTATTGCCTATGGCCCCACAAGTGGTGTCCAGGATCCCGTTGGAAACACCTAACACCCTGGTATGTGCCACTGCGCGCTGCTTGCGGTCACCGGCAATCCCCCACGATCATTGAGCTCCCCCATCCTGGATATCCTCGCCCCCTACAGGTCCCAACCCCTGGTCATTTGTTATCCTTCCACCGCAACTTTCTCCCAACTTCCTTCCGTCTTCACGTTACATCCGTGCCCATTTGTAAACCCGCACAGCCTCGAGCAGCTGGCCACAAACGTCATCCGGGGGTAGGCAAACGGACAAGTATTTCGCCCAAAAGCCTTCGATCGGACCTGACTGCAAGCTGGACGCATGGCACCACACCTAAATGTGGCAAATACGTGTGCACCTTAAAGTCCTGGAGAAGCGGCAACGTATTTGAGGTGGATGACGAATGAAACGTCTTCGTGTTACGTAGCCCAAAAGTCAAACGGAAGCGAAGAACCCGAACGGTGCACCAAGATCGCGCCACAAACGCGAGACGGTATTCCCATACTGGTAGTTCTTCTCGTTCTTTTAACGTCGGGGCATTGGAACCTAGCTGCCTTCATGGTTCAGTAAAAGAGACGAAAACCCAGCACTTTTTAGCGTAGTATATGAATTTTTGACTGGAGGTAGATGGTTGCATACTGAAAGTAAACCCAATAAAATGTTGCCCCTCAACTCGAACCAACCCTAAGAAATAGGGGTTGGAAACTGAAAAATCGCCGTATCTCGATAATTCATAGTCCAATCAAAAAAGGTTCCAAACAAAAGTTGTTTGAAATAATAAAATTCGTATAAAGTTATCTTACGTCTAATCCTCTAACTTCGAAAATAGCGGCGCAAAAACGATGCGAAAATTTGGGGTTGATGCGTGTGCGAGCGGAGTAGATATATCGCTGCGTCCTTGTTTGGGTTTATTATTACAAACAACTTTTGCTTAAAAGATTTTTCGATCAGACGTTTAATTATCGAGATACGGCGATTTTCAAGTTTTCAACCCCTATTTCTTAGGGTTGGGGCGAGTTGGGAGCAACATTTTATTGGCGTTACTTTCAGTATGCAACCATCTATCTCCAGTAAAAAATTCATATTCTCCGCTAAAAAGTGCTGGGTTTTCGTCCCTTTTATTGGTATTATTAGGATCCGGTCTAACTGCTTCACCCACTTGAAGCGGAACGTTCTCTCTCTACGTCTTTCTTTATATATATGCACGTGCGTGTTTGCTCTCGGCTTCGCCTGCGTTCAAATCCTACTGCCAACAAATTTGCCCTCTTAAAACTACATTTTTTTAATCTTCAGCAGAATTCCAAAAAATCCTTTATAAGATACTGACAAGTATCTATCCCTTTGTGTTTAGTTAATTTTTTACGTCTATCGTCGTACCTGATTTTTTTAAATATCTTATTTGTAAAAGTAATTATCCAATGACACTTTGCGAAAGCGGAAACTACCCACAATCCCTAACTATTCATAGATTTTTATTTCACTATTCGCTTATTTCTCCATTTCTGTAGTTGTTTTTTTTTATTTGTATTCGTTTGTTGCTGCAGTCCGTTTGTTCAATGTCAACGCTGTGTTTGTTTCCATGCTCGTCCATTGTTTGGGTTCGTTTGGGTAGCGTGATGCTCGATGACCTGAATCATATTCCACCCTCTATGCTGTGCTTCTGTGAAAGATTCGTCGAAATCGATTCAGCAGTTCTCGAGTTATAAACGCATGAATGTACAGGTAGACAGCCGGAGTATTTTTGTTCGAAGTACGATTTTCGTCCTTGTTTTCGCTGATGTCTGTAAGGAAATTTAGTAAAAATAAAAAATCGAGGCAAAATATCCCTTACAGTTATATATATGTGTGTGTGTGTGTGTGTGTGTGTGTGTGCGTGTGTGTGTGTGTGTGTGTGTGTGTGTGTGTGTATACCTATAACGAACGTGGCATTTACTACGAGCACACTATACTGTATCGTCAGACTACCGGAAGATATACGACAAGTACAACTTAAGAGCTCTATGGTCTAATGCCTACACTAAATGTGTTAGTTGTGTATACATATATATGCGTATATTCATCGACCAATACACACACACACACACACACACACACACACACACACACACACACACACACCCATGTATATATATATATATATATATATATTGGTGGAAAGTAGTTACATTGCATATAGACACAAGCCATTGTAGATATGTACGAAGTAGGTAAGTGAAGTTCATACTTCTTCGTATTCCGGTCCTGCCTTTATCCTTTATTCTGCAAAGGCTTCGCTACACCCATTTCGGCAATCTCTTATTTTCAACCTTCTCTCTCTTTCTTGTTCTCTCTCTCTCTCTCTCTCTCTCCCTCTCTCTCTCGCTCTCTCGCTCTATTCTTGTACCCAGCACGCATATAGTCCATGCTGCTCTGCCATTCATTTCTCTTTTTGTTCTCCTCTGTGCTCCTTTTTCTGCCTCCCTCGCCCATTCGTCCGTGTAGTGGTAACGCAAAAAGCGGAAGTAAGAGGAACTAACTCCCTAGCACGTAATTCGAATTCGTTCGATACGAGGACGAAGGGAAAGAGAGAAATAGAGCGAGAGAGAGAGAGAGAGAGAGAGCCAGGAAAGTCCGATGGTGCCAGGTCGACCCTCAAACTGAGTGAGAAACGAGAGGACGATTCCCTTGGCCCTTTTATATTCCCAGATACAATCGTGGATTCCGCCTAAACCCACCGAGCCAGCGCCAATACTCACCGAGCAGCATCACTCAAATGGCACATAATCCCAAAGAAACCTAACGAACAGGCTGTATAAATCTTTGCTCTTTCAACTTTCAACGTCCTTCGTGATCCGCGGAACAATTCGCGATGGGCGTATGACCGAAAAATTCACGTCGAAGAATAGACGGGAATGTATTTTTGGGGACGCCGTGATTTTTCATCATCGCACAAAGTTTCGTTCAACAATGAAATTTCAACGTGTATTCGTATCTCCAGGGCGAGGAGAAATTGGACTCTCGAGAACGGAAAGTATCCGTTCAGATGTCGTATCGCATCAATTACATGCGCTCTTTTGTAATTGTAACAAAAACCATTTATTTTTTGCTCAAAAACAATACGTCTGATATCCGCATGGAGCTAATTCCTGTTTTAATGATGTTTTTCTCCACACCAAGGTCATACCAAGGTCGTCGTGTATTTTTCAAAGTTGAAGAGGGCAAAAGCAGGCGTTTCCATGAAAAGGGGCATTTTTAATCCAGTTTGACGACGCGATCGAAAAAAAATTAGGAATTGGAAACGTCGACTTCAACGAACCATCCAAACTTCGTCTGTACTTTGTATTTGGCTGAAGTCAATATTCACAGGAACTTCCACGTGTCCATTGTTGCGTCACTCTTCCGGTACATGGAAATTTCGAAAGGAATATACCAGACTTAGGTAGCCCAACCCAATCCGCCTGGACAGCATCCTCAGCATGACGAGCCAACTTGCCATTCGAATGGGATTCGTCAAGAACCCCTCGATTCAGGTCGAAGGATGAGTCAAAGTTAACCGCGAGTTAACGTCGAACGTCTCATAACTGGGCAGCCAGAATTGGTAACGGTAGAAAAAAAAGAAACATACCAAAGGGGCAAACGGCACTCGTGGCTGGAATAGCTTTGCGTTTGATCCCTGGGAGTAGACGGTGCGACGGTATCACGTTTCTTGCTCTTTCTCTTCTGCTCTGTCGACCTTCTCGGCTTTCAACGTTCACCTCTGCAGCTCTCTTTCTCCGTCTCACCTTCCCCCCCCCCCCCCCAACACACACAACGCATAACGAGCTGTTGCCATTCCACTTTCTTTCCGATGAGCACGTTTGCCGCTGGTTGAGCAAACGTTTGCATTTCCCCGTCCCGAAGCGTTCACCTCGCACCCTCACGAGCCGTCGGGCTCTTTCATTATATCAGTGCAAGTCTGGAGCGATGCCTGTCGTCTATGCAGAAGGAGCATGTCTCACAATCGCGTGATCGGTGTGTCTTCGCAATCTCCAACGACCATAAGCATAGACGGCAAGAATGCTGATGAAGATGAGAGTGGATGGACACTCTCGGTGAGCGATTACTCACCCTCTTCGAGCCCTTGCCAGTGAGCATTTTTTTCCGTCCTCCAATCTCACGTGCATGTCAGCCTGGAGCCCCCGACATCGAGGCAAAAATAAATTCATCGCCGAGAATGCATTAATTAAGCGTAATGTCATTCTCCGGAGTGCCAGCTTGAAGGAAGTTGGAGGCCTCTGCAGCGAAGACAGGCTAGTGTGGACATTGCTGCTTGATGCACAATGAATGGCAACCGAGTCCGCGATCCAACGTGAGCAGGCGACATTCGGCAAGTCGCGTTGACGCTCGGAACTTCTTCAATGGAGTGCCAACAACTGTACGCGGTCCTTCATCGCCTGATTAATATGGAAATACAGCTGCGCAAGGGTATTATCGAAATAGCGATCGCGATAGACCCATGTGTAAATGTCTCGGCTGTCCTACGATGAAATTGTACACGCCCACGGCCACCTCTGCCTCCAACAGCGGCCACCTTCTCGGCATAACCTGCGGAACTTCCAGAGATCGGAATCTTTTGGTCTTCACCCTCCTCGTCCATGGCTTGCATACACCCCATCGCCACTAGCCGCCCTCGTGTCCCTTTCAGAGTGGTTCACCCACACACCCACACGTGCATACCTTCAAGCTGGTGGATTATTAATTAAAATGATGCCGGGGACGTCTTTGCTCGTGTCTCCACCCCAACGAGCCACAACCCCGTCGGCATCAGCTTAGGTAATATTTACAAGAGCCTCCTGGAGCTTAGACCCGGCAGCCTGGCTCGCTTCGCCACCTCTGGCCTCCTACACGCGGCTTAGGGTTTTGCCTCTACATGTGCCTTTCCTCGCACCACCGTTGCCCGATTACGGGCGCGGTATTGATTAAACGCAATACTTGCGGATGGGGTGCCACACCACTGGGCGGGATGGCTGGCCCCGTTGAACGAGCTGCAACGGGGTTGCTCAGCGAGCGGGTACACTCCACAGCAGCAGCTCTCTATGGCTCATTAAACGATGGTGCGAGTGCGTCTGAGTGTTTCCTCGAGCTGGAGGAAACGGAGTTGCGCTATCGGGCGATTGGAGGTACTCGTTGGAGGTATGCGGCTTTTGTGGAAAGGGTCGTGCTGGCAATTAATATTATTTATCGACGTCTTAATCGGGCTGGCCACATCTGACTAACATCTCTTATTCGCTCATACCAAGGGCTTCGGCGCGGTCTAGCTACTAGTTCCCAACTGCTAGACGCTTCTCGGCTTACCCCAGACTGCCGGTATACATCTGCAGCTACGCCCCGGGGCTTCGACGCGATCGGGGGCGGGGGGTAGTAACGACGGTATTACCCTCGCAGTGCGGAATACGAGACTCCGGTGTACGGTATATCTAGCTGGTACACACGTATGTGTGGGAGGTTATCATTCGCGATATCTGGAAGCCCTGTATGGGAAGCAACCAAGGAAGATGGAGAATCCGTAGCTTCTTGCTGCTCTCGGAGACTGGAAAAACCCGAATTGATTTATCGAGATTATTTATCACGTTGCTCTTCGTGGATTGGAAGAGCTCGAAGTGTTCGAGCAAGAAGCCGCAATGGATCTCCCGGCGCCACTTATCGGATATGATTCCTTATCCGGTGTTTTTTTCCATCCGCCTCTCTGCTTCCCTCATCGCGACTCTCGACCTATTCGCCTTAATCCTCATTCCTCGAAAGTGCCTAAGATTTCGAGCCAGACGCGCGGATAAACCTCCGGTCGAATCACGATGAACGATGTCTCATCCCCGATGTGTTTATGGCTGTCCATTTCTGATGCAAGACACCTAATTTATCGCCGTTTGCACAGAGGGTAACTGCGCGGCGAATATCCTGGATCTTTCTCATTAAGGGGAGTACCGCGTGTCGGTGGAAAGCGAAACTTTTGTTTGGGCAAAGATTGCTGCACGTGTGTATGTCCGTGAAAAAGCAATAAACTGCCACTTGCACACCGAATAACGCGAGCTCGTGCCACTACGGATCGTGCTGGTCAGTTGAGGCACCGATGTAACCCAATAGCGAGCCCACTGGCGGACTCACGTGTGCATCAAGGCGAGCCTTCTGCACGCATCCGTTTCTGCATCATGATTCCGCTGTGCAAGTATACGACACGCTACACGTCCCATTATGAGCTTGTAACGACGGAACGAGTATGTACCCGCATACAGTCCAGTCTCGAGGGTTGCGACAAGCTTTGCACTTGATCCTCGATTACATGCACGAACGCGAGTGCCAACTTCAAGCACAAACTTTTACCAGGCTGTGTCACTCAAATGGACGGCTAGGATTTTTCGGTCATGCTAGAATTTCCAGACCTGCCCTGCGATCAAGACCAGAATGGTGGAGTTGCGAACTTTCACGTAGCCCGAACACATGCAAGCCACACATGTTTGGAAGTAGGGAATTACTATTTGGGTATGAGCAGTATAATGGTTGATGAAGAATATTTTATCGAGATGTACATATGTTGATGGTTTTTTGTATATGCTCGTTTGACAGTATCCAAAACCGAAAATGTAGCAATGAAACGTAACACTGAACGAGCTGGAAAGAATCTTAGTGATTCTGAAAAGGATATTACGGGATATTTATTTAAAAGAATCTTACGGAATCTTTACTCAGAAGCATGATACGGAATCTTTACTCAAAAGAATCTTACTGATTTTTTGCTGTAACGGATCTTACTGATTCTTTGCTGCAAAGGATCTCACTGCTTCTGTGCTGAAAGAATCTTACTGATTCTTTGCTACAAAGGATCTCACTGATTACTTGCTGCAAAGTTTCTTACTGATTCTTTGCTGCAAATGAACTTACTGATTCTTTGCTGAAAAGGATCTCACTGATTCTTTGCTGCAATGGATTTTACTGATTCTTTGCTGCATTGGATCTTACTCATTCTTTGCTGCAATGGATCTTACTGATTCTTTGCAGCAAATATCTTACTGATCTTACTGATTATTTGCTGCAAAGGTTCTTACTGATTCTTTGCCGCAAATGAACTTACTGATTTTTTGCTGAAGAGGATCTTACTGATTCTTTGCGGCAAATATCTTACTGATTCTTCGATGCAGAGGATCTTACTGATTCTTTGATTCAGAGGATCCTACTGATTATTTCTTGAAATTGATCTTATTAATTCTGTCCCGAAAAGCATCATCCTGATTGTTTCCCCAAGAGCATTTTGCTAACTCATTTTACAAAAGGATCTTACTGATTGTTCCTTCAAAAGAATCTCACTGATTCTCTCCTCAAAAAGGTCTTATGGCTTTCTTCCTAAAAAGACTCTTGCTGCTGCTTTCCTTAAAAGGATGTTACTAATTCTTTCCGCAAAAGAATTGCACTGATCCTTTCCCTAAAAGGATCTTACTGAAAGGATTGTTATCTCAAAAGGATCTTACTCGTACTTTCCTTAAAAGGCTGATTCTTTTCTTCAAGGGTTGATACTTTACGCGCAAAAGTCGTACTACTTTTTTCCTCAAGAGGATATTACTGATTATGTTTTCAAAAGAATCTTACTGATTCTTCCCTCAAGACGATTTTGTTCACTCTTTCCCCAAAACGATTTTACTGACTCTGTCCTCAAGAAGATTCGCCTGATTTGTTCCTGGAGAGGATTTGACTGATTCTCTCCTTAAAATAATTTCACGGTTCCGTTTCTCAAGAGGACTTTATGGATTCTTTCCTCAAGATGATGTTATTGACTCTTCCCTCAAAAGAATCTTACCGATTATTTTATCAACAAGTTGTTCCCGATTTTTCTACGAGAGGATTTTACAGATTCTGTCCTCAAAAAGATCTTACTGTTTTGTTCCTAAAGAGGATTTGACTGTTTTTTTTATCGTGCTGATTTTTTCCCAAATGGAAATGACTGCTTTTTCTCTCAAGGGGATCTTACTGATTGTTTCTTCCTGATTCCCGAGGACCTCAGCGATTCTTTCCTCAAAAGAATTTCACTGATTTTTTCCTCAGAGGAATCTCACCGATTCTTACAGGCATCCTCGCGCGAGTACAGCTACACTGGGTACTCCAGCCGTACCGCAGCTCATCCTCATCCGAAAGAAATTGCCGCAGGCTCTTCTCCGAAGGAAAGTTAAGATACTCGATGCTCCATAATTAAAGAGGAATTAGCTGAACTTGAGGGGCTGGCATTTTCGCCCAGCAGCTCCGTTAGACTTGGCAAAAGTAATACTGAACGAGCAGATGAAAAACTTGGTGTCCGGGCAAGCCGTGACTAAGGGCGATACTCATTAACGACTACTTGCAAGTGAAAGCGGGCGAGTGAGAGCCTCCGCGATCATTGGCTAGCGGTACAACGTGGTGTCTTCGCGTAAGGACGTGTACGAAGACGATGAAGCCAACCGCTGGAAACTCGTCGCTAAGTAACCAGACGGTGTATATCACTTGCTCAGTCGTCAAGGGAAAATAACATTGACAGTCGCGGTAAAGTCTCCTTTCCGTTCAATGACCTCCATCCCTTCCCTCTCTCGCTCGTTGTTCCCCATTGATTCGTCATCTCTATAGGCTGCTGCCCCATACACATTGTTTGGATTTGTTTGGGTTTCAATCCAGTCGTCTCTCCTCTCAATGCTCTCCATTCGTTCAGCCCCCACACTCGTTGTTCTCCATTGATACGTCCTCATCACCACCCACGTTGCTGCCCCCATGTAGCCTGACGTTGTCCTCAGTTGATGCCTGCCTCATCCTCGCTCCGATAAATGGACAAGTCTGCGTGAACGTAGCCGCAAAGACGCCACAATTTACGTTTACTTTTCCGCTACTTAGCCTCGTATTTTTTGGCGCCGCGTCATGCTCGACTCCACTCTCGTGCCAGCGATTCAGCGATGCAGGCAAAGCTTTCACCTCCGGTTCTCCTGTGCTCCGAGGTACATCGCAGCCAAAGTGCACCCACGCTGCTTGCTCCACGCCAGCACATCTACGCCGCCCAAGTTCTCCGTGGCGTTTCTGCGGAAGCGCTTAGTTTCGAAGCACGATTTTCACGAAGCGAGGCAAGGCTCTCACTGCCTTCCGCGGCGGCGTACGGGAAACTTCCAATTGAAATATTAATTGGTCCGTTATGAGTAGCGAAGAAGTTCAGGATGGTAGAGACAGATGGAGCTTGAGAGGGGGGGGGCTCCGGTGTGCCGGAGTTTCGAGCTCGAATAAAAATGAAAAATGGACGGGAAACTTGGGGAGACAGGGAGAAAGGGGTGGCGAACCGTCGATACAGAGCAGACACACGAGCTTCACCGGAACATTGTACACTAGGAGCTAAGAGAGAAGAGCCAGAGAAAATGGAGTACGGTTGGCGTTGAAGGAGCCTAGAGGTCGTGAAGTCATTAACAGCAATAACACCAAGGCTTCGAGAGCAAGTAAAACGGCAAGGAAAAGAAAGCTCGAACCGAATCGAAACAGTCGAAGCCGATATTCAATTAATACTTCCATGGTGGTGATGACGCGAGACCACAGCTCCATTTTTCCTCATCCACCTTTCTCCATCTGTCTTCATCCTCCACCCTTTTCCACCTTTCCTTTTCCTCCCTTCCCCCGAGCTGTCCGCCCCTTCTCGACCCTCTGCCAAAGTGTCTTTCGACCTGAGTCCCAACCGGACACCAACTGTCACCAGAGGACATCAACACACGCAGCCCGCTATAATCGGCTTTTCGTTTTTTCACTTCAAAATCGTTGTCCTCCGAGCCCGCTCCGGTCTCTGGCCTTTAATAACAGGGCTAGAAAAACGCGGCTGGGCGAATCGCGCAGTAGGAGAGGCCAACGAAAAAAAAAATACCGCCGCATGACCGTCAAGAGTTGCAGGATGTGCGCTGTTCCGATCGAAATCTAGCCTGGCTAGGATGTGTGGAGTGGCTGGGCGATTCGGCGATAGTCATTGCCGCGCTCAACTCAACGGATTTGAAATCCCTGGGAGCTTTGCCACTGCCAGGAACACGACCCATCGACCCTTGCGGAAACCCATAGCTACATTGTTCACCTATACATACATATATATGTAGACATACATATATATATATATATATATATATATATATATATATATATATATATATATATATATAAGGCAATACCAAAACTGGTATTTTCATTTCCGTCTACAGCCTCGCGCTCTTTCGCGCCGGGCTTTTCCAGTACAATAGCTTCCCGTGTATTCGTGTGACGGCTCGGGGGGATGTCCGTTCAATGATAGTTACACGAATACATGCGCACGAATTGCGAACGAATTACCCGTCAAAATGTATATGCGACTCTCATCGGTGGTTGTCGATGGTTGGCTTCGCGTGTGTTGGGCGTATGGAGTGCCTGCATTCGTCGGATGTGGTGGATGGAGTCCAGGCATCGCTGCCAATAACAACCACACGCGATGCGCGCGAACACCGTACACCTCGGATCTTTCGAAGGAGAAATTACGATTACGGACGATGCGGCAGGGGGGAATTCTCTCTCTCTCTCTCTCTCTCTCTCTTCGCGTTCAGCTCTCGATCTATGCACCATAAGATCACCATGCTCTGTGATGCAACGAGAGGAACCCGGTACATGGTCATACACGTCTGTAGTCCAGAACACATTTGACATTTGGAGACGGATATGGATACGATGGTAGCAGAGAGAGAGAGGGAGAGAGAGAGAGAGAGAGAGAGAGAGAGAGGCGTGAAAAAAGAAAGTTTATGGATCAATGATTGAACCACAAAATTCAGTTTTCTCCCCCAGGGATAAAAGAGGAAAATGGCCATTGTAATGGAAAATCGAATATCTAACGGGCTATGAACATCCAGCCGCGCCGAAAATAGGCGTTTTGCGGGATGGTCTTTTTGTCAAAGGGAAATCGTAAAAAATGCGGCTAAGTATCCGTTGTGGGTTATTTATTTCGACGGCTATTGGATGTGTTTTTTTAAATTTATGTATTGAACGATAAGTTGTTAACTGCATGTTCAGGCGACTGTCGAAAGTGGACGTCATGGTCCAAGTGACAAGTGTCCAATGAGTCGATAGATCCGGAAAATCAAAGAAGCTTCTTGTCAATTTATGTTGTGATTACAGACTGTCGAGAAATTTTTTTTTTAATTTCGTTGGCAGAATACAAGAGATCGTGTTTTGAAGTCAAACATCCTTTGGGCTGTCTTGTCATACTGTCAAAATATATTGGTTTAAAAAAGAATTCGACTTTTCCATGACACTTGTAATGCAAAATCTTCACTTTCGAACTATAAAAGCGAGTTTTTAAATTATTCAATAAAAACATTTTATTTCATGACAAATTTCGCGCGCCAAATTCTCCCGAAAAGTGTGCTAAATCAAATCGATAAAAAATGGCTCGTCACGCTATAGAGAAGATTATAATATCATTCGTTATTATTAATTATATTATAATCTACACGTGTCCACTACCGCCGGCAAAATTTGTTCGGCTTCCTTCACCATTTTCCACACGATTGGTACTATTTCATTGATTTGGAAACGATGCTACATCACTGCTGAGAAGCATTTTTTCCTCCTGCTCGAGTTTTTTGGACTAATCCTCTGCACCCCCCCCCCTCCCCCCACACAGCCCCAGTCCCAGGTTTCGGAGAACCGTAGTCTCGCAATTAGCACGCTCGAACTTCGACTGCTTAATTAAGCGGTTGGGGAATCAGGACGAGAGGAAAGGGGGCATCGGAGTTGGTCCAGTCGAGAGAGAGAAAGAGAGAGAGAGAGAGAGAGAGAGAGAGAGAGTCGTGGAATCGGATCTTCCGGTTGACTCAGGCTGGATACTCGGAGTATTGCAAAAGCTCGCGATACTGTATATAGCAAGCGTACCCCCCCCCCCCCCCCCCTGATTCCCACGACCAGTCCGGGCCTCCGACGACTCCCCTCTGGCTGGTGCACGTCCGAAAGGCGGCGCAGTCCCCGAGCTTGATAGGGGAGGGGTGGAGGGCAAAGCCACGAGAGTGAAAACCACCCCGGCTATCTCTCTGCCGCCACAACGGAAAGCACGTCGAGAGTCTCGGCGAACGATTATTAGAAGCAGCGGAGAGGGGGGGGGGTGCAAAAGTGTACGTGTAGGCGTGTTCGTGTGCTTATGTATTCGTGTGTACAAAAGCTCGCGCTAACTTGTCCGTGACTTGGATCCAACCGCAGAATGTCGGGCTAGAGACCTTGTTTCCGGGATAATTAATCCCGAAAACTAACGGGACGTTTGGTGGGGTGATGGGGCAGGGCGAAAGAGTACGAGAGCGGCGAGTGAGGGAGATACAGAGGGGAGAGAAACAGAAGTTCCGACGTAGACATCCGTCCTGGCGCCAGAACTGAAAGAGGCTGTTCTTCGGATACTGTTGTTTCCATCTTGCTGGCTATAAAGCCTACTGGTCTGCCGAGAAACATGAAAAGACCGGACAGACCCAAACCCAATAGCGATCCAATTGGAGTAAGTTTGAAGACCAACGAATATAGATGGGCTTGATGTTGGTTTGGGCTTTGCTAGCTATGAGGCCTGCTGGACTGCAGGAAACGGAAAAAGACTGGACGGGCCCAAACCCAGCAGCAATCCAGTAGAACTGATTTTGAAGACTAACGAATATAGATGGACTTGAGTTTCTTTAGGTTTTGCTACGTACGAGGCCTGCTGGACTGCAGGCACCGCAAAAAGACTGGACAGACCGAAACCCAATAGTAATCCAGTAGAACTAAGTTTGAAGATGAACACATAAAAATGGGCTTGAGTTAGTTACGGTTCTGCCGGCCATGAGGTCTGCTGGACTGCAGGGACCGCGAAAAGACCGGACAGACCGAAACTCAATAGTAATCAAGTACAGTAGAACCTCGATTATCCGAACTAGTCTCGGTCCCAATTAGCTCGGATTATCAAAAGTTCACGCACCCAAGCCCATTTGCAATTCAATAGTACTAAGTTTGAAAAAAACGAATATAGATGGGTTTAGGGTACTTTGAGTTTTGCTAGCTATCAGGTCTGCTGGAGAGCAGAGAAATGCAAAAAGATCCAAACACAAACCGAGTGGCACCCACATTGAAGACTGATAATGACACTCCGGTTTGAAAGCCATGTACATGAGTGACCTCCTATCATGACGATCACAATGTCATTGAAAGATGACCATTCGTCTTCCTCAATCAACATCCTAGTTTTCTTCCCCATATATATCACCGAAGCTGGATATCTTATCGTGACGTTTCATTCTAATGTATTCTACCTTCGGAACATTTCCGAAAAGACTGGACGAGACCAAACCCAATAGAATTCGAATTGAATACTGATCTCGAATTTCGTCAACTGGTAGAATACTGATAACGACACTCAGATGTATATTGAACTGATCTTGAATTCTGATAACTGATTGAATACTGATAAATACGCTCCGGCTCGAAAGTCACGACCATCATTGAACGTCAATCATTCATTATCATAGTATTGAACGATGGTCAATGGTCACCCTCCGGAGGGTTACATTTCCCGGTCACATTTATACCCGTGCAGAAATGGAACCGAGCATTCCATACTTTGTGTCCGGCCATGACCAGACTGGCCTTGTCTGATTTACCTGACCGAGCCCTCCCATGGAACCAATCAGGAAGATCGCAAGATCGTATTTTTACGGCATACCCTCTATGTTTGGAAATTACAATCCTTTGGTCGGGATATATTGCGAGCAAGTACATCTTCGCGTAATGTCCATCCGGCCTGAACATTAACATGTTCTGAAAAGGGGAGCCTGTCTTTAAAAACGAAAGAAAAGCTACTTTGCTCTTCACCTCATCAACGATATTTATAATTGATTGGGATGAAACTAATACATCTGTTGTAATTCTATTCATCATTAAGAGTATTCATTTCATCAATGATAATCGACGAGGATAACTATGCTTATCGTAAATACCAGGATTACGACAACTAACAATTTGAGCATAACTAATAGCCAAATTATTTTTTCAGTCAAACAAGTAAAGCAGGTAATTCGTGGTTTTTGAACGCCTTGTCGCCCTGTTGGGAAATGTCAATGTTCTGGCCGGGAAGACATTACCTGAATGTATTTCGCCAACAATCCGCCAGGTGGCTAAAAGCGAAGCGCTTCGCGTAAGCAAGGTATCATCGTACGATGATAAAAGTTCGTCATGTGAGTTGTACCACGTACAGAAGTGCTATGCTTACAGCGTGCACTTACGCTTATGATTTTGCGATACTTGCGAAATAACCCTTTGCACTCTAGGCCTTTTTCGCTCGGACAGTGATCTGTGTACGTTTTTCTGTCTCTTTGCCTATCAGGAAATGCGAGCAAGCATATGTATACACTCAGATACTACCTTAGCAAGTAGATAACCAACAAACATTATGTTGTCGAAATACTAAATTGAATACACTCCCGATTTTACCTCATCAAGGCTTCCAAACAACGCCGAATCGTCATTTTTAATTTCCTCGTTTGGTCCTGATAATATCCCGATCTACCCCCTACAACTATCCTGCTCATTTACCGCTTGTTCTCCGGCCCGTTCCTGATCAGGACAGCCTTACTTACAAGGAACATCCCACAGGTGACACCCTTCGATTTTCTTGAAATTGTTATATGTTATAAAGCACCGAAAAGTAAGCGATACGTATTTTTTTTATCGGCGGAAAAACGGTTTTAAGGGCTGAAACGCACCCTCAAAAATGGGGATGTTTTTCGTTTTTCGTCGATAGCGTTTTAACGGTACGAGATATTAAAAAAATTCAAATTGCAACAATGTTCATTTTTTTATTCACTATACATTGGAGATAAGAACCATCACGTTATCGACGAAAAACGAAAAACACCCCTATTTTGGAGGGTTCGTTTCACCCCTTAAAACCGTTTTTTCGCCGATAAAAAAAATACGTATCGCTTACTTTTCGATGCTTTATAACATATCCAAATTTCAACAAAATCGAAGGGTGTCGCCTGAGGGATATTCCTTGTCAGACGCGTTACATTGCGAACCTATTCCAGGGTGGAAGGCCCGACCAGAGTCTGATATTATACAGGGAAGGCAGATCAGGGGTAGTACTTTTTTCCCGACTCAAATTTCTACACGAGTAGGATCAGGGCAGTATGTTGTTTCAAACCCTTTATCACAGTATCCTACCTCAACTACATTTCCCAAACGGTTCGTGAGGTTCATTAGCGAAAACTCATTTTCCGGCAAACACTGATGAAATAATTTAAGGATTACATCCAGGGATGTGGATATCCACGTTTTCGTGCTCGTCGGAGGTGAGAAGCGTCGATAAATCGATAATTAACGAATCCTTAGGGACTCTACGAGCAGGCGAAAGGGAAACGAAAGCGTGAAGCGTGGAAGAGTCTGAGAGAAAGCAGAAAAGCGAGGTAGAGAGAGGTGCAATCCCGGGCGAAGGGCAGTAGCAAGTGATTTTGCGTCAGGCAGAAAAAGAGAATGAGAGAGAGAGGGGGGAGGGGGAGAGAGAGGGGGGAGGGGGAGAGAGGGGGGAGAGAGGGGGAGAGAGAGGGGGGGAGAGAGAGAGAATAAAGTGGGCGACGAGCGAGTCAGTGAACGGTTGAACGCGTTATCGAGCTGGAGAAACTTGAACTCTCTCGTGCTTTGTGGAAGCGAGCCCGTGGGGGTTGGGCTCTTTTGGTGCTAGACTCGGGTAGGACGTGTAATTTCCTGTCGGTAAAGTAGATTCTCGCGCACTCCCTTCACCCCAGCCCTCAGTTACTCTCGTCCGTTTACCCGGTCAGCCCTCAAACGCAGGTATTTCTCGCCGTTGCCTTTCTCCCTTATTCGCTCACTCCTTCTCCAAGCGCCAGAAGAGGAGAATCAGCTGAGCTCCCTTCCGCGGTTTTTTATTTATTTCGTTTCACGCTGTTCGTGCTGATATCAGGCAATGCCGAAAAGGCGTGGGAGTGAACAAGGGCGAAGAAAAAAAAACCCGTGGAACGTTGTGGCCGTTCGTTGGCTAAAAGTATCCAAAGCAGAACCTAGAGATGATATTAGGGGTGGCGTACGACACCCCAAACTTGGACTCAGGCGCCAAAAACACTAGGCGGTTTTCAATATTTTTTTCTGATGAGAGCATTGGGATGACGAGGTCGGGATTTTACACACTATTGATACATAGTCTTGCCAGGTTAAAGGATTTTTTATCGAAAATTTACTCTATTCATATGGATGAAAAAAAAAATCGCAAAAAAGTTTTTTTTTCACGCTGAAACCCCTACCCTCCGCTTAATTTGGCACAATATCAATTAGAGAAATTATTATCACATTTTTATTTAAGAAATCTAAGGTTGTTTTACCGGAAATTAAATACAGTGGATATGTTAAAAGATTTATGTAAATTGAAGATTATATGTCTAAATTTTAAGCGTCCCAAGCTTTCATTTAGAGTCACATACAGGCGATGTGGTAAAAACAATTATTTTCTACTTTTTAGTACATTCAATAAAAACTTGTTTAAAATTTAAATTTTTTTGCATATAAATTATTTTCTACTTTTTAGTCTTTGATTGACTTAACTACAGCTTTGAAATTTTTGCAAAGAGGGATTCATCCTTCCAAACGAACCGGTGTCATTATTGGTTGATTGTCACGAGAAATTCTGGAGAACTGTGATAGGTGGCATCTATCATAGATGTTGGCTCAACACCTATTGGACCTTACCTTTTAAGATATTTCACCTATTGGACCATTTAACGATGCGAACCATTTATGCGATTCGAGAGCACTTAGAGCGAATTCATATTTTCTGCAAGGTCTCTTTCCTGTCAGCTTTCCGCAGACCAATTTTTTGTTTAAGTTGAATCATGCATTGTCACCTCCCAGATGCAAAATTTCAGAGCTCTAAGTAGTCGGCAAGTGGGTGAAATGTCGATTGTCCGTTTTGCATCTCACGGAAAGTCAAGTCATCTGACGCCAAGTCAAGTTAAATAAAAGCTTGTAACATATCGGACGTGATATTTCGCCCAGCTTAGCTCGACCGTCGTGCTCATTTTTTTTTTGTCGCCAATTTTGGGTTCCAAAGTGCGGAGTTGTTATTCCCGTTAGCCTCCATAGTCAAACAGGTCTACGGAGTTGGAGAGCAACGAAGACCGAGAGTTCCTTGCGCCCGGTATGGCTCGTCAGACTTCGCCAGCGATCGCGCGATAAAGCCGGAAAACAACCCCCTCAAGCCCATCGCCATCGGCGCCCAGTTACAAGACCCAGCGAAGCTTTTCCACCTAACCTTCGCCACTATCCCGCCAGGTCGCTCGTTCGCTCCCGCTACTAATCAACCTAATTTCTAACTTGTAAAACACACAAGCCAAGCACTGGCAGTGCCAGCCGGAGATACTAGCCGTTACTAACGATGTTATCCCTTGTTAGACGAATCAAAACCTCCCGCCATGTCGAATGCTTCGGAACTGAAGAGAGGGTTGGACGGCTCGAACAATCCGGCTCGTCCACCACCCAGTCTACCTTCGACGACACAAAAACTTCACCCCAAACGTGTGTATGCTCTTCTCATGTGCGGTCGCATGTGCTCACCTTCAACCCCTCTCTCTCTCTCTCTCTCTCTCTCTCTCTCTGAAGGACTTAACGATCTCCCCAAAGCAAAGAGAATGTTTGCCCCCGAAATCATCCAGGTGTACCTCCCAAATTCTCTCAATGTACTCTCCCATTGTGGGATCCAATTTTACTATGTGAGCGAGAAAAAAATGGAAAAAAAAAAGATTAGACAGAACTGATTGAACACGAGAAATTGGATACTCAAATTTCTCTCTGGGTAACTCTGAATGTACAATCATCAAGTTCCAGCTGGATTCTGGCCGCTCTCCAGTAACGAGATCGGACATGCTCGAGGAACAAAAAAAAGAGAGAGAGAGAGAGAGAAAGAGAGAGAGAGAGAAAGAAGGGGCGGGGACTTTTCCATAAAAAACTGGCCTGCCAGCTGTGCGCTGGTTCTTGATTAATTCGAGACACGTGTCAGCTGGGCACGAAACGTTAATCTCGGACTGCCACCAGTGCCCTTCGCCACAACGGGCATTATATTTTCGCGCTAGGGGTGGCGGGCACTGGTGACTCTGATCATCTTGGCTGACGGTACAAGGAAACGGGCGGATGATGCTTTGCATAATATTGAGGAACTGACAGCCAAGATTTGATGACAACTTCGTTCGACGGGTTACCAACCTCCGACTGGTCCGAAAATCAACGTTTTTAAGAGTTCGTTTTTTTGGAGGTAAATCGTAGACTATGTGAACATACATGGTGAGTTATTTATTGGTATTGCGATTAAATGCATTTTCAAAAATTGGTTTATTTAACGATCGGTTGTTGATGTTCATGCACGTTTGAGCCTTTGTCGAAAATGGACTTCACCATGGTCTGAGTGACAAGTGCCCCGTGGGTTGATGGATTTGAAAAGTCCGAGAAGATTCTTGCCGAGTCATGTTGTAATTACGGGCTGTCGAGGAAAATTTCCGAATTTCGTGAGGAGAGTACACGTCGTCACGTTTTAAAGTCAAAACATCTTTTTGGCTGCCAAAGTTTGCGGCTTTGATGTCAATGAAAAGTGTTTGAAATTAAAAAATTCAAAAATGACTTTACAGACTATAGAGAATTTATTTTAGAATATTGAAAAAAAAAACCCCCGTTGCCTTGGAAAATATTGAGGACTGGTCGAGTTGTCGAGCAGATCGTTTCGGAAAATGTAGTTTCGAGAAAAACGCGTTCAACGGGGTATGCCTAGTTGTGAGGGCCAAAAACAGCTGGGTTTTGGGATTTTTTCGAAAATAAATCGTGATATTAAATTTCTACAAACATTTGGTATTTGAAAAAGTATCATGTGAAGAACACTCTGTAATTCTTTCGTGCAAAAATATTTAATTACCATCGAATTACAGCCATCGAACCAGATTCTCTAATATCAATCAATTAGATTTTGTTTTTATATCAGTTTATCCTATGATTAATCGACAGAATTTTCGAAATATCAACAAAAAAAATGGCGCGTGTTCAAAGTGGGATTTTTGATTTTTATGAAAAAATTAGCATTTCTCGTTCATCAAAACGAAAGTATACATCGAAGAAAAGTTCCTTCGTTCAAATACTATATTGTTACATCTAAAAAAAAGCACTAAAAATTGCAGAAAGATCGATGGAGTAGTTTTCGAGATATTTTGGTCACGAACTATACGTACTTTTGAGAAAAAATCGTTTAAAATTTTGAACGACGCTGCGAGTGTTTCGACCGGCGTCAATATAACAGCCTATAAATCTGTCGATTTTGATTCCAAAATAAACAAAACATGAAGAGTGGTAAAAGTTGATACTTCGCTTATTTTACGTTCAAATTATAATTTTTCGATAGTTATCGAAAATGGCGTTTTTGTCGAATTTGAAAATTTCAAGTAACATCAGGCAAGGTAACTTGGAAATTTATAGTTTCAGCAGTGTCTCAGAAGCCAAAAATGTATTTTAAATACCACTACCATGTTTTCCTTGCTTATAAGTGCGACTAGATAGTAAAGTGGTACTGTTAATCGCTAGGAGTCCGAAGAGGGATTAAAAGTATACGGTTCATCCCTCTTCGGACTTGTGAGGCTCTAAGTTTATGTAAAATACATTGTTTAATAATTTGGCGTGGTAATTATATGGAATAATTTGTATTGTTATAAATAAACAGAGAATATGAATAAATAAAGCATTTTAATCTCGGAATTTACGTTGAAAATCATATAAATACTACGTTTAGTGGTATTTATATGATACCACTAAACAAACCCACACAAACCCAAGCAAAGAATTACTTTTTGAAGTTCGCCCGGTAAATTTCCATCATTTGCGATAAAATAAAGATATTGTACCCATGAGCAAACAACAATCGTTGAATTTTGGCCTATTTTCAATTACCGCTAAAAGCGCTAATAATTCCTTAAGGGGCTATACCAGTGTGAACGCTGAAAATTTGGGTGACTTTCGGGAATTTTTTGGAAGAAAAGTACTCAATTAAATGTTTCGGAAAATTAAGAATATATTTGGCTATATTTGACCTATATCACATATTTTTTTCATAGAAAAATATTGAGATCCAAGCGACTTATGCGCTGCCTTCGGAGGCGCCAAAAAAAAATCCTCCACTGCTGGCATGATTCCGGCCGATTGAGTAGCTGAAACCGAAAACGGAAAAAATGTCGTGAAACTGGAAGGTATTTCCTGCATAGTGACGTAGGATTTTCGAAAAATATCTAAATCTAACAAAATGGCGTAGTTGTGAAAAAAAACGTCTGGTTTGTTGCCTATAAAATGGTCGTTTTATTCAATGCCAAATCGTCAATTTTCATCCAACCAAAAATATCCTACGTCATTGTAGAGTAAATATATTCAGGAGTACTCAGTTCAAATTTCAAGTCAATCGGATAATTGCTCTTTGAGTTACAATGTCAAGAAATTTGAAAAATCTCATTTCGGGAAAAACGCGTTTAAAGATTCAACTATCGATTTTCGCAAGATAAAATGATATCGATATAAATGATAATGATATTCTTGAAAGTACAAACTGTCGAAGCAGGCAAAAAAATCCATTTTTTAAAAGTGTCATACTGGAATAGCCCCTTAAGTCGAAACGACAAATTTTTTATTCTCAAATTTCTCGTTATTTTGGTTCAAGTATAAAAAATCAACGGTAAAACTTGGCGCCCGGATATCGTACTATCGTTGGAAACATTTATAACATGAAATACTGTCAAAATATATTGATTTTGAAAAAAGTGATTTTTCGACTGTCAAAACTAGTAACTTGTAACCCCCTAAAAATAATACAATGGTCAATTTTGAAGGCCCTGAAAAATAGCTCAAACAATTTTTCCCCCATTTTTTCCCTGACACGAAGAAAAAACTCTGAATCTAGGGAAAAACCCCAGAACTACCAACTAAAATTTGATAATGACGAATGAATGTCAGCTGTTGCCGGGAAAAAATCGCGACTCGATACCGAACGGTGCGCTACCCGGCGTGCAGCCAAATACGTTACCATGTAACAACAATAACAATAATTCAGAGCTGACTTCTGGGCTGCGACTCGTTGACCGAGTGAGCGAAGCTTTCGCTGGCGCAAAGCACAGACCTCCACTTGATTAATAAAGAGCAACAAGCGTGCGAAACGAGTAAACTGAAGTCATCCATTTTTTTCGCCATACGCCCAGAAAAAAATATCACGCTTCTCTCGCTGCCCCATTCATTTTCAGCTTGTTTTTTTTTCCCCCACTGACTTCGCTTCGATCGCTGCTACACGATAAATCATTGGGGACAAAAAAAGGGAGAAAAAAATGACGACCCGTTTTGGTATTTTTCTCATTTCTTTCGCTCGAATTTAGGATTTGTTTGGTGATTTTTTGAGCGTGACGACGAAGTCCATAAATAACTGAAAATTTCGCGAACCGTAATAAAGACAAGTTCATTATTGGAAAATATCCCGCTTCGCGCCGATTTCGCGTAAAACATTAACGAGGATATACGAGTTGCGAAAATGGACTGACAAAAAATATATCACGAGTTCACTGAATCCGTCATTGGAGGATGCTGAGGAATAATTTATCGAGACAATGGAATATACAATTATTTCGGAAATTATTTCGTTGATCGAAGTAACCTGGGATAATTGAATATTTTAATGCTTCGTCTCAATTTATCGTGGGTCAGAGGTAAATAATTAATTTCGGTGATCGATATGTTTTCTTCGGTTTAGCTTGAAAATAGAATACCGAAATTCATTGCCTGATTTCGGACGTGTGCTGATACGGCGTTTGTATAATATTGATGGAATAATTTGCGTCGAAATAACTTTCAACGACGAAGATCCATGTGACCGTTTTTCGGTGGAAGTTATTTCGCAAAAGGTATCTTGTCGAAGTTATTTTGGTTACGACTAGGGAGCTCTGAAATTACGAAAATATGCTTGCCTTTAATCGCTTGTAACGGAGGAATGATTATCCGTGGAAATGAATCCTAGAAAGTTTCATCATTCTATAATATCACAATAAAAATAATAATAATATTGCAAAATAAATTATAATACAGATAAATAGCCCTGAAAAGAATTTTTTCATTTCTATATCTAAAGTTTTTTTTTTTATTTTAAGAAGAACTTTATTTTTATATACGAAGTTTTTTTTACAACTATTTAATATGATGGATAATCAATATTATAATATAATAAGGAGCTCGCAAAAGAAAAAAAAACTCCAGATATAAAAATATAAAGTTTCTTTTCTTTTACGACTATTATTATTATAATACTAGAGTATAATAAACCGCAAGAATTATTATAATATTATAGGATAAGAAAATTTTCTAAGTTTCATTATACACCCTTGGCCAAAAGCATAAAGCACCCTGTCATTTTTCTATCCGGACAAAAAATCGAGTATCTCAGCGAAAAAAAAAACTGTAAACCAATTTATTTTGCTTTTTTATTTTTGCTGTTTTTTGCACCCGGTACGTAATTTTTAAAATGCCGGTTTTTCACGATTATCGCACTTTGCAGAATCGCGTACTGGACTTGGAAAAAATAGGAATCTCACAAACTAGTGATGAGATCTTTGAAGAGGAAACTGTTACCTATCGTTTCGTTTTTAAAAAAATGCGACTGATTTTCGAAGAATAGTTTTTTTTTTCTTGAAAAAACGGGAGTTTTCCGAAAAGCCGTTTAAGGAGTAAAAAATTGTATTTTGTTATTTTGGAGTCACTACATTTTTTTTAACTGCTTTTTTCCAAAATTTCTTCGTGTAGCTAGTCGACGATTTGTCTCATTAATTTATTGCCGTTACTTCAAAACAAACATGTTTCAATGAAAATATTTTTTGTGTGGATAGAAAAATTACAGAGTGCTTCATACTTTTGGCCAAGGGTGTATATTATAATATTATAATAAATAGTCCCAAAAAAATAAACTTTACATTTACGTTGAAAGTTTTTTTTTTACTTCAAGGCGGCTCATTATAATATTATAGAACGAATAAATTTTCTGAGACTTATTCCCATATTTTTGGAAAGGAGATTTTGGGAAATCTCGAGGACAATCCTTTTTTTAGGGTTCCCTCTATTGATCATACCTGAAATAATAAAAATGAAAATGTAATCAACTAAATGGCGCCCGGCTAACTAAAAATTTGCAAAGACTCAGGTTATTTGCTGTTATTAAATAAAATCTTGTTTTTTTGCAATGGTATGTTTGGTTCAATCGATGCGTCATGACGTTGTGCAACGCCCCTATAAATTTCACATTCACGTGCCCAGCGATTTTCGAGATATTTTGGTAAAACTGGATCCAACATAATTCGCCTCATTGCATTTCAGCGCCGATATTATCGTCCCGCGAATGAATCTCCAAAAAATGTTTTCCACTCATGCCGTTGCAATGGAAAGCCCCGAAAAAAAACACGACCTCGTCATGGAGGATTGAGGGGTCTTCTCACTTTAGACGCTAAAAAAGGTTATTTTCATTAATTTTTTTCATAGGATTATATTAGAGATATTGTTATAAAAGTTGTTACACATAATAAATACACTTTCGAAATGCATACATTTTTTAACATGTATTTATGTAACCCAAACGATCTGTAAACGCGTTTTTCTCGAAACAACGTCCGACGGTTTGTTGATTAAATTTTTTTTAACTACCATTTTCTTCTATAGATAGTGACTTAAGTGAATAAATAAAAAATTTTAATGAATTTCGAAAGTGTATTTATGAGGGCTTTAGGCCACTCTAGAGGCCGAAAAAATGGGGTTTTTGGGGATTTTTTTCAGAAAAACTACAAAATAAATCGAGATTACAAAAAAGGGTGTTTATCATACATATCAGTGACTATATACAATAATTTTTTTGAAGCGATTAATTTCAAAATGGCGGCTCTGCAGCGTTTATCTCAAAACTGCATTTTTTAAGTTGGCCGGAAACATAACTCAGACAATTTTCAACCGATTCACTTGAAATGTTGAATATATCCTGAAAAATAGATTGTCTATGGAATTACGTAAGATTTGTTTTTTACATTGTCCAGTTCATTTGTTATTAACGATTTTGTAGGCAAATTTTTGGAAAGTGAAAAATTTGCCTAAAGAATCGTCAGATAATTGTTAATGACAATGGAACTATGCAATATAAAAAAAAATCCTACGTACTTCTATAGACAATGTATTTTTCAAGATATATTTAACATTCCAATCGAAGCGGTTGAAAATTGTCTGAGTTATATTTCCGGCCAACTTACAAAAATGCAGTTTTAAGATAAACGCTGCCCAGCCGCCATTTTGAAATTAATCGCTTCAAAACAATTATTGTATACAGTCATTGATATGTATGATAAACACCCTTTTTTGTAATCTCGATTTATTTTTTAGTTTTTCTACAAAAAAAATCCCCAAAAAGCCTATTTTTTCGGCCTCTAGAGTGGCCTAACCCCTTAAGTGTAACAACTTTTATATCAATATCTATAATATAAACCTACGAAAAAAATCATGAAAATAGCCTTAGCGTCTAAAGTGAAAAGGCCCCTTAAACAGCAGAAAATGTTTAGATTCCAAACCTGTCCGTCCCTCAAAGTAACAAGCAACAAAATCCAAGCAGACCCAAACCAACTTTCTTATTCACCAGGCATTTTCACCAAACTTCTTTTCTTCTTCATTCCCAAGTGCTGCAACGAAAACCCTAAAACCAAAAAAAAAAAAAACGAGCAAAATTTGTGCACCGTCGGAGCTTATTTCCACAAATGTCACTCCGTCAAAGTTATTTTCCTCAAAGTTATTTGGACGTGCAGGAGCACGTGCGCGACGAAGTTTCCGAAGCGCGCCGAGCCATCTCTTCTTTTCCATTTTCATAGAGCAGAGCGGATCGATCGCCGTGAAGAAGGAAGAAATAAGAAACAGTAGAAGAGACAGACGTGGTAGCAGACGGGAAGTGAGCGTCGCGAGGCGCTCCGTGCGTAGCCGCAAGAGACGAATTTCATTCACCGCAATTATCCGTCAAGCTTGGAATAGCCGCGGGGATCCGGAGCGTGGAGAGGATAGCAACAAAGAGGGCACAGGGGATGGGGACAGTATAGAATGGTGAGCTGGAAACATTGGCGAGACTAGGACTGGCAAGGAATGATGAAGAGACCTGGGGGGAAGAGGTTGCCACGTTCACCAGGCTGTAAGGGCTTGCTGGTGGTAGTGGGTTGGGGGTAGCTGGGTGTGGGAGGTGCGGTAGACGACAGCGTACTGGCACACCAATAGCGCCAGCAGTGGTTCGGCATGCCCCGGGGATAAATCGCTCCAGCAAGCGACTACGCGGTCGTACTACTTTTTTTCTTCACGTTTTCTTTTTTTTTTTTGAAGGAAAAGTGTTCAATCTGTGGGGAGGTCTTTCTCCTTTCCTCTCTCTTATTCTCTCTCACTTTGGCTCTCCTCGTTGTAGCGACGGGCCGTGTAAGAGCGGCGTGAGGAAAAGGATGGCGGAATGGGCGACCAGCTCCAGAAGACGGATAGCAGACGGCTAAGCGAACGACGAATGCGCCACCGGGAGAATAAGAGGAATGGTACCCAGGGGTACGAACCTAATTGTACCTGGCTGCGCGCCCGATTTTCCCTCACTCGACGGAGGCACCCGGAAAGAGAGAAAGAGACAGAGAGAGAGCGAGAAAGAGAGAGGGCACGCTGGGGAGAGCAGCTAGAAGGAGCGAATGGAGAGAGTCCACTTTTGCTTTCTGGTAGCTCGCAGGGTAACAGCCGCAGAATTTCATCGAATCCGATAGCGGGCGGAAAATTTGTTTCGTCTTCGTTGAACGTCTGTACCCCATAGGTCGTCGTTCATCGTGCAAACTGCTTGTTTGTTGCTGTTAACTTCGTAAGAAGTTGATGGTACCAAGCTGAATCAACTCGGATTGGAATTGCTTCCGACAAAAGAGGACTCCAGCACACCCAAACAAATGGAGCCAAACCTTGCTTCAGTGGCAGTTGTTATTGTCAGCTATTAGGAACTGATGCAAAAGTGGTACATCATATTTCTGGCCGTGGCAGGTTCCTAAAGATGACAAAAGCCCGTCGCGATAGGGTGACGATGGAAAGGAAAGTCAAGCAAACCCAAACAAACGAAGCCAGCAACGTTTCTTGGTGGCAGTTGTTGTTGTCAGCTATGAGGACCTGCTACAAAAGTGGAACATCAGGTTTCTAGCTGTATCAGGTCCTTACGCATGACAAAGCCTCGTCATGACAAGGTAGCTATGAACAGCAAAGGCGAACAAACCGAAACAACGGAAGCTGATAACCTTTTTTGGTAGCGGTTGTTGTTAGGCCATTAGGACCTGCTAGAAAATCGGAAATGCTGCAAAAGCGGAACATCAAATTTCCGGCTGGGGCGGATCCCTAAACATAACAAAACCCCGCCCTGGTAAGTTGACGATGGAAAGGAAAGTTAAGCGAAGCCAACAACGTTCCTTGGCGGCGGTTGTTATTGTCCGCTATAAGGGCCTGCTAAAAAAGTGAAACATCAAGTTTCTGGCTGTGGCAGGTCCCTAAATATGACAAAACCACGTCCTGATAAGGCGACGACGGAAAGGACAATAAAGCAAGGCCAAACAAACGGAGCTAACAAGATTTTTGGCGGCAGTGGTCATTGTTAGCTATTCGGGCGTGTGACAAAAGTGGAACATTAGGTTCCTGGATGTGGCATGTTCCCAAACATGATAAAGCCTTGGCCTGACAAGTTTCAATATTCAAGACATAAGACGCGAAGATCAGCAGCCCATGAGTTGCGCCATAATTGGCATCTCTGATTAGAACACCCTAATTCAGCGACAACTCTACCAACGAACAGCATCCTCGTTGTTTCCCGCTGTCGTATATCTTGATTTGGCTTTGGACAATCATATATCACGGAGCGAATCGAACCTCTTCTCCGCCACCTCTCCTATTCGTAACGGGCACTTCAACTAGTACATTGCGATTGCGTGCGCACGTGGGTGGGAATGATGAGAAGGCGGGCAGGGTTTGTCAGTTTGGAAACGTCACTCCATTGTTTGCAGTTGGCCCGCTCTAATCGCCACGCTCTTGTAGCAGGATTTTGGCCGGATGGATACAGTTAGGAAATGCGACAAGAGCAGAGAGAGGGAGTCGAAGGTGGATCTGGGGTGAATTCCGGCTGATCAAATTTCCGCAGGATGGACGTGTGCAGTGAAGAATTGGGGGAACCAGAGAGCCAGCGGTCTGGCTGGGACTTCTCACCTTTGGTATGCACCTGCAGCCTTCATTGCTCCCTCCCTCTCTCTTTTTCTCTCGCTTCTCCTGCCAGTGAATGCGTGCGTTGCTGGTGAAACATCAGCACACCATTTTTCCGAGAGCCGAGCAAAAAAGTACCCATCATACGAGCACACACTGGCAGAGGTGGCAAAGAACTCGTCTGCGAGTGAAAACGCGGTCTGGGTTAGGAAAACATGGCTTGAAAAGTTGAAGGAAGAGAGCAGCAGAATGAGTATAGGGGAAAATGGCGGATGTTGGATGAATAGACGACAGGGACGGGAGGGATCTCTCTTTTCTCCTCTTTCTCGGTCTCCACCACCCTATAAGTCAGTCTGCTTTACGTTCCTCGACTAACGCGAGTTTCGACGACTTTGCAGCCAACTTCACGCTGCATTTTCTTCACGAGATGCTTCCTTCATCACGTACCAGCTAGAAAGCGCCATCCTCCCAAACGGTGAATTTACCGCCCTCTTCGGTTGAGGGAGCGAAATGTTTCACGGGTTCAATCTTACGGGAGCAAAACACTTCCTCGAACTTCACGTGACCTCTGTCGCCTCCTCCCAATCCTTTTATCCGAGGCTCGCCTCCTTACTAATCCCCCTTGCTCCTACTGGCAAATAGTTGCCGAAGATTATACATGCCTAATAGTAATACGTAATATGCTTCTCGCGCGTTGCAACGCTCGCTGCGAACTCCAATTCGGTATGATGAAGAAGCGTCTCAAATTGGGAAAGTGCGCGTGACGTGAATTCACGAAATTACGATTAGACGTGAAATGTGAGGAGCTCGTGGAGTGAATTTCGGACGATTGACTTCTCTCGGAGGTTACGGGTTGAGGCGTGATGGTGATGGCGGATGGAAAGCTTGAAATTTCGCCGCGTCGAAGTTGCCACCTAGAAGTTACAACGGGCTTTCCAAAACGCTGTCATCTTCGAGATGTTTTGCCGGTGAATGGAAAACGCCTGGGAGAATTTACGCTCGACATAGCTTCGGATCTCGCTCCATCCTAATCCCTAACGTGGCCATCGACGTGCGAGAACGTCAACTTGGAGCGTGGGAACGGAAAGGTCTGGTTGTAAACTTTGCTCGCCAACGGTGCAGAGCCATCCGAGTTCACCGAAAGACTTGGAACGTTTCCAGCTAAGATTCACCAGCCAACATTTTGCGGTAGACCCTGACGATGAATGTACTCATGCTTGGTGAGTAAGAATCTTGGCTTCATGCAAACAATCCGATTATCTCCGTCGATGACGCTGTATCACGTGGTTGTCAAATTGAACAATTACCGGAAACTACCAACGCATTGGGCCACGTCCATCAATTCCAAACAGCAAAGTCAAATCAACCGCTGGTTATCATGAAGATCGAAGGAAGTTATAGATGTGCGGTAAATTTGTTATCAAGAGTCCACCGCCGGAAGTTTGGATAGGGACGAAGAGGTTTCCGGGATGATCCATGGGAGGAAGCATCTCCGGGTCTCACGGGCCGTACAAACACAGTCTCCGAGTGAAATCGGCTTACGTCAGCTCGTGTAAATAAAGCTCGGTGGCCACAATACTTGTAGTATCCAGCGAGGACAACGACAGAGGAGTGAGGAGGGCCTTATCGGATGAGAAGGAAAACTAGGACAAGACGACCACCGGAGCTTGAAGGATAGAATTGCTGGAGTATCCTAGCTCGCCGCAATTTCACCGCGACGTTGAAAACCGAACGAACATAGAGAAAGAGACGTAGAGAAAGAGAGAGAGAGAGAGAGCCAGCAAACGAGGATAGCGCTACGAATCACCATTGGATAGCATCGAACTTGGGCTCACTGCAAATGAGAAATGCTCGCGGATCTCTGCCACCTTTTCGTCCAGTTATAGAATCGATGCGGTGTCTCCAATTTCCGGATGTTTAGCTACGAGCAATAAAAAAAGCTGAACAACAGGAAACCCGATAGAGTGAAAGCGGCAAAAGCAACTGGAGACAACAGGGAAGTTCATTATTGACTCCTAATGCCCAGCCGACACTTAATCGAGTCACCCGTTGTCACTATTCCGAGCCAGTGTCGGCATTCAATACTTGGTATCGATTGCAACGGTGGGTGGAATTGTGGCAAGGAAGAAGAAGCTAGGCAGGATCTACTGTGAAAAGTAATGTACTCATTACACCGAACTTAGCCAAGATGTAGATTGGAAAATTGTACTAGATCAGGTTGCTTGAAATTACTTTCATTCCCTGGCTCCATACCTCCCTCTTTCTCTCTGTCTCAGTTTCCATCGAATTCTCTCTCGCCTTACCTCTTGCCGGCAAAGCCACACTTCTCGGATTCCCTCTTCTGGAACGAGCCGAGGCAGCTTTGCCCTAGGTATCAATTTTTCTCTCTCACGTCTATTTCGCGAAAATACTTTTCATTCCTCATTTTCGTCATTCTCCATTTCCTTCTCGAATACCCTGCGTTATTGGAACTCGAAGACAAGAGCGAAAAACCACGAGACACCAGACCCAATATTGATCCGACCAGTCAAGATAATAGGGAGCCTATGATGCGGTACCATGGATCTTTATTGCCTCGAGAGTCCATATTGGAGTTCGTATGACATTGTACTACCTCTCCAGAATTCCTTCCCTCGCTGTCCATCGGCTGGCAACGTGACAACTAAAAAAAAGTTGGGATCAACGTCACTTATATTGCGGTGTAAGACACACCTTGGTATATCGACTGGTCAGTACATATTAAGGAACTCCGGGGCTACATCTGTAGATGTATTCTTCATTCCGCGTTCCCCAGAGTATCGTTTCGTCCCCGTCAAATTTACGTGGGCCGGTAGAGATGGATCGATACGCAGGGTAGGGAAAAAGTACACTTTAAAACGTACATATTCCAGGCACACAGCAGCCTAGGAAGAGGAAAATACCCCTTGGGAATACTCATATGTATACTTACGGTTATTTACAGATACTCATTTGCATGCAGATATAAACTTCCTGCCCTGCAAGTCGAACCTTTGTCTTATTAGATGGTAGCAAATGAATGCAGTTTTGGAACTGTTTTGCCAATGGCCCTTGGTAAACAGGTAGCCTATTTTCCGCCCTTCAAACAAAGACTTATCAGGACCCAAAAAAAAAGATGAACCTTCCGTGGGTCTCCCTTGGGACCACGTCCATTTCTGGGCGGTTTGCCGTCTAACGCAAAATATTCATAGTTGGCGATGTCTATTTGCTTATCCGCGGTACATCCACTCCTTATTCATATAGACCGAAGCTTGGCGATTTGAGAATAGTAAAAGAAGGTGACCTCGGGCATCGACCGATCGATTTCTGGTCCAGGCCTCAAACATTTCGCAAGCTCTAGAATAGCTTCGTGCACGCAGCTTGCATACATGTATCACGTGATGTAGTCTGGCGGGGGTCGAGTGTTTGAAGGACTGTCAGCAATGAGGGGAAATAAAAGCGACAGCGGATAAGTCCATTGAGGTACATTGAGGTAGCTGATGTTTCTACAACGAGATTGGCGAAATCCTAGAAAAAAAATCCGTTCGCACAGATACGAAAGCCAGGATATTAAACCGAGCTTCCACGGTTGGTGCTTTCACTCCACATGTCTTTCCCAAATCCTCTTATTTTCTTTCATCTCAATCACATCTTATAAAACTACAATGTATCTCGCTCCTTTTTATCTCCCCTTTTCTCGTTCTTCCTTGCCTCCCGTCCACTACCATTCGCGCATTTCATTCAATCCTTTTCCTCGCTACTCGATTTATCTGTCCCCCAGCCTAGCCGGCTTTGGCTCACAGTGCGACAAAGAAAAAAGGAGAAGACCACCGTAGCAAGATAGGTTGGAGGTATATACCCGAGCGAAAGAACTCGGATGCTGCGCCAGTCTGGTTTGTTGCCGTTACTTCGGTCGGTGGTGCTTTGCGAGTGATCGTACAAAAGAGTGACACGAGAAAGAATGGCAAGGGCGAAGGGAGAGAGACAGAGGATAAGAACAGCGAAGCAAACATCAAGAGCAAAGGAAAAAGGGCTAGAGACTATGAGAGCTGCGGCGAAAGTAGGGTGAAAGAAGTACGATGAGGATCGTGGCTGGACGTGAACGCAAAACGAACAAGTAGTCATGATACGTAGAGCCCGGTAACTGGAACAGCGCCCGTTGGTGGGCAGAGTTAGCTAGCTCTTTGACACGGAGGAGTGTGCGATGCGACTTTGTGTCCGCCCGATGATGGTGTGCGGGAACAAACGTGCAGGCGAAATCGAGTGGTGGCGAACCGATGTGTTGGTGCACAAAACCTTCCCCACGATGGAACACTCCAAGCTATGCACCATAGTATATTCTGCTCGAGCCACAGACGAGTGCACACACGCACACTTGGTGATGGTGTGGCATACAGAATTGCGGAGCCTCAACGTGGCAACGAGAGAGCTGAGCGAACACCGCGATAGATCCAGCGCAGGAAAGACCAGGCAGCGAAGAAAGAGAAAGAGTGGAGAGGCCGAGACGTATCTGGGGGAACATAGAAACAGACTCTGTTCGTCGCAAGTTCAGGAGGAAGGGACTAGCAGCGGAGCAAAGATTTATCGAGGTGCAAGTAGCGGCGTGGTAGGTGAGTCGAGAAGTTCTCGACGCCGCTGGTGGGCTTTCTTCCTTCTTTCTCAACCCCTCAGCGCTGGATGATGATGGTGGTGGTATTCGCTGGTGGTTGTGATCGTGTGACCATCGCGAAAATAAAGCGTCACACTGCAGCCACCAGGATCACTGTCCTTCCTTTCATTCGCTTGGCTAGAGAAAGAGTGGAATGGTGGCGGATGGACAGAGACGGATAGAAGTTGGAGGTGGCAGTTGTGCCACCGGTGTGCTGCTCGCCCGACCGACCTGAGGGAGATAACGATGCGAGGCACTCGCCCGCCCTAACACTCATGCCCGCCAGGATTCTCCGAGATTAAGCTAACCCCTACGAGCAAGCGAGCGCACGATAAGGATTCGGGAGCAGGTACTGGTATTCCGATAAACCTAGAGACCCTACCAACTCTACTGCCCCGCCCCGACCATCCATCTATCCGAACGTCCGTCACTCCGCTGTCCGTCCAACTTTGGTGTCGTCCTCTCGCTCCAGCAACACCCGCGGGAACAGCGATCGCCACCATGACAGTGCAGGATGAACGAGACGACGAGCGGTGGGAGACGGCAAAGGGAGTCCCATTTGGAACGACAGTTACAGCAGCCCCGGCCTGCCCGGAGAGATGACGTAGCCTGCTGTCATGACGGGCAGATTGGAACTAGGAGTATCACATCGCTTGGCCGTTGAGTTGGAGACCCACCAAGACCACTGGGCACAACCTCCGCGGGTATTTAGGAGCTGAAGAACGTTTCTTACAGAAGTATTGAGACATTCGGATTCATCGGCACCCGTTTTTATAAACTAGATCCCATCAGCCATCCATCTTACCGTGACCTAACGAGCTTTTCATTTCAGCAACTTGAAAAAGATTTGAGGTCAGTTTAATTTACGAGCGGATCCCAAATGGCACTATTATTTGACAATGATGGGACATTGGCACTCGAGGCAGTCGTCGACTGTTGATACTAATGACCAGGAACGACATTTATTCTGCCGATTTAGTTTTTTACCACTGCATTAATGTGATATTTCCCCAGTTCCAGTGAGGATCAAGATTTATTTTCAGACTACTACCTCTCATGGAAACCTTATTCGACGTAACGATCTCTTCCTCATTGGAAGGAGACTGATTTTTCACACGATCTGCATAGAAATCTTTGTGCAGCTTGTTGATAAAGTTTTTAAGATGTGAAAGTCTCGATGTTACATTCTAAGTACCTGTTCGTCAGGATACGAAGCTCGTATCGTGAGTGAGAAGGGAGAGGGCACCATTGAGGAGAACTCTCCTGATGATATGACCGGTAGCGATGCCAGACTAAAGCGATCGAAGGAAAGGACCGCGGAGAGTAGTTGAGTCAACTAATCTAAGTTGCTTAGACTTCGAAGAGGTGGGCGGGACATCTTTTACAGCTTTCTCCAACGGAATCTCTCTTATGGTGTACGCCCATTCTCTCCAGGCTACTTGTTCTTATGTGAGAATGAGAGACATGGAAAATGAGAGCACACGGGAGAGGATGCACGAGGGGAAACTTGTTCTTCGCGAGCTAAGCAGGCTCTAGACTCGTAACAATCGAGATAAAGTGGAGGTTCGGTATATTTGCCATTGAAGTATATTTAATCCGTACTATCGGTGATAATGAGCAGTGCAATAAGACGAGATCAACGGAAATGTGCAAAATGCATACGCAATTGGGCTTATCAAAGGAAGTCAGCATTATGATCATGCTGTGTGAGGATGGTGAAAACTTCCCGCTGACTCATTCTCCAGGAACCATCCTCAAAGACGTGTACCCAGGCGGTGCATACTTTATAAACCGAGTATTTCGAACTTGGCTGGGTCGTCATGGATCTTTCATCGGAATACTTGAGCCGAGGTATGAAGTGAATCACTCGGAAGACCTATATGTTACGAGGATAAAGTTCATCCTTCAAGATTCTACCGTTTCTCCGAACTGATGATGGTGGTAGTGCAACGAAAGATGAGGTCTTGGCGCAGCAACAGACCGCTACGCTAGTTCGAGTGGTGGTGGAAGGAAGAGAACAGAGTGAGAGAGGAAGAAGGTGGATGGAGAAGAGGAAGAGTTACCGAGGGGACCGATATAACTTCTTGCTACGAATCGAGTTAGTGTTTCCTCCGATTTAATTGGCTGACTGGCTGGCTGGCTGACTGCTGCTCCTACTTGTGATACACACTCTCGGAGCAGCTTCTCACTGGCAGCACGAAAGCTTCCCAAGTCCTGCACTAGATGCTGTACTCGATGCTTGGAATGAGCCCTTCAACCGAGTTAACCCTCCCGTCGCTTTGATGTCGTTTGGTCTTCCGCGCGAGTTAAATATCCCTATGAATTCACCAACGCTTCTTCCTCGCCATTACCAGCAAAAACTTCTGTCCCTGATAATCCGAATGAGATTCTCCTTTTCAATTGATCCGATGCAGCAGCTTTGCTCCCATTGGTGGCGCGAAAATGAACTCCCTCAAAGAGACAACATTTCGTTCATCCTTCACTTTCACACTCCAAGATTCGTTCTCTCAAGACGAAGAATAAAAATGGATAACAGCGTGGCGGTTTTCGGCTTGGGAATAATCGTCGATCTATCCAAAACGGCCTAGACGTGCAAACCCGGAATCGCTGAACGCTCGTTCTCCGTATGCTCGTCGCAGGCTCAGTATAGCGGAAACTACACAGGCAACTTGGAGTACCGTGCAGCAGCAACTGCCGCGTGTCTGTCTTTTGCGGAGAGTATGTCGGTAGGAGGTGAGCACCCGACACCGTTGTTAACTGGTTGGGAAACTAAGTTAACGTTTCTTACGTGGTAATTGGTTTCCCCACGGCACTAGCTGCTATCACTACCCTAGTATACACTCTCAGCCTCCGTCCCTTTGCGCCGCGAAATTGCATACCTAGAGCTGTGGTGAGAGCGAACGCCCCGCACGACATTGTATCCACTGTTATGCCAGTTATCTCGAGGCGTCGTTTTGATTGTACGCCGTCCGAGGAAACTGCTCAATGTCTCTGCGATGCTTCAGTGTCACCCGGCGAGATTGTAGACAGGATGGAAGAGATAGTCTCCGAAGGGATCGATAAACAAGTGCACCAAGTGCTGCTAGCCAACCACCAATGACGGAGATAATATTGGCTCATGAATACCCAAGGTTTCCTGCAACATCGTACAATTGCCATTGAAGGCATCAGCGACCAAGCGACATCGAATTCAGACATGTTTGCTGGGTAGCTTCATCGCAATGCAGCAGAATTCGACTGCACTTGAGTTCATTTTCGCTTCTATCGTTCGAAATCAGTGCGCCGAAGTTGTCTAATGTAAGCGAGTAGTTTAAAAGTGGTGATGGGTTTTGATAGTAGTGCATGTGGTATTAGTGATCATTCGCGGCACTGTGGCAGTTGATGCTGCATAAAGTTTCTCTCAGTGCTGCCGGTTAGTCCTTTCGTCATTCATTTTAACTGATTAGGTTTTCTATTTGAACAACCGAAGCCTCCACCAAACCAATTACTGATGATCCAAAAGACTACGGTTGTGGTAAGTACTTTTGGAGCCATCTCGACATGCTCGGTGGTGAATTGCTGCAGAATTGTAATAACATAAGAGAAACTTTCATTTCGTACAAATTCAATAACGAATGTATGTGCTAACTGTAACTGTATCTAACAACGTACCCCATTTGTTACAGCTACCTAATGCATTCCATTTTGTAACCAATTCTGGTCTTACTCGGTAATGAAAACTGTGAACGGACGCACGTTTGGTTACTGTTCATTTCTTGTACATTTGCGTATGTACATTGGTTACGAATGAGTGCTGTTCTTGCGCAGAAATTGGACTCGTTGAACTATTCTACAGGACGAGACAAAGCGTTGGTCCAATGAGTTCTAGGCTATTCTAGGCTAGGCGTTGAGTCTGCTTGATTAGTTCGCATCAGACGTGTCGTTTGAAAAGTAAAATATGATTGACTTTCGAAAACCCTTTTAAAAGTGCCCTGAATGATGCGTCACTCTGTCACGAACGAAGGGATGCTAGGATTACTAGGAAAACCTTCAATCTGATAACACCAATTCCTGATTTCGTTGTTATTGAACTGGAGGATAAAAGCGTACATGTTGCGGAGGCCGAAGTTCGAGTTTGGAGTCAGTTGGAATCCTTATAGCACCGCTGCAACGATCACCGTATTTGGAGAAGTTATTGGACTCTGCGGCGTAGCTACTTCCAAAGGATAATACGAACCGCTGGCTTGGTTGATGTATGACGTCCGGTGGGCTTTAAAGTTCGAAGGTTGACCGTGGTCTGCCGTCTAGCCACTCTCACTTGAAACTGCGCCACTCGTACAGCGATGCACTATTACAGCGTTTGTCCGATTCGCTTGCCAGGAAGAAAAACGTATCCGAGGTCCTTCAAGGAAAGAGGTTACGACTTGAATGATCGCTATTGGAGTTCGAGTTATTTTTCAACGACTGCCTCACTCCAAGATTGGATCGATATTTAGTTTGAATTATTTCAACGCTTGATCATGTAAAGGTCCAACTTGCTACCCAGCTGCGGAAATTGATCCGACCATATCCACAGCGGTTGGACGGGCCATTTTTTATTCTTCGCTCAAATGGCTCGAGCAAAGTTCCGGGCGATGCAAAATCGGTAGGTGATCGTGGATTTTCTAGTCCTGCAAGAAATCTTTTTCTTCGCTGTACGAACGTTCGCCGTAATGTGCCTCCATATACGGAGCCAGATGCACACGCGTATACACTAATGCACTGGATTTAAAAAAATCATTGTGTCGTATCCTTGATCCAGAAGAGGGAGAATCCCCGGCATGGAACGTTCGCCGCGGGGAGCTCGTACAACTGCGCCACTCGTTATCGTTTGCGAACGAGTGCGATTGGATTTCCATGTAAAATTGCAGCTCCGCGTTTGGTCGGGGGAGCCAGGCCACCCAAGGCGCGTCTCGTTTTCATGCGCCACTAGCTCATGCTTCGTTGTTACCCAAAGCCAACTTTCCGACTGTTATATAACCTCCTGCTTTTATCATAAATCCTCGGCTGACTGGAGCGCTGCGTCAATTTTTCATGGGGATGTTGAATCATCCCTGATATTCCACCTATTGCCCATTCTCCTATGTGCACATTATACCAGACTACATTAAAGACAGGAAGCACATGCTATTGGAGCTTGGTAGCACCAGACTTGGAGCTTGGTAGCACCAGACTTTTGATCTAGAACTTGGTGGCACCAGGCCACCGACCTGGAACTTGGTAGCACCAGACTATCGACCTGGAACTTGGTTGCACCAGGCTATTGACCTCGAAGTCAGTAGCACCAGGTTATTGACCTGAAACTTGGTAGTACCGAGCTATCGACCTGGAACTTGGTAGCACCAGGCCATTAACTTGGAGCATGGTAGCACCAGGCTATTGACCTGGAACTCGGTAAGACCAGGCTATTGACCTGGAACATGGCAGCACCAGGCTATTGACCTGAAACTTGGTATCACCAGGCTAGTGATCAGGAACTTGGTATTCCTTGGCGCTCCTGATACCGCAAGAATTCATCTCGTTCGCTGTAATTTCCGTGGCGAGCGTGATTCTCCTGCGGTATCCAGAAAAAATCAAAGAATTCCGTTCTGACGAAAATTCACCAAGAGAGCGAGGGGCAGAGTGAGCAAGGCGAAACGAGCGGCGAGATCCCCTCGTCCATTTTGGTCTCTCGGCTAGCTACGGCGATACGCCGCAGCGAACTCATTTGTGCAACGTCAGGCGCACACCACGTACGGGGGAGCCCGGTGATGGCGGTATAGCAGTAGCAAAGCGTAGTGACGGTGGTGTCGGTTGAAGAGCTCCAGCGCCAGAACGAGCGAATTTAATTTCTGGGTAACGTTACACCTTGGAAGAGCGATCCCGCGAGAGACACAGCTAGAGAGAAGGAGAAAGAGAAATCGCTCCCGCATCGCCATTGTGCACCTCCGGCAACGAGCGAGAGAGACCAGACACTCGATCGCAGGACTCCATTTGCGGTTTAGCATAATGGGAACCCAACGCGGCCGTCGCCTGAGGGCCACCCATCCTATGTATAGCCCGGACCGAGCTCTGCTCTCATCTACCCGCTGGGACTTCACTGTCACCATTCCCTTACCCGTATACCACTAACTGAGCTCGTGGCCTATCAAGACGTATAAGTAAGCCGGATCGCTACCCATCTCATTGTTTGTCACTGAGGAATGTATCACTGAATCAACAAAAATCGGTGAGCTCCAACCGTTAAATGAACTAAATGTTGAAATCCGTCCTTCTGTGTACTTTTGTTCTCGTCAAAAGACGCGGGGCCGAAGACAAGAGTCCAGAAAATCACCGGTGCGAAAAAAACAAATCCGCAAACACCCTGCTTTTCATTGCGGTAGACGAGCGCAACTACGACTTGCTGTCATCAAATGACTGAAAGCGTTGAATCGGAAGGGTGGGTCCTGAGGAGTTGTTCTTTCAAATATACTGTCCTGGCAACTCAATATACAAGCATAGGAACGATGATGAGAATAATTCAAACGAAATGCTCTATATCTTTCTTTTTTCTGATTTTTTCCAGGCCAACCAATCAGCTATGAGAGGAGTCGGCTAGGAAAGAGAAAAGAAGTCGCGCCGGCGCGACACCAAAGGCAGCTGGATTTTGCCGGAAATATGCCTGTGTCCACGAGAAAGATACGATTGAACCTGTCGGTGCTGCTACTCGTCGTCGCGATTGGTTGCAGTCGAGCCTTCAGTTCGCGGCAAACAGGTAAGAGCCTCCAAACATTTGATCCATCTGCCGATTCAATCATCCTCCGATGCAAAATTTTGATCAACGTGTCGAGGCTGAGTAGCTCCCTCCGATCATTGCGTGCCAGTGTTGATGGGAAAATCCGTATCAAGGTCACCGGGGCAGTGTCAAGGTTTCAATAGTGTCGAGGCGACAAAGTGCCAGGTGGTAATCGATCGCGGCGATCGTTTACCCATGGTAGCCCATTGGGAATGAAAATGACGTGGATAAAGAGCACTTGGCTCCCCGACCAGTGGAAGATCTCGTGCACAATGCGTGTCGTAAATCGCAGAGAGGCGCCTTCGAACACGGCTAGCCCGTGGCTCTCGAATGGTAATTAGGCCGAAAGTTATGCGAGACTGGAAAGCCCGTGGGCGCTCACGGTGGATAGCCCGATGTGAGTCCAAGGGTAGCTGGTAGGTGGAGTCCGTGTACGAATACATTGGTAGGGTCGAGACGAACCGCGAGCTCTAATCGTGAAGCAAATAAGATTATCTGATCGAATTTTAATGCGGGTGTTGCGTGATGCATGCGGCCAGTGTTGAGGAACCCCCCTCAACAAGCCAACAGACGAGATCGAGCGAGACGAGGGCAATTTCGAGTACAGGGTGTAGAGGCACTAGCGATTGACCCTCGGCTCGATTCGCTGCCAGCAAGACTCATAACCACCTTGTATTATTTATACTGTGGCACTCTCAAGACGTGCCGGAAGAGACGCCGGAAAGGCAAAAAGTGCGGGGAAGTAGATAACGTGTTTTCGACCCTTTCCAGTCCCTCGGCGCGCCTCCTCAACTAAAGAACACCAGATTGGTGGTAGCAGCCATGGGAACGGTGACGTAACCAATGACGCCACGGGAGCTGTAATCTCGAACGGCAAATTTACAACGTATAAACACGCCGTCCCAGTTATCTCGCCCGAGCTTCGAGGCTCTCATTGCTCTTTATTACACGAAGCCACCACCCCCCGGGCTAGCTATCGTGCTACCTGTACTCCTGGCACTCTTCATTTAGCCCCCATGCGAGTGGGCAAATCTGGGCGGGCATGCTCACGGATCACCTGCTTTCGCCTCTTCGTATACCTACGACTGATAGCCTTTGGTAGTACAATTTCAGACAGGTGTTCCAGCCCGCTTTCATCCAACCACGACCTCTTACAATTCTAAACGACCGCATCGCGTTCCATATTTAAAGCCAGTGGCATTCGAGGTCACCGGCTTTGTATCGACACACCGATGACGAGGATCTGGATGGGTGAGTATGCGAAACTAGTCAAGTAGGCCGAGCCCTATATTCAGCCTGGAGAGAGACGGTGTTTCGTAGTGACACGAGCTGGTAACAGTTACCGTCAATGACACGGCCAGGCCAGAATAGGATACAAGTTTCAAGACAAATGGTCTCGCATACTTAGCGAGCACTTGACTGTGACAAACTGCCGTAGGCATGCCCTCCCGTCCATCTTCCACCTTCCGTCCTTCACGGCCAACCCCTATCCTGATCCTCTTCCAACCTGCAGCTCTCCATCCACCCGCTTGATGTCGTTCCGAGGAATGTTCCGGAACCGGAAGCAGGCTCCTTTCCTTCGCGATCTCGAGCTGCCTTGACCTCGGACTGGAACGTTTGATGTAACGACAGATGGAAACGAGACTGGGAGGCGGAAGGGAGGCAGAATGAGGTAGTAATGATGGATGCGAACATTCAATGAGACTCTCCCGTTAGTTCAGTATTAATCGTCGGCACTGAATATCTAGCCCTTGCGTTTGATTAGCCAAGAGGGCATTAAATCAAAGCTTGTCGCAGGCCTCTTTCATGCCGCTGATCCGACGTTCCATTTTTCTTTTACCCCACCACGACGACTCGCCAACTGGAAACTTCGGCACGCGACGATCCCGCTATAACGTGACTCCACGTTTCCGTTGCGCGATTATACCGTTTTTGTTTTGGAAGTCAGGTCGATGCGAAATACCTTGTCATTGTTTGCTCCTTTTTTGGCGTAGCGGCTCGATTGAAGATAGCCGAGCACGTACGTGACGCGAGAGACGCAGCGCGGGGGGGCGGGGGAGACGGGAGAGGTCGATTAATAAAGCTTTTGTGGAGTGCGCGAGCGAATTTACTGAACCGCGTATATCGCTGAAATGTCGGTCAGACCTCTCGTGCGGTTATCGGTTTGCCAATCAACGAATAGCGGCTTAATTGAGAAATAGAAACGTCAAAATATCAAGTTATGTTTGGCATTTTAAGCGTTTTCTTTTTTTATTGACCGCCGAAACGATTCTCTCACGTGTGCGAGCGCTTTGACGACAGGTCGCGTCGGCATTGTTATGAGGAATCAACTATTTTAGATTATTGAGGCAAAAGGTTGAGACGTCAACTCACTAGCATTCGTTTAGTGGCTTAAAAGTAATGTGAGCAGTTTTGTTCACTTCACACGAAAGGACAACACTCTCAAGGAGCCTGGATGTGCCAGGACAAGTGTAACGCTAGGGGGCACTAACAAGTTACTAAAGTCCGGCTGATTTATTGGCCACCCATAAAATGTCATTTTAAGGCTTCTCAGGGGCTACAAGAACACTAAAGAGAGCCGATAAAAATTTTGCACCGCTCGATCGTGCCTCTCGCGACGGAAAAACGTCGTCACGAAGAGTCGGCACAGCGCGTAGCTCAGCACGAGTCAGCACGATCCTCGTGGCGGTTTTGGGAGCACGAGAAAACCGCGTTGGCGGTCCACGTGATTTTCCAAGGTATACGGGCAGTGGGGCGGGGATGGGGGCGATCGTATGAAAGCTGAGGTAGCCGCAACCAATTCAAATTCACATTACCGCGTACTGCTGTGGGAAAGCCGCTTTGATATTGGAAGCCAATCTCACGTATAGTCACAGCGTCCTCCACTGCCGCACTGGTATCGTTAATACGGGTAATTCCGCTTTATTAGGTTGAACCGCATTAAGTTTCCGGCTTATTAGGTAGACAGAGGGAGAGAACGAGAGTGGAAGGGAGAAAGATAGACACGGGGGAGAAGCACGAGCATGGGAAAGAGAGGACCAAGGTCCACATAGGAATAGCCAGAAGGTCCACGATGTGGAGAGTAATGCCCTAGATGCAATATACGTATTACATGACCAGATTTGCCTGAAAGTCTGAAGCTCTTTGTTCCACTTCCATTTAATTACTATAAATTATAACGCGGGCACGATAATACAACTTTCTATCTTTCTCTCTCTCTCTCTCTCTCGCTGCTCGGTAAGGACAGTAAAATATACGACCGTGTAATGTTCCACCCCCAAACGTGTGTAACGCGTCATCCCCCCGTACGTAAACTACACATCTATGTATAGAGAGCTGGAAAACTCGGCGTATACCATAGTTTTGTGACATGGAACCTTTCATGTGAGAGTTGAACGTCTCACTGTCGCCGCAGAAGTGTTTCGGGGCAACCAGGTCGAGGTGAGAGTTAGGAGGAATATGTATACGTGGTATCGTAAATATATAAAAGAAAGATGAGCGAGAGGGCGAGCAAAGTGTGTATTTATATCGAGGCAAAAAACCTCTTCAATTTTATGAGATGTGTCGAAGCAGAAGTGTCCTCATATTCCTCTTCTCCACGTACTTTTTCGTTGCCGTCTTCATTCTCGTCTTCCTCATCACCTTCTCCAACTTCTTGGTCTTCTTCTACGTCGTTGCCCCACAGACGAGAATCATTCCTGTCCATGAACCGTCGACGCTTATTCAACATTTCGGTGTGGCCACCTAAGTGCATCGTAAAAGTTACGGTTGAGCGTGCGGAGCCTACGCCTCCTCGGTGCTGTGCCCTCAACATTGCGCTGTCTTATGCTCAGCCCGCACACGCCTTCGCCAATGGATGAAACTTACTCGATGATAATCCCTCTGTGTTCTCTCGGCACTCGCTCTTCCATGCCCCCATCCTGCCGGGAAAAACGAGCTGGTAGTCCCGAGTCCTAGCTCGATGCGCCTACAGACATACCATTCTAACATCTTACGGAAGCACTCTTATCCTGGCCCTTCAAACTTTATGAACATCCAAAGGGAGTCTTCTTTTCGTTTCATTATCCTGAATCACTCGTGGATAAACTCTTTCCCAAGTGAACTCGAGCAACTGATCTCTGGTACTCTGGCAATTGAGAACGCCGAATGAACCCTACCCCAACGATGATCTCTATGGTACATACGGTAATGGAGATTCGGGTGGATGGGAGACTGAAAAAGCTTGCGAGGAAAATCGTTGTTGAGACTTTTTTCCGTTTCATAAGCTTTTTGATCGGACAGATGGTCGTTGAAGGTAATGAGGTCCAGGGAGTTCCATTTTCAGGACTTCTCAAGTCCGGTGAGCAGTGATCATGATGTATGATTGGGTACAGTTGATACCCCGGGAAACAAAGTTCATATGTGAATATATCTTAATCATATCTGTAGAATCAGATATGATCAGACAAGAAAATTGGCAATATCTGTTCATGTAGTGTCATGACAGATCGTGTATGCTTATATCTGAGCATCTATGATCATATGAGAGCCATTTTGATAATTTTGAAAGCATACCCGTCTATATCGCAGCAGGTCTGACCAGATCCAATCCCCAGGCAAGATCTGATCTTGTTGGACCAGATCTGATTTTATTGGGCCAGATCTGATCATGTCAGGCAAATCTAATCTTATTGGACCAGATCTGTCTATCCTTATAAGAATAAAATACCGTGGATCCCAGTAGACCTGGACATCTATGAACAATAGACCTGCCCATATGATAGAATCGTAGTTTATCTGAACCATCAGACCAGGTATGACTCCGACTATATCAGAGCAAATCTTACCCTGTTGAGACAGATCAAATCTTGTTAGTGCTCAGCTTCCAACTCTCAGAAGCAATGATCATGATTTATGATTAGCAGCATCTGATCCAAGAATCATGCTCTGAATGTCATATGAGGAAGTACCAGTTCCGGGTCTCGCTAACTCTGATAGTCGATGATAAAAGTTTAGGATTAGCTGCATCTGATTCAAGAATCATCTTCTGGCTGTAGGATAAGGAAATTACAGTTTCAGGTTTCTCCATCTCTCACAAACCATGATCATGATTTATGATTAGCTATATCTACTCCAAGAATCATTCTCTGAGTGTCGTTTGAGAAACTTCCAGTTTCGGGTCTCCCTAACTTTGATGGACAATTTTTTATTAGCTGCATCGGCTTCAAGCATTATCTTTTGGTTGCAGGGGAATGAGATTCTAATTTCGGGTTTCTCCAACTCTCACAAGCAATGATCATCACTTATGATTAGCAGCATCTGATCCAAGAATCACTTTCTTAGCACCATGTCAGGAACTGCCAGTTCTCGGTCTGTCTAACTCAGATGGTAAATGATCATGGCTTATGAATAGATACACCTGATTCAGGAACCATTGACATGTTACATGAGGAATTTGCAGATTTCCCTAAATCGCATAGTCAATGATAATGGTTTATGATTAGCTGCATCTGATCCAAGAATCATTGCACGAGTGTCATATGAGGAATATCCAGTTCTGGGTCTATTTAACTTTGGCAGTTAATGTTCATAACCAGCTGCATCTGATTCAAGAATCATTGACTTAGGGTGATATGAGGAAGTTCCAGCTTTGAGTCACTCCAACTCTAATAACTAACGAGCATAGCTTGTGGTCAGCTACGTCTGATCCAACAATCATCTTCTCGGTGTGAAATGAGGAAGTTCCAGTTTCCGGTCTCCCAAACTCTGATGATCAATTATCATCTTCCAAATGGAAGCCGTCTTCACATATATCGGATCGACGTAGCTAGAGGCAGCAATTACAATTGTTTTTTTGTTGTGCTGATTTATTGCTGAGTGTGACTATATATCGAATCTATGCGTCAAATTAGGACGATGTCGAAATTACAGTATAGCTGTACGAAGGTGGTGCGAATATTTTTGTTATATTTCATTCTCTAGCACGAAGAGAAACGAACGAAGCTGCCCGCTATTTTGGCAACCTACGAGTATCGAAATACAATTATAGTTTTGTGGGCGTAGATACGGTGGAACAATGTCGAAATCGCGTGACTCGTCGTGCTTTCCGGCGGCCTATTCTTGATCCAGACACAGCACTCAGTAGACTGATAAGTGGATTGAAAAACGCCTACTGAAATCTACCATGATCTTGATCTAAAATCAAAAATAGCTCGCACGTGAACAAAGGCGGATGCTTTTGAACTTCTTATACCTTTTTTAACAGCATACATTTGTAATGAAGAAAATCTGTGACAAGATGAAAGAAAAAATTGAATTTGTATGAAAATTCGAATGATCAAGAAATTATGCGAATTCGTGTTTCGGGCTTTTACAGTTTTTAGGCTAGGGTTTTCCCAGTAGATATTTTTCAGTGATTAATTTTAGATCTGCCGGGCGAGAACCCTTTTGAAGCTCTGCCCCCAGAACCCTCGTGAGTGTTCCGCAACTAGAACTCTTTTTAGGACTACATAACTAGAGCCCTTTTTAGGGTTTTGTAACTAAGGCTCTTTTAGAAGTTCTGCAGCTACAAGCGTTTTAGGGTCAGCAGTTAAAACCCTTTTTAGTATTGCACAGCCTAAGCCCTTTTCAGGCTTCCGTCGCTACCATCGTCTTTCGAACTCTGTAACTAGAACCCTTCTTGGGGTCCCATTACTAGGACTCTTTTTGAGGTCCGGTGGCCCTTTTTAAGGCTTGGAAGCCTAAAACCCTTTGTAGGGCTTCGCAGCTTAAACCCTTTTTTAAAGCTCCCCAGCTGGAATGACATGTGCATAGGTGTTTCACGTTTATTCCCTATATGCATACAGACATTTTGGATTCCCCGTGGACGACCAAGTGTGTCTGGAATATCGGACTGTACGTTAAAACTTCCGAACCTGCTATCCGGGCTTTTCTATGCCCCGTTCTATCATCGAAACTACGGCCTCATTTCTATATCTGCCTCGCATCCGTATCGTCCAGTTTTTTGCCAAGGGCTTTTTCGCCCTGCCCCACTGTACACCGGTTTTGATATCCGTCCGTTTTATTGCGTCACACGCTCGCGAGATGGATCGCTATGAAAGGCTTCTGACGGAACGCAGCGCACTCCCACTGAACACACATGAACGCATAAAGTGCAGAGGAAGGGTGAGGATCGAATGGAGAGGAAGGGCAGCAGGCGAGGCGTACAAAGGAGAAGGGGGGATGAACTAGGGGTGAAACGGAGAGGCTCGCTTTGAATTTCGTCGTGCAAACAATTTTTGCAGATTCCCTCGACAAATTGGAGTGACCGCGGTATCATTTCTTTTTCAGTTTTCATTTCAAGTAATCTTCCCGTCCATCGGCGTCCTCTCTTTTACGCCCTTCGCCCTTTAATAACGGCATATATACAGACAGGCATATATATATATATATATATATATAATTTTAACACATTTTATTATGTTTTTTTAAATATTAAACATTTTGACACATATGTCTGAACATAATTTTATTTTCAAATATAAAATATAAAATCCTAAATATATATATATATATATATTGAAAAATTGATAAATGAATTCATTATAAAAGCATGTAGATCAATAAATGAGTAAATATATATAATTATATTCATTAATTTTTTATCTATCAATCTTTTTATGAATATACAAGGCTGCCCAAAAGTTTGGATACCCCAGTTGATATTTCTTGCCGCACTAAAAGTTACATAGCTTCGTCAAAAAAGAAATAACCAAATTTACCGAACGGCGTTTGGAATCGAAGATATTCAGCTTGGTTTTGCTTTTTTGAAATTTTTTTAATTTTTTTATTGTTTTCGACCCGGTACGCACTTTTGTACGTGACTATTTTTCGACTTTTTTCGACCACCTTGAATTGGGACTTATGGAGAAAAAAAAATTCGTACGATTTTTTTTCGCAGTTATTTCATTTTTGGCTAATAAGGACTAATTCTGAAAATGCAATGTAACCTAAGAACTATAGGGTTTAAGAGAAAATGTCAGTGATGTAAAAAGTAGAGTACGTTTGTACTGGATAGCTTGGAATTTTTAAAGATTTTTCCTGTGAGATTGTTTTTTTAAAACTATTTTCGCTCGACACTCTGATGAATGGGATGGCTTAACTCGAAAAGTATGGAGTTTAGGACAACATATCAGGAGAAACTCTTTTAATTTTAGATGAGAAATTTGCGTACATTTTTTTCAGATTTGTTTTTGAATTTTTTTTCGAATTTTTTTCGACCAAAACTTGCAGGAACGTCCAAAAAGCAAAACAAAGCTGAACTTGTTCCCTTCAAAATGCCGTTCGGTAAATTTGGTTATCTTTTTTTTGGACCAAGCTATGTAACTTTTAGTGCGGCAAGAAACATCGACTAGTGTAGCCAAACTTTTAAGCGGCATATATATATATATATATATATATATATATATATATATATATATTAGGGTGTGCGGGAAAAATCGATATATTTTTTTTCGGTTGCATCCACCAAAAACAGGTGAATTAAGGTAAAAAAAGAAGAATCCTCGAAGAAGAGGTCAAAAAAAAATTATTTCGAACGGCGCATTGCATTTGAATACTTTCCATAAGCATAACAGAGGAAAATATTGGCACTTCTGAACGTCGTAGTAAAACTCTTCAGAAAAAAAATCTTACAAAAATGTCATTAAGATATTCTGATAGAGAATTGAATTCCCTACAAAAAAAGTTACTACGAACAGTTAGCTTAGAACAACCGTTCAAGTGGTATCGCTGCCTGAAATCAATTTTTTTTTATTTAAGCGGCGTGCGCGCCCTAGCACACGCTGCCACCTGGCGGCAGCATGCGGTAGCTCGTAGTGCAAAATTACAAGCTTCACGCTAGCGCCACGAACGGAAAACCGCGACATTTTTCCTCAAAATCAAGATCTGTCACTGCTACAAAATTTCATTCGTTATTGCGAAGTGAATCATGTAGTAGGGGAGGCTGCCTCGAAAAAATTAGCTAATCACTTGTGGTACTTTAGCGACAAAATTGTTGCTTTGTCGTTTTTTGACAATGCTGTGCCGATAAGTGTGAAGGCAAAAATGGTACAAGCTCTGCAATCTCGAGAAAAATCCAAAAATCCTTTTGAGCGAGTAATTGTTGAAAAAAATGATTGGGAAATGGTGCTGAAAGAAGACATAAGCGATTTCGTTACTCAAGAATCCTTATTTCTTTTCCAGCAATTAAATTTACCTCATGATTTTTTGAGAGTAAATATTGAATTATGGACGGAAAATGCCACTTATTTGAGTTGCTTAGATTTTTTTTAAATCCAAAAGTCGTTAATAACGTAGCCGAACGTGGTGTCACTTTGATATAAGCATATAACGGTTTATTAACAAAAAACGAAGAGCAGCTACAATATTTATTGGACGTAGTGCAAAATCATCGACAGAAATACCCTAATTGCAACAAACAGACCCTTAAAAAAAGGAACGATGATTATCAAGCATTATAATGTAAAAACAAATCATTTTATCTTATTAAACCAAATTAATTCAATAAAACTTTTCGAAACACGATCAATGATGGACGTCGTTTCTTTTATATTTCTTGTTGTACTTGATTCTTTTATGTACCAGAGAAATATTTTGAAAACGATTCCATGCAAATTGTATGTTAGAGCAGAACATTCTCTACAAAAAAAAACCCAGGAAGTTTTTTCGTAAAGCGAAAAATTCGATTTTTACAGCTTTCTGAATTATTATTTTTTTTTCTATCAATTCAATTTCAGACAGCGATTCCACTTGAACGGTTGTTCTGAGCTAATTTTTCGTAAAAACTTTTTTGTTGGAAATTCAATTCTCCATGAGAATATATTAATGACATCTTTGTGTGATTTTTTCCTGACGAGTTGCACTACCACATTTAGAAATCCCAATATTTTCCTGGGTTATTCTTATGGAAAATATTCAAATGCAATGCGCCATTCGAAATAATTTTTTTTGAGCTCTCCTTCGAGCATTCTTCATTTTTTACCTTAACTCACCTTTTTTGGTGGATGCAGCAGAAAAAAAGTATCAATTTTTTTCCGCACACCCTAATATATATATATATATATATATATATATATATCGCATCGCCATGGGAATGGCTTTTTCAACAGCGCTTTCGATTTCTTGACGATGTTTATGGAGAGTCAAGTGGTAGGCATCGAGTGACGAAAAGGCGACAAGGCGTTCGGAGAAGAACCTACCCCGGTGGTAGTGCGTGGTGTATGATCCACGAGTGTGTTGTGTTGCATAGAGGCCTAGAAGAAGTGGAGTGGGAGACGTATGCGTTTCGGGTCACGAAGTCATTCCTTCTCGGGTCATTGGGTCGAAAGGACTAATTTTCGAAAAGGCTCTGTGTAACACACCTCACTAGCACTGCTATCCGGTGATTATACTTTGTACCGAATATTTTATTGTACCGAGACACCAATAAATCGTGTAAGCCCTGTCACTGCGGCAGTCAGTGAGATAGACATTGTTCTCTAATTCATGAACGGAATTCCTGGCTCTCTCTATATTCTTGATATCTGACATCAGAAGTGGGATAAAGAACGTTTAATCCAGAGTTTCGGGCGATAGAGTTCACGTGAAAATTGTGTCGGTGAAAAGTTTGTATACGACTATGACGAAAGACAGCCCGGGAAAAAAAATTCATGCCTGAGTGGATATGTTCATATATATTTCAGATATTGTCATATATGTTTCAGATATCGTCATATATGATTCAGATATTGTCATATATGTATCAGATATATTTATATCTGACATTTTACAGTATCATATATGATTAGGTCTGATCATATTCCACATCACATATGCTTAAAGAAGATCATATCTGATCACATATCCCGGGGAAAATGGTCATATCTGAGCAGATATGCTCATGTAGGTGTTTATCTGCAACATAAATGAATCTGATCTGATCATGCATGGTCAAAGATGAACATACATGTATTTTTATGCGCTCAGGGGTAGCTCTATATCTGGTCAGATATGATCGCGCATAAGTAAATATGTGCAGATATGAATTTATAGCTGAACATGTCTGCCCATATGCGGTCATGTCTAACCAGATATAGTATAATTCACGACTACATTCGAGCTCACACATGAATAGACTTGAATATGTGCGCGCATGCATGAACATATCCAACCAGGTATGGATGAATACGCAACCGAACCCAACTCGTGCATGATCAGGTCTGAAAATATTTGCCCATGTACGATTGTATCTGCCCAGATATGGAATTATACTCGAATTCATCCAATTGGATCTATATGATCATCGCTGAACATGCTTGCCCACGTGTGATCAGATCTAATCAAATATGAATCAATGCATATCTATATATAAAAGTGTTATTATGATTGTGTGTCTTATTAACACATATACAGATGCGCGCATACGCACACATAGTCACACGTCATTGGCCTATTTAAGAACTCCCATTTGATCCGTGTATAACACTGTAAATCACTTATAAAAATATCATCGGTACGCAAATAGGATATCATATATGTATGTCGAGGTTAAACATCGTAAGTGTACAAATTGAAAAGAAATGTTTGGTGTTATAATTGTATAATTTTATTAATACATATATCTTATACGAAGTATGAACTATTCAGTACACTTTTTTAAATCGATGTGTATTCTCGTGTATTCTCTAATTTTATTAATACATATATCTTATACGAAGTATGAACTATTCAGTATACTTTTTTAAATCGATGTGTATTCACGTGTATTCTCAAACAAAATCCGTTGAAATATTGATACTTCGTACCAATCACATCGTTCGATTAATATTCATTAGTATCATATTTTTTCATTTCAATTTTTACAGGATTCGCGAAAGGTGTTGGAGAACGAAATAATTGGGCTTTCCAAGATGACAAAAAAATAAAAAGTGCAATGGCACAAAAATTGGTTGAGTTAAAGCGAAACGAAAAAAAAAACACCGAAACCCGGATTACACAAGCGCATAAAAAAACATCCGGGACCGTACTCAACTGCAACGTTTAACAACATTTGATTAAAAAAGTTTTGAAGTTTTAAGTTAGTTAAGTGGAAAAATGAAAAAAAAGTATATTTTCGTTTTCGCTATAAGTTTTAACATAAAAAGAATATTTTTCGTTACTTGTGAGAACTTTATTTTATTTTGTTTTCGTGGCAGTTTATATTTTGATTTAAGTGTATCGGCAAAGATAATAATCACGTTTTCTACTTATGAGAACAAAACTTCTTCCAATATTTGATTGAAAAAGTTTTAAAGTTTTAATTTATTCAAATGAAAAAATGAAAAAAGTATATTTTTATTTTCTCTATGAGTTTTAACGTAATAAGAATATATTTCGTTGCCTGTGATAGCTTTCTTTTTTGGTTTACGTGGCAGTTTATATTTTGTTTTTAGTGTATCGGCAAAGATAATAAACGTTTTCTACTTATAAGAACGAAAAGTTTGACAACATTTTGATTGAAAAAGTTTTAAAGTTTTAAGTTAGTTAAATTAAAAAATGTAAAAAGTATATTTTTGTTTTTGTCTATAAGTTTCAACGTAAAAAGAATATTTTTTGTTGCCTCTGTAAGAACTTTATTTTGTTTTGTTTACGTGGCAGTTTATATTTTGTTTTGTTTACGTGGCAGTTTATATTTTGTTTTTAATGTCGGCAAAGATTAATATAAGTTCATTTTATACTTATAAGAACGTGTAGTACACAATAAATATGGGATTTTATCAATAAAATGAATATAAAAAATATAATCAAGCTATATTTTGATATATTCTGGTTGTGGTTCAATTTTTCATCGAGGAGATAGACATATATGACATACCACATATACTCGTATCTGCTATTAATATAAGCATGTTCACCCTGATATGGGTATATCTGTTCTAATATGACCAATTACGCTTCGGCCCGATCAATTTTGCATATTATAGGCAGATTTGATATTGTCAGGTCTGACATCATATGGTCTGATATCGTCAAATCTAATCATACATGCTCTGATATCGTCAAATCTAATCATGTATGCTCCAATATGGCCATTTTTCTTATGCATGATTAGATAAGATCCAGATATGATCAATCATATCTGGATCATATATAATCCAGATATAATCAGATGTGATTTGGTCTTATATTTTTTTCTCGGGATGATCATACATGCTCAGATATAAGCATACATGATCTGTCATGACACTATATGAACAGATATGACCAAATCGCTTGTCTGATCATATCTGATTCTACAGATATGCTCAGATATAAGCATACATGATCTGTCATGACACTATATGAACAGATATGACCAAATCTCTTGTCTGATCATATCTGATTCTACAGATATGTTTCAGATATGTTCAGATATGATCTTTTTTTCCCGGGAGTGAAAAAAGTGTGAGTGAGACTAGCAGTGTGTTATCTGAGAATCGGAAGAGAGATCGTTGTCCAACGTCATCGGAATCCGAGTACAATGCTGATGAGTCTGTGCAAAAGGCAAATAAACGGAGGAAACGTGCTTCAAAATCGAAGAAGGAGAACAAGCTATTGATTACATTGCTTACTCAACAAGATCGAGCTCCTATGGATTTTGTAAAATTTGACCCAAAAAATACCGACGCAACTGGCTGGGCAAAAATGGTCGATGAATGGATTCGACGTTATAAACCGGACGATTGGGAAGTCGTCCAGCATCTGGCTACAGCCTTTAAGGACGAAGCAGCTCAGTGGTTCACCGGTATGAATCCTTCCGGGAAAACCTGGACCGAAATTAGTGCTGAATTCATGAGCGCGTATGCGAAGAATGAAAACGTCGCTTCAGAACTACATACCATTTGGACGGACGACGCCGAGTTCACGCTCGAAAATTTTATGAAGAGAGGAAGGAAGATCAAAGCGTGGCTCAAGGAACGGAAATCAGTGGACGAGACCGCTACCCCACTGGCCGGGTTGTCATACTCTTTCCAGAACCGATTTGTGCGGAACATCTTCGTACGCGAATCGCCTCGTAATTTGCAAGAAGCAATGTCGTACCTCGATGGACGAAAGACCGATCATCATCGACCGCGTGCATCCTTCGGAGCCCTTGGTCCACATACTAAACCTTCGATGCCGCGAGATGGGAAGTCGCACCGTTCGCAAATCGAGTGGTGCAATTGCGGAAAGAAGGGATATCCTAAGGCTGATTGTAAATCATCCTCGAAATTACACAGCAGTCAGCCACGGGACAGCAAGGGGTCGTATTTCAGAAAGGTGGAGACTTGTTACAACTGCAAGGAAGAGGGTCATATCTCCCCGAATTGTCCAAAGGACGAGAAAATCGTGAAGCTTTGCAGCTCAACCTCTACTGAAGGTACTTTGAAGCTGGCAGATGGTAAGGTGTTGACATTTACCTTTGATTCTGTTTCGGATTGCTCTCTTGTGGGAGAATCATTGGAAGAAAGATTGCCCGGTAGGAGACGATGCGTCTCTACGCGGCTGAGAGGTATCGGAAATGGATACGTTGATTGCTGTAAGCTAATCTCTGTGTGGGTCGATCTTGATGGCATAACTGTTGAGCTTGACTTATATGTGGTACCGGATGAAAATTTGTCTACTGATTTACTTTTGGGTAAAGAATTGTTAGCAAAAGTCTCAGTCAAGTTGGACGGAATTACGATTAAATTTTCAAAATAGATTTGTTGGCTCGTGCAGCTTGGAGATCGACGTCAATGCTGTCGATTGTGACTCAGTCGAAATGAGAAAACCACTGATCAAGTTGTTGAAACTGTATTCTCAACATATGAGTGCGGAGGCTCCTAAGATTTGAGTAACTTCGGGCAGGCTTGAGATAAGATTGAAAGACGTAAACAAACTCGTGCAGAGAGGCCCTCACAAGCTAGGTACTGTAGAGCGAGAAACTGTAAGAGGTTTGGTTGACAAAATGCTCGAGGCCGGAATCTTTCGGGAAAGTAAAAGTCCGTTCTCCAGTCCAATCATTTTGGTAAAAAAAAAGATGGTTCAGGTAGATTGTGATTGGACTTTCGAGAATTAAATTCTAACACGGTAGTAGATCGTTATACGTTGCCATTGATTCAAGATCAATTAGATCGCTTGAGTGGAGCACAATATTTTTCGTCGTTAGGCATGGTAGCCGGGTTCCATCAAATACCCGTCGAAGAAAATTCGATAGAGAAACTCGCGTTTATTACACCTGACGGACATTATGAATATTTAACGATGCTATTTGGGCTGACGAATGCTCCTTCCGTGTATCAGAGGGCAATTAATAACGCGTTGGGAGACTTGAGATATTCTTACGCAATTGTTTATTTGGATGATGTGCTCATACCTGGAAAAACTGAACAAGAGGCCTTAGATCGACTGAAAAGTGTAATGGAAGGACTCGCCGCTAACGGATTTTCGTTTAACTTAAATAAGTGTAAATTTTTGAAAACACAAATTGATTATCTGGGATACATTGTATCGAAAGGAGAGCTGAGGCCCAACCTTCGAATGATCGAAGCCCTGGTGCAATCGCCCATCCCTCGAACGCAGACCCAGGTAAGGCAGTTCTTAGAGTTAGCATCTTATTTTCGTAGATTTGTACCAAAATTTTCACAAACAGCAGCTCCTCTGTATAGACTGACGGCAAGGAATGCAAAGACAATAAAATGGACAAACGAACACAATGAAGCCAGGACTAAGCTCGTCGAGTGTTTAACGTCAGAACCGTGTCTCCGTATATTTGACCCTAGCCTACCGATCGAATTACATACTGAGGCTAGCGCCCTTGGATACGGCGCTGTGCTCCTTCAACGCATCGAAAAAAAATAAACATCCAATCGCATACTACAGCAAACGCACCGTAGACGCTGAAACTCGTTACCACTCATACGAACTCGAGACCCTTGCAGTCGTAAAGGCGATAAAATACTTTCGACAATATTTGGTTGGCCGGAAATTTTTGGTGGTCACGGACTGTAACTCACTAAAGGCTGCAAGCCTTAAGAAAGATTTAACGCCACGAGTGTATCGATGGTGGGCATTCCTACAATCTTTTGACTTTGAAATTGAATATCGTGCGGGTGAAAGAATGAAACACGCGGACTTTCTATCGCGTAACCCCGTTCTTGAAGACAAAGTATTGAAAGTAGTTAAAAAGGACATGAACAAAATAACAGAATTGGCAGATGACTGGTTAATCGTAGCTCAGCAGAAAGACGACGGAATAAAAACATTATACCACGAAGTATTGGACGGATCAGAAACCACAAAGACTTACTCGATAAAAGACAAAATCTTAATGCGAACAATAGAAAGAAAAGGTAAACAAATCACGCTACCTGTAGTGCCGAGGATGATGGTATGGTCACTCATCCATTACGTACACGAAAATATTTGCCATTTAGGCTGGGAAAAGACTTTGGACAAATTATACGAACTTTATTGGTTCTCTCATATGTCAAAGCAAGTAAAGAAATTTGTAGCAAATTGTATTATGTGTCAAACTTGTAAATCAGTATCGAGACCGACGCAAGCACAGCTGCATGCAATAGAAAAGGACAGCATTCCGTGGTGTACGATTCACATAAACATCTCGGGAAAATTATCAGGTCCCTCTGAGAAAAAAGAATACGTTTTCGTGATCATAGACGCATTCACGAAATTTGTAACGTTGAATTGGATAAACCGTTTAGACGCTGAAATAGGAATCAACTAGATTGAAAAACATTCGTTTACTTCTGGGGCACCGAAACGAATTATTTGTGACCAAGGTGCAGGGTTTACAAATGCGCGATTTAAAGAATTCTGCAACGAAACAAAAATATTGTTTCATTTAATAGTTTCGGAAACACCGAGAGCTAATGGTCAGGTTGAAAGAATTATGTCCACGATGAGGAATATGTTATCCATAAGCAAAGCTCAAGGAAAGCAATGGCAGAACGAATTAGGAAGAGTTCAGCTTGCAATAAATTTAACAGTTCATAAAACGTTGGGGAAAAGTCGCGCTGAGATTTTGTTTGGTACAAAAGTAAACTCGATAGAAATCGAACGCGTGGAACACGACAGCGTGATAACTCATAGCGTTGATTTGAGCCAGCTTAGAACTGCAGCTACAGATAGCATGAGAGCCGAAGGGACAAAAGAAAAGGCGAGGTTTGATAAGAAGAACAAACCGTCAAACCCATTACAAATTGGAGATTTTGTGATGGTTAGAAATAATGATAGAATAAAGACAAAACTGGATGCCAAATATCGAGGTCCAGTTGAAGTTGTTGCGGTGTTACCGAACGATAGATACCTTGTCAAGAAGGTAGGCTCTGGATTGCGAGGCCGAAAGAGCATCAAAGTATCTCATAACAAACTGATGGCAGCTCCAGGAAACGAGGCGAGTCAGTATAGCTATGTCGGAGAGAAAGAAAAAGGTGAGAACAAAATTGTACAACAATCTGTTTGATGTGATTTGTAGAATTATTTCAGTGCTTGATAGTGAGTGCAAGGATGGTGTTTGGCAAAGAGAATCAAGACTATGAATTATGAAACAGACGCAGTCTGGTTTTATTGGTTGTTGAATGCTGTTGAGGATTTGCATAGAACTTCTGGTTCTAATTGAGGCGGATTTATATGTAGAAATCCGCAGGGAGCATGAGACTGTTGGTTTCCATTGTTTCAATTTAAGAGTGCGACTTTGGCCCTCGATGTTCGCTGGACTTGATCACCCAGAACCCTCGAACCCAAAGCCTAAGAGTAACTTGAGAATGATTCAATATAAACTTGTGGGCATTATAATAGTTAGAAAATGTACGGATGCTCAAGGCATGCCTACAGAGCTATTATGAACAGAATATAATAGTTAGAAAATGTACGGATGCGCAAGGCATGCCTACAGAGCTATTATGAACAGAATATAATAGTTAGAAAATGTACGAATGCGCAAGGCATGCCTACACAGCTATTATGAATAGAAGATAATAGTTAGAAAATGTACGGATGTGTGAGACATGCCTACAGAGCTATTATGAGTAAAATATAATAGTTAGAAGATGTACGGATGTGAAAGACATGCCTACAGAGCTATTATGAGTAAATGATAATAGTTAGAAATTGTATGGATGTGTAAGACATGCCTACAGAGCTATTGGTGCCTTGGAGATCGAATTTGTGAGGAATTCGTTTTGACACTTTAAAAACTGGCAGTATGACTGTATAATAGTGATGGCAAAAAAAACGGGAAACGGTACACATGGTTGCACACGTGAATGGAGACAAGAAAAGCCTGTAGGGCAATAACAGACTTGTCAAGTCAGGAAAGCCGAACGTAAACTAACGCTTGTTTGTTCGATGCCTGTTTTATTTCAGAAGTAAACTAGATGGCTAGATGCTGGGCACTCGAGACGCGTGCTAGTCAGTATGGCTGTGTCGCATCGCCATGGGAATGGCTTTTTCAACAGCGCTTTCGATTTCTTAATGATGTTTATGGAGAGTCAAGTGGTGAGCATCGAGTGACGAAAAGGCGACAACGCGTTCAGAGAAGAACCTACCCCGGTGGTAGTGCGTGGTGTATGATCCACGAGTGTGTTGTGTTGCATAGAGGCCTAGAAGAAGTGGAGTGGGAGACGTATGCGTTTCGGGTCACGAAGTCATTCCTTCTCGGGTCATTGGGTCGAAAGGACTAATTTTCGAAAAGGCTCTGTGTAACACACTTCACTAGCACTGCTATCCGGTGATTATACTTTGTACCGAATATTTTATTGTATCGAGATACCAATAAATCGTGTAAGCCGTGTCACTGCGGCAGTCAGTGAGATAGACATTGTTCTCTAATTCATGAACGGAATTCCTGGCTCTATATTCTTGATATCTGACATATATATATATATATATATATATATATATATCCAGAGAAAGAGAGAAGGGGAAGGAGCGTTGCCCATTAAATCCAAGCACGATGGGGCGTGAGTGTTGGGCTCTCCCTAATGACTTCCTTACGCACGTAATCGTAAAAGTCTCGTTAGTGGTTTCGAGGCAAGTCAGCTGCTGTGGTTCGACGGTTTGCTCACCGTTATCCGTCAGCACACAGTACGTACATATGCGTATTCACCCACGCTCACACACACTCGCAAACTTTATATTCCCTAGCTGCAGTCCTGTCTCTCGAAGTATTCTACATTTTCTCACTATTTATTAGAAACTTACCCTTTCGAATAATGAAGTGCTGCGAGAGGGAAAAAAACCAGAGGAAACACCGTACCGCTCGTAGATCGAGACGAGAGCCTGCTCGAGTAGACGACCATCATTGCCAAGTACTGCCGCGCCGGCGTTCTCTATAGAAGTGTGAAAATTATAGTATAATATTATTCGTTATAATTAATATTATCGACGATTATGAATATATATTTATATACAAATTGACAATGCGAATATACCATATTTGAAACGTTATAGAGATAACAAAATTCCAAAAGCACTCAGAGAATCTTCACATATATGCGGGGTATCAGGAAGGTCGATGCAAAGCCTTAAGGGGGTGATAGATCACCTTATCAGGAATAATCTAACCTAGGTTACCGTATTCCAAAGTCTAAATATTTCGAGTTATCATGGTAAGTATGATTTTTGGAAAATTTCCCAAAATTAGGTACTAATTCGTTTACTTTTGTGAGTTGAAGATCATTTGAAGGTCGTACTATGCTACATTATTGAATTCGTTTGATGCCGGCTACAATATGCAAGGGGAAAAAATATGCCCTTTCATTTTGACAAATTTTGATGACCTTGAAAAATGAGAAAAAAAAATTAAATGAAAACAAATACTGTGATAGCCATGTCCTTCCAAACCATTCAAATTTCGATATGTACATACTTCGTATTTTCAAATCCAACACAGATATTCAGGTGTTCTGTTCCCCGTGACGCATTCTTATTATTTATTATGTCGGGGGTGAGCAACATTAAAAATTAATTTAAAAAAACTGTTGTGTTAAATCAAACTTTTTTAAATTATTTCTAGTTCGAGGTGACGGTAACAATGAATGATCAACAATAAAATGAGACTAATCGGCAAACATTTTTGAACTAGGGGTCCAAAACTCTGCACGTCTAATCATTATTGTTATTCTATTATTATTCATTCTGATTTTATCGAGATATAGTTATATTGATACAACGCAATTGGAATGCGATACAAACTAATACTGACGACTTGCTCCAACTTATTTTAACAAATTCCGGAAACAAAAATCGTCGATAATTTTTAAGATACTTGTTTAAAGATGTACAATGTGCATCTGCAAAAAAATATTTCGAATAATAATAAAAATGGGGAAATGAAAATAACATTTATCTCGAGTGTTGAATCCGCGAGCACTTGGGTTGTCCCTCTTTCTCTCTCTCTGACTCCAGAGCCACAAGATGTTTATTAATGAATGGGAACACGACGAAGCTGAGAAATAAATTCTCAGCACAAAGCCGCAACTTCCACTTGCACACGATGCTGCTGTGGAACGTGGCGGAGCACTCCGCTAAAAGAGTGACGTTAAACTCGGTTCTACTTTGGCTGGCAGGTCCTCCAGGCTCCTTGGCACTTTCAAGGAGGTATAAACACAGGAGAAAGAGAGCAAACACTGCTTTGCAGGGTGGATTGTACTTGCGGATCTTTGACGATACAGCAACTTTATTTATTCCTCTCTCTCTCTCTCTCTCTCCCTCTCTTTCTCTGTGTTTCTATGGCATCTCAGCGGCCATAAATAAAAATATGGTACTGGTACGCACGCGAGAGTCATGATGAAGTACAAGGATAAAGCGAGAGAACGGGAGGGAGAGAAAGTGATTAATTAACGGGACTGGAAAGCTTTCGGCCCGAAAAACATTTCGATTTTCAATTTTTTTTTCCGATGGCGATATTGTGATGACGAGGTTGAGATTTTACTCATAATTAATACATAGTCGTGCTAAGTTCGAGTTTTCTTTTTATCGAAAAACAAATGACAAAGAAGTAATGATTATTTAAGCGGGGAGACACTTTTAGGCGAGACAAAAATTTTAGTTTTAATGCTTTCAGACAAAAATTGCTGATCATCATGATTTTTTTTAAGGAAATATTTCTATTCCATTTTTGGGATTTAGGGCATGTTTCATTACTACTTTTGGCTGTTATATGGTTTTTCTAAAAATTAATCTTTACAAATAACGGAGGTATGGCTCGGTCTTCTAAACGGGTTGCGGCGGACGTTGTCAGACGGCGTGATACGTAGCGTCGGCGGGATTAAACTGGAAAAAAACCAATGAACATCTTTTAGGGATAACGCCACTCTAGTGGCAGAAAATAAGGCCCAACTATGACAATACATTTTGAGAGTATAAAAAACGAAATAGGATTTCTCTTGAGAGGGCTTATTCAACATTTATTATTATTTTCATACAAAATAGCAGCGACAGAGCCTATCTTAAACGTGTTTTTTTACAAATAGCTTCACGGGAAGACGGTATTCTCGTAAAGTATAAGAACTGGAACAAAAACCAAAAAAATAGAATATATATATATTATTAGGTATGGGACTACGTAGGGATTTTTGTTAAATCAAATTTTGAAAAAATGGCGCACTTTAAAAGAAATGAATCGATTTTTTGCCCCAAAAAAGCAGTAAATTGTTTATAAAAAAAAAGATTATATTTAATCAAAAAGCGGCTACGTACTCCCGTAGAGAATGTAATTGTGAAGTATTGTGAAGTGAAGTGAATTGTGAAGTAACCCAAAAGTATTTTTTAAGCAAAAAAAAAGATTTTTCCAAAATCCTAGAGTGGTGTTCGTTAACACTCATACGCAGGGTACGGCCTACGAGAAGGTGATAAATTTCGAAAATCGATAAAATTGTAGGCTTTGAAACAAAATTATTGAAGTTTCCGAGAAAATGGCCACATTTTGAATTAATTTTTTTTTTCAATTTCCTAAATCATTTCGGATCATGTTTTAAACAATAAGGTTAGAAAGATTTATACCGAATTTCATCAGAATTGGTCGATTAGTTTTTTTAGCTATACGTCACGCGAGTTTCAGAAATGCAGTTTAGAAGATCGTGCCGTACCTCCGCCATTTTTAAAGAATAATAAAAATAAAACGCCATGCAACGATCAAAAGTAGTAATAAAACATACCCTAAGTCTCAAAAATGGTAAATAACTATTTCCTTTAAAAAAATCATGAAAATCAGCAAATCTTTTCCTCGCCAAAGGTATCTCCCCCCTTAAGCCCCGTGACTCCGTTGCTGCATGGCCAATTGGTGGAAGTGCACTTGGCAGATAGAGTCAAGCGAAGAAAGAAAATGTACTTCTAACATAATAATAAAAATTTCGTATGATCGGATACTTTTTTGAAACTAAAAATTACAAAATTGGCAAGCTATTTAAACTTCTAATTTTCGACCAAAAAAAAACTTTAATAATTCCTTATTAACAAATGGATGAAAAAACATGCATAATAATAATAAAGGCTTAAAAAAGAATAAAAAAAAGTTAGAACAGTTATAATATATGTATATTTGTCTAAGATTTCAGAAGAAATTAGCATAACACTACTAAAATTAATCAAGGATGTAATAAATATTCAAACAAGAATATTACACAATAGATAATGGAATAAAAAATTAATGCAACCAATAATGAAAAATAAATGTAAATGAACGCTGCAATAAACAATACCTACACTAAAAACCTAAATCAATGATGAGGCAAAAAAAATGTTTTTTCAGAACTCCAACGTCGTTGCACCTTTGTAAAGCTGGGAAGACACTTTTTTTTCTTCACCCTCGGCGATAGCTGCCACGCCGCGTTGATGAGAAACGTGAGATGCAGCGGAATCAAAAATTCATTTTCGTGCGATACTCCATCGAAGCTTTGATGCACCCGAGACCCCTCAAATTTTCATTCCGAAAGGGCAGAGCAAGTTAACCCCCCTCAGAGTTTGATACGCAACTTTTTACGCGTCGCCGTAGTGGGTCATGTACCAACAGCTATACGTTGCGACTATACGTATGAGCGGTTTTTTAATGAAGCGCGAGATGCGAAAGTTCGATTGCATGATACGAGCCAAGTGTATCAAAGAGCCAATGTCGTTACGATGAATATACTCTAAGTGTCTTATGTAAGAGTAATTTTCGAACACACATACTCACCCGCACACAACCGCACGTACGCATATGTGTGCGTGCGTGCGTGCGTGTGTGTGTGTGCGTGTGCGTGTGTGTGTGTGTGTGTGTGTGTGTGTGTGTGTGTGTGTGTGTGTGTGTGTGTGTGTGTGTGCGTGCGTGTGTGTGTGTGTGTGTACACACATACATACATATATACATATAATAATATATTAATAATGTTATATTTGATGTGCCGGGTGGTCCAGTAAACAGTGCATGTATAGGCATTGCAGACAGGGTAATTGCCTGTCGGTTGAAGTTTTTAAATATTTTTTCAAAACACTTAACCATTTTTCTTATCGTGTTGTGAGGTCTGCTTGAGGCCCAAAAAACAGATCAATTTTCAATCATTTTTTCCGATGAGAGCATTGGAATGAGGAGGTCGGAATTTTACACACAATTGGTACATAATCTTGCCAGGATTGAGTTTCTTTTTTAATGGAAAATATTGATAAACTATGAAGTTATTATTATTTTAACAAAGTGCCACCATAGCTGCATGACCAATCGTTGTAGGCGTTGCGGGCGGCTAAATCGATTTGAAACAAAACGTTTATGTGCTTTTGGTATAACAATAGAGCTTTTACATGACCGAATACTTTCTTGAGATTTTGAAAATTACAAAAAATGGAAAGATGGAGATTAAAGTATTTAGAGGAAGGAAATTTTGTTATTATATATAAGAAGAATATTAGAAACGGTCGTGTGCGATTCGATAGAAATTTATCGAGGGGAGATATAGTTCTGATATATGCATATAGAAACTAGACCTTAAATATATACCTTCGTTTATAAATTCCGGGGCTTATTAAGTTCTGTGCAGGCAAGTACGGATTCTCGGCGAGGCCTGCAGTATTCGCGAGTGCATAGTACTGCTCTACGACTCCTGGATGGCTAGGCTCGTTGATATACGCATGAAACATACGAGGCTCATCATTTTCCGCTATATCTCACTCGCATCCCCTTCGAACGTGATCTGTGTTAGCTTCGGCGCCCGGCCCTTTCGCCTCCGGCCGACCAAGCCGACACGGCGAAGTCTCGGAAGCAGCAATGCGTATATCAAGCCGTATAAAGTACTACACACCGCGGCTGGTGTACTCGATTCTAAATATCCATGTGTATGGGTGCGTGTGTCCGTGTATGTATACAAGGTGGCTCGAAATTCTGGTCGGACTTTCACAGGATAGGTAGATGATGAAATTCTGAAGGGAAAAGTCCTTTTTCGTTTTTCTCTCAGATGCATAGTTGCTGAGATATTAATTAGTCAGTGGTAACCAATCGGGCGCGGCGGCCAAGGCCTGACCGCGATCAAGTGGGCGGGCCGCGCGCACAAGCGTACGCCTCTCCACCCCCACTACGAATACTTGTCATTCCCGGCGTAGCGGATTGGCTGTGCGGCAATAAATTGATATCTACGCAACCGTACGTTGGAGAGAAAAATGAATGGGACTTTTTCTTTTCAGAATTTCATTTTCTTCCTCATTTGTCTAATACCGAATAGATCCGACGCGACTTTTAAAACACCCTGTATGAATATATGTTTTTTCTACTCTGGGTGATAGAATGTGACGAGGAGGCGTATAGTGCGCGCATCGGAGGGTGTTCTCTCGTTACCCGAACCTCACGAGGTACTTACATAGTCCTACACGTATCTTGGCGTCTATACGCAGGGAAGAAAGTGAGTACTGCACCGACAGAACGGATTCGCTGGATACTCAATCCACTTGTAGACTATGTACACACACTTTCGTGTCTCAATATACGGGGTGTCTCAATATACGGGGTGTCGCATTGATGAGTAAACAGCCGAAATAACGAGCAAGAAAGTGAACACAATGCGCTCGGCATTTGTGCGCGGTTGTTGAGACACGGAGACACCGAAAAGTCCACGCACGATGTTGAAAGGTCGCCATACGGAAACTCGGAAGCGCAGTAGGTGTACGGCGATCAGGTAAATCGTGACAATGGCCAAACTGACGAAAATAGCCTGGCCGAAGCGGGCTGTGTCAAGTTGTCCCGGTTTTGGCAGGGTTGGGACAATTGCACAAACCCCATCGATACGTATTGGGACAGTCCGCAAACTATTAAACCTAGATGTAGTTGACCGTGGAGATGGTTGAGCGGAAATATCCAATTGCGTAATCTCCTCAGCCTGATCAGCGGCACGTTCAATATCAGCGATATTTCTACCACCATTCATTGCCCAATCAAATGGAATGTACTTTACAGATGCATTCAATCTTTTGGCAATAATTTCCACCAGCAGAATGTTGGCACCACCAAAAGAAACAGGCTCACCTAGTTCGTTAAATTCGGCGACGGTAAATGGTTGACTATCCTTCGCTCTTATCCTTAAAGGGTACTGTGCCATGTCACTAGCTTTATGGGGAAATAAGCCATCTGTATTTGAAGCCCAGTCACTTCTGGTATACTCGTTCTTGAAGGGATTGAGTCGATGAACAATCGGTAGGCCGAATTCGTTCTTCTGTGGTTTCAACGTTCTTGCCAATTTCGGCTCGATCCACTCGAGGATTGTCAAATCGAGCAACTTCCGGGTCTAAGCGTATTGTCTAAATGCTCGACCAGCGAATAAAACCAAATATTTCGGACGGTAGTCGAATGATGCCATCTGTGCTACAGCATCGATGAGGCCTCTTGGTGTTAGAGTTGGCGAAGTTTCGCGGGACACGTGAACTAGAAGGTAGATAGTCGCAGAAGTGGCGATCGGAGAAGGATCCCACGAGTCCTGGCCACCCGATGTGCCGCTTGCGTTGTTGTCATCTTCGGTTATATTGATCGTCAGAACGAGAAGCTTATGCATCAATTTGAGAATGACCTCATCGATTATCGGACTTGCAATGTCTTCGTCTTTCGCGAGTTTAGTAGTTATAAGTACCACTTGGCGAGCTCCCGAATCTTCGGCGATGTATCTCGTCACGTTGTCTACCCAGTCGGTAGAATGGACGAAAAATATGGCCATTTCGAAAAAAAAGTAAAACTCGAAATATCCCGGCCATATCCACTTTTTTTGCGACACGCTTTTCTGTGTTGAGCGAGTGTGAGCACCGAGCTACACCGTGAACACGCACGATTCCAAATGTCCGAATACCTCGTAAAGCTAATTCACGCCTAGGATAGACCTCGCTGTCGCGAGTCGGCGGAACATCTGAGTCTGGTCACCGAGTCGGCTGACGGCGTGCCCTCGAATGTTAAGCATATATGAAAAATCGATGTGAGGAAAAAATGTCCATCCGCTGCATTTTACAATTAGGTAGGCTCGCTTGAGTACACAATGTCCCATGGGACGCGATTTTACTGCCTTCAGTACGCAACTGACGTTGGCTTGATGCACTTACGTATGGACGTTTTTATACCTTCGGGTAGGCTGACGTTTCATAGCTCGGTAATTTGTTAGTTTTCCGTGGAAAATTATCCACGTGGAGTTGATTATCGGACGACCTTGTTCAAAGTTCACCAGTTTTTCTATACCGAAGGATGGCGACGAAAAAAAATTACGGCGTGCGCAGTGTCCTTGACTCGATGGTCGACTTTTGTTTTTAATGTTTCTGCTACAGACGTCGCCATGGAGACGTGACCTTCATCGGGCATCGGCATATAGCTCGACGGATTATACAGTCTTTCAGAAACGATGATTGTTCTTTTTCTAGAATTGATAGATATTTCGTTGCATACGAGATTGTAATTCTTGCAATTAGTGTGCGATCGAAGATTCGGATGTTCGATGTTATAACATTGCGTAGTGACTTGATCTTTGGAATTACCGTTTATTGGGATGTCATTCCTTAAGCGGATCTGGATCACTGATACCTGTGTTGCCACGCAGTGCTCGTGGCAACGCACATTTGATACACTCACCCACACCGAAAGCGTGTTGAAATAAAAAATCTTTAAATTTATTATGGGATGTCTTCTAGTAGAACCTCCCAGTAAAATCGCCTGCTACTAGTGTCTTCGGTGTCAGCTGGACTATAATGTGGACCGTGATTTTGACAGCTTAACCCATAAATAAGATTAGAGTCTGCAAAGAAATGTAAAAGTAAGAGAAGTGCAACGAAAAAAAAACAAATGGCTCTTTGTAGGGCCAAATATTAATTTGACGAAGGCTGTGTTGCGAATTGTAACCTCAAAAAAAAAAAAGAAAACAAACGGCGATCTTCAGAGCCAAAAATCAATTTGACAAAGGTCCTTTGCATTGCGGATTCAGACCTCAAAAAAATTCTTTGAAATTATTGATTGGATGGCAATTATAGATTTACGTAATAACGGAGAAAATAAAGGCCAAAATTATGAAATTCTCTGGCACCGAATACAGGTAAGAAAAAAATCAGGTACTGGAAAGTATACTAAAGGTACTATAAACTATAAATTGCTTACACACAGCGCATAATTTGTATTCGTAGTATCGAGTGGCCATAAGTGTTCTTTGTGGTTTTAACTAGAAGTTTAGTCGATAATAATATCATAACGTTAATGTTTTATTGTTAATGTAATGGTTGGAAAACAGTATGCATGAAATGCACAGTAATGTAGAGTGATTCATAATTTTTGTCAAGTAAGTTCTTTTTAAAAATTCTTCGAGTTATTTTTACTTGAGATGATGAAGTTTCAGAAAAAAAATGGAAGGTCTCGAGAATTAACAAAGGTTGTTTATTTAAAGGGTTGAATATCGCTACTTAGTATGGGAACGCATAGAAGATAAAATTGACAAAAAATTTACGATATTGATGGATAAATTGAAAAACTTCTAGATCGGAAATCTCATCGCACTCCGCTTCCCTTTCCGGATGATCTTCTACTTCGATACAATCTTCATCCGTAGAATTTTCCCCGCCGAAATACTCCACTTGTTTGCGACGACGAAGTGCCGACATAACCTCTTCGATGGTTCACACATCCATTTTCGCCATAATAGTAATACCAATGTTTTGTTATAATAGCGATATGATATTATAATAAAAATAAAATATTTAGACAAATATTATTCCTAAGGATTAACAATTTCGTTTACAAGATTTCCAGTAAACTTGCGTGGCTATTTTATAAAAAGTTATTATACTTTTTTTTAAAGAGGTTGGAGCGTTAGCCACAATCTAAGGTTAAATTTGATTTCAAACCCACATGGTATTGTTTAGACTATACTGAGGCTACGAATTTTTGGAACTTTTTTCACCACCAAACACCAGAGATAAAAAATAGTTTAATGTATGTCATTTAACGTGCGGTTAAATGGGCAACACTTTCAACCTAAAGGGTATGTAATTTTTTTGTTATATAGCACCAAGATAAACTATTTCTAACAATGGATTAACGCAAACTGAACCTTTGTAAACATTTAGAAAAAAAAAATCCTCATCTTGCCCATCGTCAACCATGGGCCAATAATCTCGTGACGTAAATATGAATAGGCATAATTATAAATTACTCAAAATTTCATTGTGAATTGTATAAAACATTCGTTGTCGTTGTCTTTTTCATAATAATCATCGATAATGTTATACTTTTTCAAGTTGGTAGTATCACAAAAGTTTTTCTACTTTACGTAATAAAAATATTAAAATGCATAATTTTGTCCTTCAATTATATATTTGAAAAAAAAATAGCATATACAGAATAAACTTGTGCCTCGTATGCGTTTTTTGAGGTTCATTGAATAAAATATTAACAAAGCGTCATTTGACTCAACTGAACCGCTCCAACCTTCTTAACTTTCGTATTCTAAAAATATAATAAGTCCATTATTTGAATTCGAATAAAAATATTTCGAGGCAAACCAAAATTTTAAATACGGTAGGACGAGCGATAATTTTTTCAGGGTTTTTTTTACTTGGCTTTTTTTACCATGTCAAAGTTTTAAAAAGGTTTCTCATACCCAATGATATTGTTGTTTTTGGTAAGATATAATCGCTGACCCACCCATCATGACGAATAAACAGTAGCCCGGTATGTATGCACGACTGTATATGATGAGTGAGGTATACGGGGTGTCCCTCTTATCTCTGGCACCCGAAATAACTCGGTAATTATCGACCTCACAAAATAATGTTTCACCCGAAAGTTGTACGTTGTGTAGGGGGCCATCAAATACGACCAATATTTTTTATTTCGGTGGAGGCGGTGACGCACAGTGAAGGTCACCTCCACGTCTTAAAATAAAATGGTACATTTTTTTTCAACCATCTTGTGGAGCACCTCAAGCCGCATAAAACAACTTCAGGGGCCCAAAGTCGTTGAAGGTCATTCAAGGTCACCAATTTCGATTTGATTAATCGATACTGACCTTGAATGACCATGAACGACTTTGACCCTCTAATGTTTTTTATGCGGCTTAAGGTGCTCCACAAGATGGAGGAAAAAAATGTACCATTCCATTTAAAAAAGTGAAGGTGACTTTCACTGTGCGTCACCGCCTCCACAGACATAAAAAAAAATTGGTCGCACTTGATATAAGGAATTAACTAAAATTGAGGAATTTGGCGTTACGTAATTTGTGTACGCCCGGCGCCCCCCTGCTACTGCTGATGCTGACCCGCTCATGCCTGTACGCAGCGTCCGCATGTAGCCCATGCTGGTGCTACGATGACAGAGATCCAGCAGAAACTTGATAATACGTTACCTTATCTACGTATTCTTTCTTGCATGCCACGATTCTGACATTAGGGACGGATCACGTATTTGCCGCTGTATCACTCGTGTGATCAGCCAGTCTTCATATTTTTTCTGATCTCTTACCTTGTTATAAGGTTTTGCAACGATTATGCACCGCTCCCGGGGAAAAAAGTTCAGAACTGGAGGTATCGATTATGTAGAAAAAAAAAACGATCGATAATCATTGAGCAACTGAAATCGATAAGTAATTTGTTTCATCGAAAATGGATCACAAATCTTCGTATTTCAGCATACTTGCGAATCTCGGGTCCTCTGGAAACAAAAAGCTTGTATGTGAAGGAAGAGTACCACTCTAGGAAACGGAAAAAACGGTGAATTTCGATATTTTTTTAACGGATACCCAGTAAATAGAATGGAAATTCCGTTTGGTGGCCTTTTCGCAACATATTTTCAAGTATCTTTCCAAATTTGTTTACAAGTTTGGAAGAAGCGAGTCACCTGTATCCGATAGTGTCCCGCGGCCGGCAGTATTACATCGTTTCTCCAGTGATTGACTTGATTTTTTTTTCTTTCGATTTTCGTAATACCTTTTTAAATCGAAGCACATAAGAGATGTTGAACGGCAAATATACAGGGTGAGACACATGAAGTGTTACGGAGCAATAGCACTCAAACTGGTGATCATATCCAACAATGTTTCAGACAAAAGTTTTAGTGTTCGAGAAGGTCGTCATACTGGACCACCCGATTTTTTTATCGGCGGAGGTGCTGAAACTATGTCAAGGTCAACACCACTCTTTTAAATGGAATGGTACATTTCAACCATCTTATGGACCACAACAAGCCGCATAAAAAACATTCGGCGGTCAAAGTCGTTGAAGGTCATTCAAGGTCACCAATTGAAATGAAATACAAATCTAAATATCTCGGATCACTACCAAATATTTGGCAGTGATCCGAGATATTTAGATTTGTATAATCGATACTGACCTTGTATGACCTTGAACGTTCCATGTAAAAAAAAAGTGGAGTTGACCTTGACGTTGCTTCGGTGCCTCCACCTATAAAAAAATAGGGTGGTCCAGGATTGCGGCCTTCTCGTACACTGACACTTTTGTCTGAAACATTTTTGAATATGATCAATAGTTTGAGTGCTGTTGCTCTGTAACACTTTATGTGCCTCGCCCTGTATGTTGGAAACTTTTTTCGAAAAATAATATATTCCACCGTTTTCTTACCGAAAAGAATTTGTTCTTTCCAAACATGCACCATTTTATCAAAAGTCGAAATTTTTCAATTTTCCTGCGTTTTTCAATGACACATTTTATTTAGAACGTGACTGATTTTGAATTTTCGTTACAGGTGAAAAGAGTCAAAAACTTGCCAGCCGCACGACACTATCCGACAAAAGTGACTCGCTCATTACAAGCGTCAGCATCACCATTTTGTCGAAAACTTGTGTGCAACAATTTACAAAGACACTTGAAGATTCAAACACTGAAAGCCGCCAGGTAGACTTTTCATTCTATCGACTCGGTATCGATAAAAAAATGGTCGAAACATACTTCTGTCCGGACTGCATACTGGAAATTCACGCTCCAACATTTTTGGAAATGTTCTTTTTTGACATACACATGTGCACCGTCGTACTTTATTCAATACAACAATTCAAAAACAATTTTCGCCGATTTTTTGTACGAAAAACAATTTTATTTTCTAGCCAACATGCAATATTTTATCGAAAATCGATATTTTTCAATTTCCCTGCACACTTCGAAGCTAAATCTTATACAGAACGTGACCATCTTCGAATTTTCGTTTCGGGTAAAAAATTCCAGAACTCTCGCCGGCCGCACGAAGCTATCAGATAAAGGTGACTCGCCCAACGTAGCGCCAGCGCCACCAATCGATTGAAAAATTGTGTGCAAACATTTTTAAAGACACTTGAAGATCACACAATAACAGTCGCTAGACGGAATTTTCATTCTATTCACATAGTATCCATAAAAAAATGTCAAAATTCACCTTTTTCCGGAGTCTAGACTTGTTAGTCATACTTAAACATATTTGACAATTTCCTTTTTCGACGTACACATTTGCACCGTATTAGGTACTTTATTAAATACAACGGACAATGATTTTACAATATCAAGCTTCAACAATCTATCGTGTTACTACGCACTCTATTATTTGTTCTGTGTTGATGTCTATTCGGTGTATGGAAAAAGCACTACTGGGCGCTTATTCAACCTTTTTTCGATGTTTTTCATTAATATCGATAGACGATGGATGAGGATTTCGGCCATAAACGTCAACAGCGATATTGTGTAACCGGCAGCCACGATCGCTAGCAAGTGTCGACGTAGTGTGATCATATTTTCTTTGTCCTCAAGCTCGCTGTCGTCATCGTTGTGGTTGTGTTTGATCCATTCCTGTTTCGCGTCTTCGTACAACTTATAAATCAATCCACCAGTATGCATTCGATTTATGAGACTGTCAATGGTAGATCGATAGGGTGATCGTTTGCCCAATCGAAATCCGGCGCCGTCTGTCCAGAAGCAAGGTTTTGCAATTTTAATCGTGGCGCGTCCATCTACTCTACTTCTTATTACAGCTATCTCGGCCCTCGATTTTTTCATTATACACGTGATATTTTTCTGTTGAGCGACACGCTCCGCACAACTCATCATATTTTCTTGCGAGATTGTACTTTTCCTCATGACATTTCTCAAGGCCCCCTGGGAATTCGCGGACGCTTTTTCGACATCGAATGGACTTATCACCGGTGCTAAGCTCGAATCGTCAAGATCATCGAACGACTCAAACTCCACTTCACTGGTAGTCAGCAAAGTGACGTTCGTGATAGCTGTGTAAATGGTAGATGAGTAAACAGCCGAAATAACGAGCAAGGAAGCGAACACAATGCGCTCGGCATTTGTGCGCGGTTGTTGAGAGACGGAGACACCGAAAAGTGCACGTACGATGTTGAAAGGTCGCCATACGGAAACTCGGAAGCGCAGTAGATGTACTGCGATCATGTAAATCATAACGATAGCCAAACTCACAACAATGGCCAGGGAGAAGCGTGCTGTGTCGAGTTGCCCCTGTCTTGGCAAAATTGGGACGATCGCACATAGTCCATCGATACGTACTATGACACTCCGCAAACTATTGAACCTAGATGTTCGTGCACGTGGAGATGGTTGAGCGGAAATATCCATTTGTATAATCTCCTCAGCGTGGTGAGCGGAACGTTCAATATCAGCGAAGTGTTTACCATCATACATTGCCCAATCATATGGAATGTACTTTACAGATGCATTCAATCTTTTGGCAATATCTTCTATCAGCAGAATGTTGGGACCACCAAAAGAAACAGGCTCACCAAGTTCGTTAAATTCGGCGACGGTAAATGGTTGACTGTCCTTCGCTCTTATCCTTAAAGGGTACTGTGCCATGTCGTTAACTTTATGGGGAAATAAGCCATCTGTATTTGAAGCCCAGTTACTTCTGGTATACTCGTTCTTAAAGGGATTGAGTCGATGAACAATCGGTAGGCCGAATTCGTTCTTCTGCGGTTTCAACGTCCTTGCCAATTTCGGCTCGATCCACTCGAGGATTGTCAAATCGAGCAACTTCCGGGTCCAAGCGTATTGCAGCAGATCCTTGAGACCGTCGCTAAATGCTCGACCAACGAATAAAACCAAATATTTCGGACGGTAGTCGTATGATGCCATCTCTGCTACAGCATCGATGAGGCCTCTTGGTGGTAGAATTGGCGAAGTTTCGCGGGACACATGAACTAGAAGGTAGATGGTCGCAGAAGTGGCGATCGGTGAAGGATCCCACGAGTCCTGGCCATCCGATGTGCTGCTTGCGTTGTTGTCATCTTCGGTTATGTTGATCGTCAGAACGGGAAGCTTATTCATCAATTTGAGAATGACCTCATCGATTATCGGACTTGAAATGTCTTCGTCTTTTGCGAGTTTAGTGGTTATAAGCACCACTTGCCGGGCTCCCGAAACTTCGGCGATGTATCTCGTCACGTCGTCTACCCAGTCGGTAGAATGGACGAAAAATATGGCCATTTCGAAAAAAAGTAAAACTCGAAATATCCCGGCCATATCTACTTTTTTTGCGGCACGCTTTGCTGTGTTGAACGAGTGTGAGCACCGAGCTACACCGTGAACACGCACGATTCCAAATGTCCGAATACTTCGTAAAGCTAATTCACGCCCAGGATAGACCTCGCTGTCGCGAGTCGGCGGAACATCTGAGTCTGGTCACCGAGTCGGCTGACGGCGTGCCCTCGAATTTTAAGCATATATGAAAAATCGATGTGAGGAAAAAATGTCCATCCGCTGCATTTTAGAATTAGGTAGGCTCGCTTGAGTACACAATGTCCCATGGGACGCGATTTTATTGCCTTCAGTACGCAACTGACGTTGGCTTGATGCACTTACGTATGGACGTTTTTATACCTTCGGGTAGGCTGACGTTTCATAGCTCGGTAATTTGTTAGTTTTCCGTGGAAAATTATCCACGTGGAGTTGATTATCGGACGACCTTGTTCAAAGTTCACCAGTTTTTCTATACCGAAGGATGGCGACGAAAAAAAAATTACGGCGTGCGCAGTATCCTTGACTCAATGGTCGGCTTTTGTTTTTAATGTTTCTGCTACAGACGTCGCCATGGAGACGTGACCTTCATCGGACATCGGCATATAGCTCGACGGATTATACAGTCTTTCAGAAACGATGATTGTTCTTTTTCTAGCATTGATAGACATTTCGTTGCATACGAGATTGCAATTCTTGCAATTAGTGTGTGATCGAAGATTCGGATGTTCGATGTTATAACATTGCGTAGTGACTTGATCTTTGGAATTACCGTTTATTGGGATGTCATTCCTTAAGCGGATCTGGATCACTGATACCTGTGTTGCCACGCGGTGCTCGTGGCAACGCACATTTGATACACTCACCCACACCGAAAGCGTGTTGAAATAAAAAATCTTTAAGTTTATTATGGGATGTCTCCTAGTAGAACCTCCCAGTAAAATCGCCTGCTACTAGTGTCTTCGGTGTCAGCTGGACTTTAATGTGGACCGTGATTTTGACAGCTTAACCCGGGAAAAAAAGTTCATGCCTGAGTGGATATGTTCATATATGTTTCAGATATCGTCATATATGATTCAGACATTGTCTTATATGTATCAGATATATTTATATCTGACATTTTACAGTTTCATATATGATTAGGTCTGATCATATTCCACATCATATATGCTTAAAGAAGATCATATCTGATCACATATCCCGGGGAAAATGGTCATATCTGAGCAGATATGCTCATGTAGGTGTTTATCTGCAACATAAATGAATCTGATCTGATCATGCATGGTTAAAGATGAACATACATGTATTTTTATGCGCTCAGGGGTAGCTCTATATCTGGTCAGATATGATCGCGCATAAGTAAATATGTGCAGATATGAATTTGTAGCTGAACATGTCTGCCCATATGTGGTCATGTCTAACCAGATATAGTACAATTCACGACTACATTCGAGCTCACACATGAATAGACTTGAATATGTGCGCGCATGCATGAACATATCCAACCAGGTATGGATGAATACGCAACCGAACCCAACTCGTGCATGATCAGGTCTGAAAATATTTGCCCATGTACGATTGTATCTGCCCAGTTATGGAATTATACTCGAATTCATCCAATTGGATCTATATTATCATCGCTGAACATGCTTGCCCACGTGTGATCAGGTCTAATGAAATATGAATCAGTTGATTCATATTTCATCAATTGATTCATATTTGAACGTATTCATCCATACCTGGTTGGATATGTTCATGCATGCGCGCTCATATTCAAGTCTATTCATGTGTGAGCTCGAATGTAGTCGTGAATTGTACTATATCTGGTTAGACATGACCACATATGGGCAGACATGTTCAGCTATAAATTCATATCTGCACATATTTACTTATGCGCGATCATATCTGACCAGATATAGAGCTACCCCTGAGCGCATAAAAATACATGTATGTTCATCTTTGACCATGCATGATCAGATCAGATTCATTTATGTTGCAGATAAACACCTACATGAGCATATCTGCTCAGATATGACCATTTTCCCCGGGATATGTGATCAGATATGATCTTCTTTAAGCATATGTGATGTGGAATATGATCAGACCTAATCATATATGATACTGTAAAATGTCAGATATAAATATATCTGATACATATATGACAATATCTGAATCATATATGACGATATCTGAAACATATATGACAATATCTGAAACATATATGAACATATCCACTCAGGTATGAACTTTTTTTCCCGGGTGGTCTGATATCGTCAAATCTAATCGTACATGCTCTGATATCGTCAAATCTAATCATGTATGCTCTGATATGGCCACTTTTCTTATGCATGATTAGACAAGATCCAGATATGATCAATCATATCTGGATCATATATAATCCAGATATGATTTGTAGCTGAACATGTCTGCCTCATCTCTATGCATGATTAGACAAGATCCAGATATGATCAATCATATCTGGATCATATATAATCCAGATATAATCAGATGTGATTTGGTCTAATAATTTTTTCTCGGAATGATCATACATGCTCAGATATAAGCATACATGATCTGTCATGACACTATATGAACAGATATAGCCAATTCTCTTGTCTGATCATATATGATTCTACAGATATGCTCAGATAGAAGCATACATGATCTGTCATGACACTATATGAACAGATATGACCAAATCTCTTGTCTGATCATATCTGATTCTACAGATATGATTCAGATATGTTCAGATATGATCTTTTTTTCTCGGGAACCCATAAATAAGATTAGAGTCTGCAAAGAAATGTAAAAGTAAGAGAAGTGCAGCGAAAAAAAAACAAATGGCTCTTTGTAGGGCCAAATATTAATTTGACGAAGGTTGTGTTGCGAATTGTAACCTCAAAAAAAAAAAGAAAACAAACGGCTATCTTCAGAGCCAAAATTCAATTTGACAAAGGTCCTTTGCATTGCGGATTCAGACCTCAAAAAATTCTTTGAAATTATTGATTGAATGGCAATTATAGATTTACGTAATAACGGAGAAAATAAAGGCCAAAATTATGAAATTCTCTGGCACTGAATGCACGTAAGAAAAAAATCAGGTACTGGAAAGTATACTAAAGGTACTATAAACTATAAATTGCTTACACGCGGCGCATAGTTTGTATCCGTAGTATCGAGTGGCCATAAGTGTTCTTTGTGGTTTTAACTAGAAGTTTAGTCGATAATAATATCATAACGTTAATGTTTTATTGTTAATGTAATGGTTGGAAAACAGTATGCATGAAATGCACAGTAATGTAGAATGATTCATAATTTTTGTCAAGTAAGTTCTTTTTAAAAATTCTTCGAGTTATTTTTACTTGAGATGATGAAGTTTCAGAAAAAAAATGGAAGGTCTCGAGAATTAAAAAAGGTTGTTTATTTAAAGGGTTGAATATCGCTACTTAGTATGGGAACGCATAGAAGATAAAATTGACAAAAAATTTACGATATTGATGGATAAATTGAAAAACTTCTAGATCGGAAATCTCATCGCACTCCGCTTCCCTTTCCGGATGATCTTCTACTTCGATACAATCTTCATCCGTAGAATTTTCCCCGCCGAAATACTCCACTTGTTTGCGACGACGAAGTGCCGACATAACCTCTTCGATGGTTCACACATCCATTTTCGCCATAATAGTAATACCAATGTTTTGTTATAATAGCGATATGATATTATAATAAAAATAAAATATTTAGACAAATATTATTCCTAAGGATTAACAATTTCGTTTACAAGATTTCCAGTAAACTTGCGTGGCTATTTTATAAAAAGTTATTATACTTTTTTTTAAAGAGGTTGGAGCGTTAGCCACAATCTAAGGTTAAATTTGATTTAAAAAACCATATGATATTGATTAGACTATACTGAGTCTACGAATTTTTGGAACTCTTTTCACCACCAAACATCAGAGATAAAAAATAGTTTAATGTATGTCATTTAACGTGCGGTTAAATGGGCAAGACTTTCACTCTAAAGGGTATGTAATTTTTTTGTTATATAGCACCAAGATAAACCATTTCTAACAATGGATTAACGCAAACTGAACCTTTGTAAACATTTAGAAAACAAAATCCTCATCTTGCCCATCGTCAATCATGGGCCAATAATCTCGTGACGTAAATATGAATAGGCATAATTATAAATTACTCAAAATTTCATTGTGAATTGTATAAAACATTCGTTGTCGTTGTCTTTTTCATAATAATCATCGATAATGTTATACTTTTTCAAGTTGGTAGTATCACAAAAGTTTTTCTACTTTACGTAATAAAAATATTAAAATGCATAATTTTGCCCTTCAATTATATATTTGAAAAAAAAATAGCATATACAGAATAAATTTGTGCCTCGTATGCGTTTTTTGAGGTTCATTGAAAAAAATATTAACAAAGCGTCATTTGACTCAACTGAACCGCTCCCACCTTCTTAACTTTCGTATTCTAAAAATATAATAAGTCCATTATTTGAATTCGAATAAAAATATTTCGAGGCAAACCAAAATTTTAAATACGGTAGGACGAGCGATAATTTTTTCAGGGTTTTTTTTACTTGGCTTTTTTACCATGTCAAAGTTTTAAAAAGGTTTCTCATACCCAATGATATTGTTGTTTTTGGTAAGAGATAATCGCTGACCCACCCATCGTGACGAATAAACAGTAGCCCGGTATGTATGCACGACTGTATATGATGAGTGAGGTATTCAGGGTGTCCCTCTTATCTCTGGCACCCGAAATAACTCGCTAATTATCGACCTCACAAAATAATGTTTTACCCAAAAGTTGCACGTTGTGTAGGGGGCCATCAAATACGACAAATATTTTTTATTTCGGTGGAGGCGGTGACGCACAGTAAAGGTCACCTCCACGTCTTAAAATGAAATGGTACATTTTTTTGCAACCATCTTGTGGAGCACCTCAAGCCGCATAAAAGAACTTCAGGGGCTCAAAGTCGTTGAAGGTCATTCAAGGTCACCAATTTCGATTTGATTAATCAATACTGATCTTGAATGACCATGAACGACTTTGACCCTTTAATGTTTTTTATGCGGCTCAAGATGCTCCACAAGATGGAGGAAAAAAATGTACCATTCCATTTAAAAAAGTGGAGGTGACCTTCACTGTGCGTCACCGCCTTCACAGAAAAAAAAAAAAAAAAATTGGTCGCACTTGATATAAGGAATTATCTAAGATTGAGGAATTTGGCGTTACGTAATTTGTGTACGTCCCACAAAGGGGCAAACGCGGAAAAAATTCCATTTGCCGAAAGTAAGAATTCTGATTATTGAATTCTTGCATCTACTAGTGAATTAGCCATAGAATTAAGATATGGAAGCCTTTTTCGATCAGCGACTTCTTAAACGAAGTAATACTTCTTCAAAGTTGGAAATTTGTCCAAATTATGAAATGAGGGTGTTTATGGAAAACACGCTACAGTGCAGATTTTGTAAAAAAGGATTTGGCCAGCCATTAATAATATCGAGTAATACTCAATAATGATAAAACTGCTTTATTTAGGCCAAAAATATAGAGTGGGAATTGTTTGGTAGAGAAAATATGCTGTGTTCGTGAATGTTTCCTTGTAATTAGAGTTTTAAGGAAAGCTCCATTAGCCTCCGGCTAGGCTTAATAATTTTTCTCATCTATATACATTCAAGAAGAAGCCCTGTTAATTTTAGCTGCGTAAATCTGCGAATGTAAACTCTGTAGGGGGAAGTCCTGTAATGCCGGACGACGGCACGTCGCACAGTGGGGGAAAATAGCTGAAAACCGGAAAAAAATCGATATTTTGAAAATTGATGGTCCTATTTACCTGGGGTTCGTCTCATTCGACTTGGAATGAACAAATACATCTAGTTCCACTATTTTTTGCTGTTTAGAGCAATTTGGCATGTTCGAAATTTCCGAAAATTTACGAGTTGCCAGAAACCAGCCTAAAACGCGTTATACTCACCAAAAATTACAATGCTAAAAATAAATGTCGTATATATATATATATATATAAGGGTGTGCAATTTTGGAATATTGAAGTCCAAAATTAAAATTTAGGCCCCTTGAATCGTGGGGTATCCGAATGACCCCCATGTATGTTCCGCGACTTTTCATAGTTTTCGAGTTATGAATTTTTTTCTGGATTTTTAGAGAATTTTCGACCTGACCAATAAAAAAATATCTAAAAAAAAGTAGAAGACTTTGTCGGGTTTTGTTTTGCAACTGAATCTTCATAAGTGCATATGTCTTTTATGCATAAAATAATCAGCTTCGTAACTGTGATGAAAGTTGTGAAAATATTGGTCTAAAGTGAAAAAATTACGATCAGTAAATTATGGCTTAAATATTCAACCTTAAATTAAAAATCTAAACAGGTGACGTCGTGGTTCCTAAGTAGGCCTCAAGAATGCGCCAGACTCTCGGTCATAATAATTTAAAAAAAGTAGTACTTAATAGGGCTACTTTTGCTAAAATTGGCCTTCAAAGACAGCGAGGTGGAACATTCTTAAAATTAGCCATCCGATTAAAAAAAAATGTTTTGCCCATTTTATCATTCCTAAGGTTATTTAGTTTGTTAACTAACCAAACATGACTGCAGGTAAAAGAGTTGCGCTCTCATTTACGGGTTGTCAAAGAGGGCGCAACTCTTTTACCTGATCCACGAGAACGCGAGGATCGCGCAAAATTCGTTAAACTTAAATTAAACTAAAAAATCGGTTGTCTGTAAAGTCGGTTTACTGACGATAGTTAAACGTGACAACGTCATAAGAAAATACTGATGGAATGGTTTCATTTTTCAAAAGAAAATTTTTATTTTGTTTGTTTGATAGATATTTTGTATGGATATAGAGAAGGAGGTAAATGGAAATCACAATTGAATTGATCAAGTTACATTTATTTGTACGCATAAATACAATTATGTCAATTTTTATTTATTTTTTTTTACAATGTACATATTTTTTGCAAGTATGAATGTGCTTTGAGCAATTGTTTTACAACTTTTATTTCTTCATAAAATTCTTCGTTCAGAAAATCATTTTAAATTTACAAAATATTTGAATAAAATGTATTGTTTAAATTTCTACTCGACTGTTAAAATTTAATTTTTGATTTTATTATTTTATAACAATAAATTTTGTATTGACATTATTTCTTTCAGCAAGTAAACTGAATAAAAGTTGTTGTTCAATTAGTTACTTAATCATTTTTGCAAATTTAATTGTAATTTGTTGTAAAAAAGTAATAATTTTGAATAATTTATTATAAGAATAAACTGTGATTAAATTATTGTTCATAAATCTTAAATTTAAAATTTAAAATTTGGAAACACCATTAAAATTTTTGTAACTCTAGCTTTTAAAAAGCCCGCCTCAATGTGTTTGATATAGGAGAAAATTGTTCCCTTTGACGGCTGGCTGGTCCAACCTGTCATTTCAGACACGTTGTTATGATATGTGGAAGATTTAACATTTATGTTTTAATTTTTTGAAATCATAGCTACGCTCGATAATTATTTCGATCGAATAGTAAAGCAATTGATTTTTACTCATCGTTAAATAGTTCTGTTAACTTATTGTTATAGTTTTGTCAATTATAGCATAACCTACAATCGCTGCACTAGCGGACCGATGCTATTTATTTTAATGATGAAAGCACGAATATTCGACAATATATCACTGAACATATATTTAATATCGAAAGAATCATTACCTTTATCGCCGCAATTATCGTTGCTATAAACAATTGACACCACATGCACTTTTCACTGCACTTCATACTTGACGAAAACATGTACATGTATTATTGTATAGCAGCTGTCCACGCGGACGCATCGCTCATGGCCTCTGCACACTGCGCGCGATGGGCGACAAGCGATGAGCGATATCCAATGAGAACTCGAGTATGACGGAAATGCTCTATGAGAGTGACGTTGCCATTGGATATCGCTCATCGCTCGTCGCTCGTCGCTCGCAGTGTGCAGAGGCCATCACTCAAGTAGGAGAGAGACAGATGTCGAACGCTGCCGAACGCTGCCGAACGCGGAGGCCGATTGTGCCTCTTTGTCGCTCGTTCCGCGCTCTCGCTTACACTTCAAGCCTTAGATGGAACGCCTCAGAGCGAGGTAACGGCGATGAGTCATGCTTTTTCGTGCGTGCAGCCGGCTCCATCGAATTATAAGACGTTATCACGTCAAAAAAAATAAACCTCCAAATGTCTAAATGTTAGCTTTCCTGCAGTCATTTTTGGTTAGTTAACAAACTAAATAACCTTAGGAATGATAAAATGGGCAAATTTTTTTTTAATCATATGGCTAATTTTAAGAATTTTCCACCTCGCTGTCTTTGAAGGCCAATTTTAGCCAAAGTAGCCCTATTAATTACTACTTTTTTAAATGAATATGAAAGCTGAGAGTCTGGCGCATTCTTGAGGCCTACTTAGGAACCATGAAGTCACCTGTTTAGATTTTTAATTTAAACTTGAAAATTTAAGTCATAATTTACCGAACGTTAATTTTTCACTTTAGACCAACATTTTCATAACTTTCATCACAGTTAAGAAACTGATTATTTTATGAATAAAAGTACTACTCATAAAGATTCAGTTGCAAAAAAAATCCGACAAAGTCTTCTACTTTTTTTTAGATTTTTTTAAAAATTGGTCTGGTCGAAAATTCTCAAAAATTTAGAAAAAAATTAATAACTCGAAAACTATGAAAAGTCGCGGAACATACATGGGGGTGATTCGGATACCCCACGATACAAGGGATCTAAATTTTATTTTTGGACGTCAATGTTCCGGTCACCCTGGATATATATATACGACATTTCTTTTTGGCATTGTGATTTTTGGTGAGTATAACGCGTTTTAGGCTGGTTTCTGGCAATTCGCAAATTTTCGGAAATTTTGAACATGCCAAATTGCTCTAAACAGTAAAAAATACTGGAACTAGATGGATTTGTTCATTCCAAGTCGAATGAGACGAACCCCAGGTAAATATGGCCATCTATTCTCAAAATATCGATTTTTTCCGTTTTTCAGCTGTTTTGCCCCACTGTGCGCCCCCCTGCTACTGCTGATGCTGACCCGCTCATGCCTGTACGCAGCGTCCGCATGTAGCCCATGCTGGTGCTACGATGAGAGAGATCCAGCAGAAACTTGATAATACGTTACCTGATCTACGTATTCTTTCTTGCATGCCACGATTCTGACTATGAAAATATGAAGACTGGCTGTATCACTCGTGTGATCAGCCAGTCTTCATATTTATTCTGATCTCTTACCTTGTTATAAGGTTTTGCAACGATTATGCACCGCTCCCGGGGAAAAAAGTTCAGAACTGGAGGTATCGATTATGCAGAAAAAAAACGATCAATAATCATTGAGCAACTGAAATCGATAAGTAATTTGTTTCATCGAAAATGGATCACAAATCTTCGTATTTCAGTATACTTGCGAATCTCGGGTCCTCTGGAAACAAAAAGCTTGTATGTGAAGGGAGAGTACCACTCTAGGAAACGGAAAAAAAGGTGAATTTCGATATTTTTTTAACGGATACCCAGTAAATAGAATGGAAATTCCGTTTGGTGGCCTTTTCGCAACATATTTTCAAGTATCTTTCCAAATTTGTTTACAAGTTTGGAAGAAGCGAGTCACCTGTATCCGATAGTGTCCCGCGGCCGGCAGTATTACATCGTTTCTCCAGTGATTGACTTGATTTTTTTTTCTATCGATTTTCGCAATACCTCTTTAAATCGAAGCACATAAGAGGTATGTTGAACGGCGAATATACAGGGTGAGACACATGAAGTGTTACAGAGCAATAGCACTCAAACTGGTGATCATATCCAACAATGTTTCAGACAAAAGTTTTAGTGTTCGAGAAGGTCGTTATACTGGACCACCCGATTTTTTTATCGGTGGAGGTGCTGAAACTATGTCAAGGTCAACACCACTCTTTTAAATGGAATGGTACATTTTTTCAACCATCTTATGGACGACAACAAGCCGCATAAAAAACATTTGGCAGTCAAAGTCGTTGAAGGTCATTCAAGGTCACCAATTGAAATGAAATACAAATCTAAATATCTCGGATTACTACCAAATATTTGGCAGTGATCCGAGATATTTAGATTTGTATAATCGATACTGACCTTGTATGACCTTGAACGTACCATGTAAAAAAAAGTGGAGTTGACCTTGACGTTGCTTCGGTGCCTCCACCTATAAAAAAATAGGGTGGTCCAGGATTGCGGCCTTCTCGTACACTGACACTTTTGTCTGAAACATTTTTGAATATGATCAATAGTTTGAGTGCTGTTGCTCTGTAACACTTTATGTGCCTCGCCCTGTATGTTGGAAACTTTTTTCGAAAAATAATATATTCCACCGTTTTCTTACCGAAAAGAATTTGTTCTTTCCAAACATGCACCATTTTATCAAAAGTCGAAATTTTTCAATTTTCCTGCGTTTTTCAATGACACATTTTATTTAGAACGTGAATGATTTTGAATTTTCGTTACAGGTGAAAAAAGTCAAAAACTTGCCAGCCGCATGACACTATCCGACAAAAGTGACTCGCTCATTACAAGCGTCAGCATCACCATTTTGTCGAAAACTTGTGTGCAACAATTTACAAAGACACTTGAAGATTCAAACACTGAAAGCCGCCAGGTAGACTTTTCATTATATCGACTCGGTATCGATAAAAAAATGGTCGAAAAATACTTTTGTCCGGACAGCATACTGGATATTCACGCTCCAACATTTTTGGAAATTTTCTTTGTTGACATACACATGTGCACCGTCGTACTTTATTCAATACAACAATTCAAAAACAATTTTCGCCGATTTTGTGTACGAAAAACCATTTTATTTTCTAGCCAACATGCAATATTTTATCGAAAATCGATATTTTTCAATTTCCCTGCACAATTCGAAGCTAAATCTTATACAGAACGTGACCATCTTCGAATTTTCATTTCAGGTAAAAAATTCCAGAACTCTCGCCGGCCGCACGAAACTATCAGATAAAGGTGACTCGCCCAACATAGCGCCAGCGCCACCAATCGATTGAAAAATTGTGTGCAAACATTTTTAAAGACACTTGAAGATCACACAATAAAAGCCGCTAGACGGAATTTTCATTCTATTCACATAGTATCCATAAAAAATTGTCAAAATTCACCTTTTTCCGGAGTCTAGACTTGTTAGTCATACTTAAACATATTTGACAATTTCCTTTTTCGACGTACACATTTGCACCGTATTGGGTACTTTATTAAATACAACGGACAATGATTTTACAATATCAAGCTTCAACAATCTATCGTGTTACTACGCACTCTATTATTTGTTCTGTGTTGATGTCTATTCGGTGTATGGAAAAAGCACTACTGGGCGTTTATTCAACCTTTTTTCGATGTTTTTCATTAATATCGATAGACGATGGATGAGGATTTCGGCCATAAACGTCAACAGCGATATTGTGTAACCGGCAGCCAAGATCGCTAGCAAGTGTCGACGTAGTGTGATCATATTTTCTTTGTCCTCAAGCTCGCTGTCGTCGTCGTTGTGGTTGTGTTTGATCCATTCCTGTTTCGCGTCTTCGTACAACTTATAAATCAATCCACCAGTATGCATTCGATTTATGAGACTGTCAATGGTAGATCGATAGGGTGATCGTTTGCCCAATCGAAATCCGGCGCCGTCTGTCCAGAAGCAAGGTTTTGCAATTTTAATCGTGGCGCGTCCATCTACTCTACTTCTTATTACAGCTATCTCGGCCCTCGATTTTTTCATTATACACGTGATATTTTTCTGTTGAGCGACACGCTCCGCACAACTCATCATATTTTCTTGCGAGATTGTACTTTTCCTCATGACATTTCTCAAGGCCCCCTGGGAATTCGCGGACGCTTTTTCGACATCGAATGGACTTATCACCGGTGCTAAGCTCGAATCGTCAAGATCATCGAACGACTCAAACTCCACTTCACTGGTAGTCAGCAAAGTGACGTTCGTGATAGCTGTGTAAATGGTAGATGAGTAAACAGCCGAAATAACGAGCAAGGAAGCGAACACAATGCGCTCGGCATTTGTGCGCGGTTGTTGAGAGACGGAGACACCGAAAAGTGCACGTACGATGTTGAAAGGTCGCCATACGGAAACTCGGAAGCGCAGTAGATGTACTGCGATCATGTAAATCATAACGATAGCCAAACTCACAACAATGGCCAGGCAGAAGCGTGCTGTGTCGAGTTGCCCCTGTCTTGGCAAAATTGGGACGATCGCACATAGTCCATCGATACGTACTATGACACTCCGCAAACTATTGAACCTAGATGTTCGTGCACGTGGAGATGGTTGAGCGGAAATATCCATTTGTATAATCTCCTCAGCGTGGTGAGCGGAACGTTCAATATCAGCGAAGTGTTTACCATCATACATTGCCCAATCATATGGAATGTACTTTACAGATGCATTCAATCTTTTGGCAATATCTTCTATCAGCAGAATATTGGGACCACCAAAAGAAACAGGCTCACCAAGTTCGTTAAATTCGGCGACGGTAAATGGTTGACTGTCCTTCGCTCTTATCCTTAAAGGGTACTGTGCCATGTCGTTAACTTTATGGGGAAATAAGCCATCTGTATTTGAAGCCCAGTTACTTCTGGTATACTCGTTCTTAAAGGGATTGAGTCGATGAACAATCGGTAGGCCGAATTCGTTCTTCTGCGGTTTCAACGTCCTTGCCAATTTCGGCTCGATCCACTCGAGGATTGTCAAATCGAGCAACTTCCGGGTCCAAGCGTATTGCAGCAGATCCTTGAGACCGTCGCTAAATGCTCGACCAACGAATAAAACCAAATATTTCGGACGGTAGTCGTATGATGCCATCTCTGCTACAGCATCGATGAGGCCTCTTGGTGGTAGAATTGGCGAAGTTTCGCGGGACACGTGAACTAGAAGGTAGATGGTCGCAGAAGTGGCGATCGGTGAAGGATCCCACGAGTCCTGGCCATCCGATGTGCTGCTTGCGTTGTTGTCATCTTCGGTTATGTTGATCGTCAGAACGGGAAGCTTATTCATCAATTTGAGAATGACCTCATCGATTATCGGACTTGAAATGTCTTCGTCTTTTGCGAGTTTAGTGGTTATAAGCACCACTTGCCGGGCTCCCGAAACTTCGGCGATGTATCTCGTCACGTCGTCTACCCAGTCGGTAGAATGGACGAAAAATATGGCCATTTCGAAAAATAGTAAAACTCGAAATATCCCGGCCATATCTACTTTTTTTGCGGCACGCTTTGCTGTGTTGAACGAGTGTGAGCACCGAGCTACACCGTGAACACGCACGATTCCAAATGTCCGAATACTTCGTAAAGCTAATTCACGCCCAGGATAGACCTCGCTGTCGCGAGTCGGCGGAACATCTGAGTCTGGTCACCGAGTCGGCTGACGGCGTGCCCTCGAATTTTAAGCATATATGAAAAATCGATGTGAGGAAAAAATGTCCATCCGCTGCATTTTACAATTAGGTAGGCTCGCTTGAGTACACAATGTCCCATGGGACGCGATTTTACTGCCTTCAGTACGCAACTGACGTTGGCTTGATGCACTTACGTATGGACGTTTTTATACCTTCGGGTAGGCTGACGTTTCATAGCTCGGTAATTTGTTAGTTTTCCGTGGAAAATTATCCACGTGGAGTTGATTATCGGACGACCTTGTTCAAAGTTCACCAGTTTTTCTATACCGAAGGATGGCGACGAAAAAAAAATTACGGCGTGCGCAGTGTCCTTGACTCAATGGTCGGCTTTTGTTTTTAATGTTTCTGCTACAGACGTCGCCATGGAGACGTGACCTTCATCGGACATCGGCATATAGCTCGACGGATTATACAGTCTTTCAGAAACGATGATTGTTCTTTTTCTAGCATTGATAGACATTTCGTTGCATACGAGATTGCAATTCTTGCAATTAGTGTGTGATCGAAGATTCGGATGTTCGATGTTATAACATTGCGTAGTGACTTGATCTTTGGAATTACCGTTTATTGGGATGTCATTCCTTAAGCGGATCTGGATCACTGATACCTGTGTTGCCACGCGGTGCTCGTGGCAACGCACATTTGATACACTCACCCACACCGAAAGCGTGTTGAAATAAAAAATCTTTAAGTTTATTATGGGATGTCTCCTAGTAGAACCTCCCAGTAAAATCGCCTGCTACTAGTGTCTTCGGTGTCAGCTGGACTTTAATGTGGACCGTGATTTTGACAGCTTAACCCGGGAAAAAAAGTTCATGCCTGAGTGGATATGTTCATATATGTTTCAGATATTGTCATATATGTTTCAGATATCGTCATATATGATTCAGACATTGTCATATATGTATCAGATATATTTATATCTGACATTTTACAGTTTCATATATGATTAGGTCTGATCATATTCCACATCATATATGCTTAAAGAAGATCATATCTGATCACATATCCCGGGGAAAATGGTCATATCTGAGCAGATATGCTCATGTAGGTGTTTATCTGCAACATAAATGAATCTGATCTGATCATGCATGGTTAAAGATGAACATACATGTGATTTTATGCGCTCAGGGGTAGCTCTATATCTGGTCAGATGTGATCGCGCATAAGTAAATATGTGCAGATATGAATTTGTAGCTGAACATGTCTGCCCATATGTGGTCATGTCTAACCAGATATAGTACAATTCACGACTACATTCGAGCTCACACATGAATAGACTTGAATATGTGCGCGCATGCATGAACATATCCAACCAGGTATGGATGAATACGCAACCGAACCCAACTCGTGCATGATCAGGTCTGAAAATATTTGCCCATGTACGATTGTATCTGCCCAGTTATGGAATTATACTCGAATTCATCCAATTGGATCTATATTATCATCGCTGAACATGCTTGCCCACGTGTGATCAGGTCTAATGAAATATGAATCAGTTGATTCATATTTCATCAATTGATTCATATTTGAACGTATTCATCCATACCTGGTTGGATATGTTCATGCATGCGCGCTCATATTCAAGTCTATTCATGTGTGAGCTCGAATGTAGTCGTGAATTGTACTATATCTGGTTAGACATGACCACATATGGGCAGACATGTTCAGCTATAAATTCATATCTGCACATATTTACTTATGCGCGATCATATCTGACCAGATATAGAGCTACCCCTGAGCGCATAAAAATACATGTATGTTCATCTTTGACCATGCATGATCAGATCAGATTCATTTATGTTGCAGATAAACACCTACATGAGCATATCTGCTCAGATATGACCATTTTCCCCGGGATATGTGATCAGATATGATCTTCTTTAAGCATATGTGATGTGGAATATGATCAGACCTAATCATATATGATACTGTAAAATGTCAGATATAAATATATCTGATACATATATGACAATATCTGAATCATATATGACGATATCTGAAACATATATGACAATATCTGAAACATATATGAACATATCCACTCAGGTATGAACTTTTTTTCCCGGGTGGTCTGATATCGTCAAATCTAATCGTACATGCTCTGATATCGTCAAATCTAATCATGTATGCTCTGATATGGCCACTTTTCTTATGCATGATTAGACAAGATCCAGATATGATCAATCATATCTGGATCATATATAATCCAGATATGATTTGTAGCTGAACATGTCTGCCTCATCTCTATGCATGATTAGACAAGATCCAGATATGACCAATCATATCTGGATCATATATAATCCAGATATAATCAGATGTGATTTGGTCTAATAATTTTTTCTCGGAATGATCATACATGCTCAGATATAAGCATACATGATCTGTCATGACACTATATGAACAGATATAGCCAATTCTCTTGTCTGATCATATATGATTCTACAGATATGCTCAGATATAAGCATACATGATCTGTCATGACACTATATGAACAGATATGACCAAATCTCTTGTCTGATCATATCTGATTCTACAGATATGATTCAGATATGTTCAGATATGATCTTTTTTTCTCGGGAACCCATAAATAAGATTAGAGTCTGCAAAGAAATGTAAAAGTAAGAGAAGTGCAGCGAAAAAAAAACAAATGGCTCTTTGTAGGGCCAAATATTAATTTGACGAAGGTTGTGTTGCGAATTGTAACCTCAAAAAAAAAAAGAAAACAAACGGCTATCTTCAGAGCCAAAATTCAATTTGACAAAGGTCCTTTGCATTGCGGATTCAGACCTCAAAAAATTCTTTGAAATTATTGATTGAATGGCAATTATAGATTTACGTAATAACGGAGAAAATAAAGGCCAAAATTATGAAATTCTCTGGCACTGAATACACGTAAGAAAAAAATCAGGTACTGGAAAGTATACTAAAGGTACTATAAACTATAAATTGCTTACACGCGGCGCATAGTTTGTATCCGTAGTATCGAGTGGCCATAAGTGTTCTTTGTGGTTTTAACTAGAAGTTTAGTCGATAATAATATCATAACGTTAATGTTTTATTGTTAATGTAATGGTTAGAAAACAGTATGCATGAAATGCACAGTAATGTAGAGTGATTCATAATTTTTGTCAAGTAAGTTCTTTTTAAAAATTCTTCGAGTTATTTTTACTTGAGATGATGAAGTTTCAGAAAAAAAATGGAAGGTCTCGAGAATTAAAAAAGGTTGTTTATTTAAAGGGTTGAATATCGCTACTTAGTATGGGAACGCATAGAAGATAAAATTGACAAAAAATTTACGATATTGATGGATAAATTGAAAAACTTCTAGATCGGAAATCTCATCGCACTCCGCTTCCCTTTCCGGATGATCTTCTACTTCGATACAATCTTCATCCGTAGAATTTTCCCCGCCGAAATACTCCACTTGTTTGCGACGACGAAGTGCCGACATACCCTCTTCGATGGTTCACACATCCATTTTCGCCATAATAGTGATACCAATGTTTTGTTATAATAGCGATATGATATTATAATAAAAATAAAATATTTAGACAAATATTATTCCTAAGGATGAACAATTTCGTTTACAACATTTCCAGTAAACTTGCTTGGCTATTTTATAAAAAGTTATTATACTTTTTTCTAAAGAGGTTGGAGCGTTAGCCACAATCTAAGGTTAAATTTGATTTAAAAAACCACATGGTATTGTTTAGACTATACTGAGTCTACGAATTTTTGGAACTCTTTTCACCACCAGAGATAAAACATAAAACATTTCACATCAGAGATAAAAAATAGTTTAATGTATGTCATTTAACGTGCGGTTAAATGGGCAACACTTTCACTCTACAGGGTATGTAATTTTTTTATTATATAGCACCAAGATAAACCATTTCTAACAATGGATTAACGCAAACTGAACCTTTGTAAACATTTAGAAAAAAAAATCCTCATCTTGCCCATCGTCAACCATGGGCCAATAATCTCGTGACGTAAATATGAATAGGCATAATTATAAATTACTCAAAATTTCATTGTGAATTGTATAAAACATTCGTTGTCGTTGTCTTTTTCATAATAATCATCGATAATGTTATACTTTTTCAAGTTGGTAGTATCACAAAAGTTTTTCTACTTTACGTAATAAAAATATTAAAATGCATAATTTTGTCCTTCAATTATATATTTCAAAAAAAAATAGCATATACAGAATAAATTTGTGCCTCGTATGCGTTTTTTGAGGTTCATTGAAAAAAATATTAACAAAGCGTCATTTGTATCAACTGAACCGCTCCAACCTTCTTAACTTTCGTATTCTAAAAATATAATAAGTCCATTATTTGAATTCGAATAAAAATATTTCGAGGCAAACCAAAATTTTAAATACGGTAGGACGAGCGATAATTTTTTCAGGGTTTTTTTTACTTGGCTTTTTTTACCATGTCAAAGTTTTAAAAAGGTTTCTCATACCCAATGATATTGTTGTTTTTGGTAAGAGATAATCGCTGACCCACCCATCATGACGAATAAACAGTAGCCCGGTATGTATACACGACTGTATATGATGAGTGAGGTATACAGGGTGTCCCTCTTATCTCTGCCACCCGAAATAACTCGGTAATTATCGACCTCACAAAATAATGTTTCACCCGAAAGTTGTACGTTGTGTAGGGGGCCATCAAATACGACCAATATTTTTTATTTCGGTGGAGGCGGTGACGCACAGTGAAGGTCACCTCCACGTCTTAAAATGAAATGGTACATTTTTTTTCAACCATCTTGTGGAGCACCTCAAGCCGCATAAAACAACTTCAGGGGCCCAAAGTCGTTGAATGTCATTCAAGGTCACCAATTTCGATTCGATTAATCGATACTGACCTTGAATGACCATGAACGACTTTGACCCTCTAATGTTTTTTATGCGGCTTAAGGTGCCCCACAAGATGGAGGAAAAAAATGTACCATTCCATTTAAAAAAGTGAAGGTGACGTTCACTGTGCGCCACCGCCTCCACAGACATAAAAAAAAATTGGTCGCACTTGATATAAGGAATTAACTAAAATTGAGGAATTTGTGTACGCCCGGCGCCCCCCTGCTACTGCTGATGCTGACCCGCTCATGCCTGTACGCAGCGTCCGCATGTAGCCCATGCTGGTGCTACGATGACAGAGATCCAGCAGAAACTTGATAATACGTTACCTTATCTACGTATTCTTTCTTGCATGCCACGATTCTGACATTAGGGACGGATCACGTATTAGCCGCTGTATCACTCGTGTGATCAGCCAGTCTTCATATTTTTTCTGATCTCGTACCTTGTTATAAGGTTTTGCAACGATTATGCACCGCTCCCGGGGAAAAAAGTTCAGAACTGGAGGTATCGATTATGTAGAAAAAAAAAACGATCGATAATCATTGAGCAACTGAAATCGATAAGTAATTTGTTTAATCGAAAATGGATCACAAATCTTCGTATTTCAGTATACTTGCGAATCTCGGGTCCTCTGGAAACAAAAAGCTTGTATGTGAAGGGAGAGTACCACTCTAGGAAACGGAAAAAACGGTGAATTTCGATATTTTTTTAACGGATACCTAGTAAAAAGAATGGAAATTCCGTTTGGTGGCCTTTTCGCAACATATTTTCAAGTATCTTTCCAAATTTGTTTACAAGTTTGGAAGAAGCGAGTCACCTGTATCCGATAGTGTCCCGCGGCCGGCAGTATTACATCGTTTCTCCAGTGATTGACTTGATTTTTTTTTCTTTCGATTTTCGTAATACCTTTTTAAATCGAAGCACATAAGAGATTTGTTGAACGGCGAATATACAGGGTGAGACACATGAAGTGTTACGGAGCAATAGCACTCAAACTGGTGATCATATCCAACAATGTTTCAGACAAAAGTTTTAGTTTTCGAGAAGGTCGTCATACTGGACCACCCGATTTTTTTATCGGTGGAGGTGCTGAAACTATGTCAAGGTCAACACCACTGTTTTAAATGGAATGGTACATTTTATCAACCATCTTATGGACCACAATAAGCCGCATAAGAAACATTCGACGGTCAAAGTCGTTGAAGGTCATTCAAGGTCACCAATTGAAATGAAATACAAATCTCAATATCTCGGATCACTACCAAATATTTGGCAGTGATCCGAGATATTTAGATTTGTATAATCGATACTGACCTTGTATGACCTTGAACGACTTTGACCCTCCGATGTTTTTTACGCGGCTCGAGGTGCTCGACAAGATGGTTGCAAAACAAAATCTATCATTCCATGTAAAAAAAAGTGGCGTTGACCTTGACGTTGCTTCGGTGCCTCCACCTATAAAAAAATAGGGTGGTCTAGGATTGCGGCCTTCTCGTACACTGACACTTTTGTCTGAAACATTTTTGACTATGATCAATAGTTTGAGTGCTGTTGCTCTGTGACAGTTTATGTGCCTAGCCCTGTATGTTGGAAACTTTTTTCGAAAACTAATATATTCCACCGTTTTCTTACCGAAAAGAATTTGTTCTTTCCAAACATGCACCATTTTATCGAAATTTTTCAATTTTCCTGCGTTTTTCAATGACAAATTTTATTTAGAACGTGAATGATTTTGAATTTTCGTTACAGGTGAAAAAAGTCAAAAACTTGCCAGCCGCACGACACTATCCGACAAAAGTGACTCGCTCATTACAAGCGTCAGCATCACCATTTTGTCGAAAACTTGTGTGCAACAATTTACAAAGACACTTGAAGATTCAAACACTGAAAGCCGCCAGGTAGACTTTTCATTCTATCGACTCGGTATCGATAAAAAAATGGTCGAAACATACTTCTGTCCGGACTGCATACTGGAAATTCACGCTCCAACATTTTTGGAAATGTTCTTTTTTGACATACACATGTGCACCGTCGTACTTTATTCAATACAACAATTCAAAAACAATTTTCGCCGATTTTTTGTACGAAAAACAATTTTATTTTCTAGCCAACATGCAATATTTTATCGAAAATCAATATTTTTCAATTTCCCTGCACACTTCGAAGCTAAATCTTATACAGAACGTGACCATCTTCGAATTTTCGTTTCGGGTAAAAAATTCCAGAACTCTCGCCGGCCGCACGAAGCTATCAGATAAAGGTGACTCGCCCAACGTAGCGCCAGCGCCACCAATCGATTGAAAAATTGTGTGCAAACATTTTTAAAGACACTTGAAGATCACACAATAACAGTCGCTAGACGGAATTTTCATTCTATTCACATAGTATCCATAAAAAAATGTCAAAATTCACCTTTTTCCGGAGTCTAGACTTGTTAGTCATACTTAAACATATTTGACAATTTCCTTTTTCGACGTACACATTTGCACCGTATTAGGTACTTTATTAAATACAACGGACAATGATTTTACAATATAAAGCTTCAACAATCTATCGTGTTACTACGCACTCTATTATTTGTTCTGTGTTGATGTCTATTCGGTGTATGGAAAAAGCACTACTGGGCGTTTATTCAACCTTTTTTCGATGTTTTTCATTAATATCGATAGACGATGGATGAGGATTTCGGCCATAAACGTCAACAGCGATATTGTGTAACCGGCAGCCACGATCGCTAGCAAGTGTCGACGTAGTGTGATCATATTTTCTTTGTCCTCAAGCTCGCTGTCGTCATCGTTGTGGTTGTGTTTGATCCATTCCTGTTTCGCGTCTTCGTACAACTTATAAATCAATCCACCAGTATGCATTCGATTTATGAGACTGTCAATGGTAGATCGATAGGGTGATCGTTTGCCCAATCGAAATCCGGCGCCGTCTGTCCAGAAGCAAGGTTTTGCAATTTTAATCGTGGCGCGTCCATCTACTCTACTTCTTATTACAGCTATCTCGGCCCTCGATTTTTTCATTATACACGTGATATTTTTCTGTTGAGCGACACGCTCCGCACAACTCATCATATTTTCTTGCGAGATTGTACTTTTCCTCATGACATTTCTCAAGGCCCCCTGGGAATTCGCGGACGCTTTTTCGACATCGAATGGACTTATCACCGGTGCTAAGCTCGAATCGTCAAGATCATCGAACGACTCAAACTCCACTTCACTGGTAGTCAGCAAAGTGACGTTCGTGATAGCTGTGTAAATGGTAGATGAGTAAACAGCCGAAATAACGAGCAAGGAAGCGAACACAATGCGCTCGGCATTTGTGCGCGGTTGTTGAGAGACGGAGACACCGAAAAGTGCACGTACGATGTTGAAAGGTCGCCATACGGAAACTCGGAAGCGCAGTAGATGTACTGCGATCATGTAAATCATAACGATAGCCAAACTCACAACAATGGCCAGGCAGAAGCGTGCTGTGTCGAGTTGCCCCTGTCTTGGCAAAATTGGGACGATCGCACATAGTCCATCGATACGTACTATGACACTCCGCAAACTATTGAACCTAGATGTTCGTGCACGTGGAGATGGTTGAGCGGAAATATCCATTTGTATAATCTCCTCAGCGTGGTGAGCGGAACGTTCAATATCAGCGAAGTGTTTACCATCATACATTGCCCAATCATATGGAATGTACTTTACAGATGCATTCAATCTTTTGGCAATATCTTCTATCAGCAGAATGTTGGGACCACCAAAAGAAACAGGCTCACCAAGTTCGTTAAATTCGGCGACGGTAAATGGTTGACTGTCCTTCGCTCTTATCCTTAAAGGGTACTGTGCCATGTCGGTAACTTTATGGGGAAATAAGCCATCTGTATTTGAAGCCCAGTTACTTCTGGTATACTCGTTCTTAAAGGGATTGAGTCGATGAACAATCGGTAGGCCGAATTCGTTCTTCTGCGGTTTCAACGTCCTTGCCAATTTCGGCTCGATCCACTCGAGGATTGTCAAATCGAGCAACTTCCGGGTCCAAGCGTATTGCAGCAGATCCTTGAGACCGTCGCTAAATGCTCGACCAACGAATAAAACCAAATATTTCGGACGGTAATCGTATGATGCCATCTCTGCTACAGCATCGATGAGGCTTCTTGGTGGTAGAGTTGGCGAAGTTTCGCGGGACACGTGAACTAGAAGGTAGATGGTCGCAGAAGTGGCGATCGGTGAAGGATCCCACGAGTCCTGGCCATCCGATGTGCTGCTTGCGTTGTTGTCATCTTCGGTTATGTTGATCGTCAGAACGGGAAGCTTATTCATCAATTTGAGAATGACCTCATCGATTATCGGACTTGAAATGTCTTCGTCTTTTGCGAGTTTAGTGGTTATAAGCACCACTTGCCGGGCTCCCGAAACTTCGGCGATGTATCTCGTCACGTCGTCTACCCAGTCGGTAGAATGGACGAAAAATATGGCCATTTCGACAAAAAGTAAAACTCGAAATATCCCGGCCATATCTACTTTTTTTGCGGCACGCTTTGCTGTGTTGAACGAGTGTGAGCACCGAGCTACACCGTGAACACGCACGATTCCAAATGTCCGAATACTTCGTAAAGCTAATTCACGCCCAGGATAGACCTCGCTGTCGCGAGTCGGCGGAACATCTGAGTCTGGTCACCGAGTCGGCTGACGGCGTGCCCTCGAATGTTAAGCATATATGAAAAATCGATGTGAGGAAAAAATGTCCATCCGCTGCATTTTACAATTAGGTAGGCTCGTTTGAGTACACAATGCCCCATGGGACGCGATTATACTGCCTTCTGTACGCAACTGACGTTGGCTTGATGCACTTTCGTACCGACGTTTTTACACCTTCGGGTAGGCTGACATTTCATAGCCCGGTAAGTTGTTAGTTTTCCGTGGAAAATTATCTACGTGGAGTTTGTTTGTTTGGGTTAGCTCTGTAAGTTGTTAGTTTTCGTGGAAAATTATCCACGTGGAGTTGATTATCGGACGACCTTGTTCAAAGTTCACCAGTTTTTCTATACCGATGGATAGCGACGAAAAAAAAAAAAAATTACGGCGTGCGCAGTGTCCTTGACTCAATGGTCGACTTTTGTTTTTACTTTTTCTGCAACAGACGTCGCCATGGAGATGTGACTTTCATCGGGCATCGGCATATAGCTCGTTAGATTATTCAGTCTTTCAGCGACAATAATCGTTATTTTCCATGAATTGATAGACACTTCGTTGCATACGAGAATGCAATCATTGCAATTGGTGTGCGACCGAAGATTCGGATGTTTAATTCTATAACATTGCGTGGCGACTTGATCTTTGGATTTACCCTTTATTGGGATGTTATCCCTTAAGGCCTTAGGCTACAGCAACGGGTATAAAATCATGTGCGAGTTTAACAGTTTTTTTCGTATGAAAAAGTTATTTACTCATAAAATTATTTGCACATCTATTTAGCATGAATATCAAGCTGTTCGAATTTTTTTTTCGGTGTACAAAATGGCCGACTACTCCAAACTTTTCGAAACAGCTTTTTTCCAATTCGCGTAACAAATAACTTGAACAATTTTCACTTGATTCACTTCAAATTTACCAGTTATGTTCCTAATTCCTGATTAATCGAAAGCTTTTTATTTTATGAGCAGTTTATGAGCAGTTATAACGGAATTGTTCACTGAAAATTCATTTCTTAAGTTCAAATACCTACAACTCTTGAATAAAACGATATTTCTCAAATTCCCTACGTACTCTCTAGGTATTCTAATGTAGATTGACGAGAATTTTTTTTTTTGTTCTAGTTAAACATTGTGGATACTAAATGACACGCCGCGGAGCGCCTAAAAAAAGATAACAAAAGAAAATATTAGTAGTCTCAAAAACTGTCGCATCTCAAAAAGTAAAGGCGTTTCAGGGTCCTCAGAAAATTTCTTACAAATAACAACATTGATGAAATTTTTTATTTAATTATTTGTTAAAAAATACGGTGTTCGATCATTGGGACATAGAAAATGCAGGGTGTCCCAATTATTGAACACTCGAATTCTCCAAGATGGCGTCATTAAACCCATCATACCATCGAGACAGTTAACGTGTGACAAATCGTGTGAATCGGATTTATTCAAACAAAAACTGTAAGTTCCTGCATCTTTTAATAATAACTCTAAGATCGTCAAATATATTTTTTGTTGTATTTTCGTGCAATAAATATAAGAAGGAAAATAAAAAGAGAATATAACCTAAATGTAACCTAAAATACGAATGTACTGTTCAATAATTTTTGCTCTCAGACATTTCAGGGAGCCAAGCTGCGACAAATCAAACAAAAACAGAACATAAAAACGAGGAAGCTGAAAATAAAAATAAAATAAAGTTCGAGTTGAAAAGCAAAAATTAACCAACTGCGAATGAACCAAAAACCTGTCAAAAGAGACTAAATATATATGTTTCTATTTTTACATGATTAACAAAAGATTATTTAAGGGTTTGATTTTGCTTTTATTTCTTAATATTGTACCCAAAATAATATTTTCAGAACGGAAAAAGAATTCTCGAGTGTTCAATAATTGGGACATTTGCATGCTTCCCATTGTTGTTCTCTTTTTTTAATCATTTTAAAATAATTTGAAGGGTGATTTTTCGAAAGTAAAAAAGTCGGTTTACTGACGATAGTTGAACGTGACAACGTCATAAGAAAATACTGATGGAATGGTTTCATTTTTCAAAAGAAAATTTTAATTTTGTTTGTTTGATAGATATTTTGTATGGATATAGAGAAGGAGGTAAATGGAAATCACAATTGAATTGATCAAGTTACATTTATTTGTACGCATAAATACAATTATGTCAATTTTTATTTATTTTTTTTGCAATGTACATATTTTTTACAAGTATGAATGTGTTTGAGCAATTGTTTTACAACTTTTATTTTTTCATAAAATTCTTCGTTCAGAAAATCATTGTAAAATTTACAAAATACTTGAATAAAATTTATTGTTTAAATTTCTACTCGACTGTTAAAATTTAATTTTTGATTTTATTATTTTATAATAATAAATTTTGTATTGACATTATTTCTTTCAGCAAGTGAACTGAATAAAAGTTGTTGTTCAATTAGTTACTTAATTATTTTTGCAAATTTAATTGTAATTTGTTGTAAAAAAGTAATAATTTTGAATAATTTATTATAAGAATAAACTGTGATTAAATTATTGTTCATAAATCTTAAGTTTAAAATTTAAAAATTGGAAACATCATTAAAATTTTTGTAACTCTAGCTTTTAAAAAGCCCGCCGCAATGTGTTTGATATAGGAGAAAATTGTTCCCTTTGACGGCTGGCTGGTCCAACCTGTCATTTCAGACACGTTGTTATGATATGTGGAAGATTTAACATTTATGTTTTAATTTTTTGAAATCGTAGCTACGCTCGATAATTATTTCGATCGAATAGTAAAGCAATTGATTTTTACTCATCGTGAAATAGTTCTGTTAACTTATTGTTATAGTTTTGTCAATTATAGCATAACCTACAATCGCTGCACTAGCGGACCGATGCTATTTATTTTAATGATGAAAGCACGAATATTCGACAATATATCACTGAACATATATTTAATATCGAAAGAATCATTACCTTTATCGCCGCAATTATCGTTGCTATAAACAATTGACACCACATTCACTTTTCACTGCACTTCATACTTGACGAAAACATGTACATGTATTATTGTATAGCAGCTGTCCACGCGGACGCATCACTCATGGCTTCTGCACACTGCGCGCGATGGGCAACAAGCGATGAGCGATATCCAATGAGAGCTCGAGTATGACGGAAATGCTCTATGAGAGTGACGTTGCCATTGGATATCGCTGATCGCTCGTCGCTCGTCGCTCGCAGTGTACAGAGGCCATCACTCAAGTAGGAGAGAGACAAATGTCGAACGCTGCCGAACGCTGCCGAACGCGGAGGCCGATTGTACCTCTTTGTCGCTCGTTCCGCGCTCTCGCTTACACTTCAAGCCTTAAATGGAACGCCTCAGAGCGAGGTAACGGCGATGAGTCATGCTTTTTCGTGCGTGCAGCCGGCTCCATCGAATTATAAGACGTTGTCACGTCAAAATATCAAAGTATCATTTCAACATTAAAGCGATGGTTTTTTCTTGATTTTATATTTTTGTCTTACCGAATTCAATCCCCCAGATCCTTAGCTGTTCAATAATTGGGACATTTACCTTAGACATGTAATTAATATTGTGAGTGATCACTTTTTCATACGGAAAAAATTGTTAAATTCGTACATGCTTTTATACCCGTTACTGTGGCCTAAGGCCTTAAACCTTTCTTTCTTCGAAATATATACCTATATTTATAGTACTAATATATTTGTTCAAACAACATGATCTCGGTATAACGAAACGTCGATAGAACGAAAACTCCATATAGTGAACTTCCCTGGAGATTCGTTGTATCGAGGTTCGACTGTATATGCCAATACTCCAAGGAGGTTACATCTCCATAGCGACGTCTGTTGCAGAAACGTTATAAACAAAAGTCGACCGTCCGGCCAAGGACACTGCGCACCCCGTATTGTTTTTTTTGTGACAATTCATTGGTATAGAAGTCCTCGGTAACTTTGAACGAGATCGTTCGATAACCACCTGCACGTGGATAATTTTCTAAAAAAATTCTCTACGGAGCACTAAAAAGTTGTCGAGCTGTGAAAGGTCAGCCTATCCGGAGGTATAAAAACGTCGGTACATCAGTGCAGGTAACACATCGTTGGGGAAATTACAACGTCAGTTATGTACAGAAGACAGTATAATCGCGTCCCACGGGGCGCTGTGTACTCAAACGAGCCTTCCGAATTGCAAAATGCAGCGGATGGACATTTTTTCCTCACATTGATTTTTCATATATGCTTAACATTCGAGGGCATGCCATCAGCTTACTCGGTGACCAGACTCAGATGTTCTGCCGACTCATGACAGCGAGGTCTATCCTGGGCGTGAATTAGCTTTACGAAGTATTCGAACATTTGGAATCGTACGTGTTCACGGTGTAGCTCGGTGCTCACACTCGTTCAACACAGAAAAGCGTGTCGCAAAAAAAGTCGATATGGCCGGGATATTTCGAGTTTTACTTTTTTTCGTAATGGCCATATTTTTCGTCCATTCTACCGACTGGGTAGACAACGTGACGAGATACATCTCCGAAGATTCGGGAGCCCGGCAAGTGGTGCTTATAACCACTAAACTCGCAAAAGACGAAGACGTTTCAAGTCCGATAATCGATGAGGTCATTATCAAATTGATGAACAAGCTTCCCGTTCTGACGATCAACATAACCGATGATGACAACAAGGCAAGCGGCACATCGGGTGGCCAGGACTCGTGGGATCCTTCACCGATCGCCACTTCTGCGACTATCTACCTTCTACTTCACGTGTCCGGCGAAACTCCGCCAGCTCCCCATGCAGACATTTTTTGGGGACTCCCCAGATCCTACCAGATCCCTATGGGGATTTGATAGGGATACCCAAAGTAAGGAGTCCACACTGGAATCCAAATAGATTTGTTGGGGATTCCCCAGGTTCTACCAGATCCTTATGGGGATTTGATATGGACACCCCAGGTAGGGAGACCCCATTGGAATCCAAATGGATCCTGGGCTGTTTCCAGATTAACGTGGTTTGAGAATTTTTTACTAGAAATTATATAAAATAGGATTTCGCGACGCTCTGTAAAAAATTATTCTTTGATGGTCCCGTGCACAGATTTGCTTAGGAGTTTCAAGATGCACCAACGTGTTTCTAGGAATTTGTTAGGATATCGAATAATACAATATATAATTATGTTCTTTAGTAACTTCTTTACTTTAGTGCTTACCCATATTGTATATTTATAGTTTGTTATGGGCTAGCATTTTTTATACGAATAAAAAAGCTTGTTATAAATTTTAATATGCACACTTTTTGAATTTTTAATACTTGTGCGCATAAAAATTTGTTTTGGACGTGACGGCAATCGGGTTACGATTGCGTCTGCGGTTTATCGCTGTGGGTGTGGAGTTTTGTTAGAGCGGCTTAAATGAGGTTTTAAAAGAAAATTAAATGCAAGTATGAAATCATATTTTTATAAACATGATATCTATTACACATTCGCTTAAGTTTGTAGCCCGTAACATCAATTTCCACCCGACCCGGTGGATTTTTCATCGGGATCCAATAGAGATTCCCCATCGGAATCTAACAGGGATTCCTTGTCGGGAGCCAATAGGAATTCCCTATCGGGATCCAATAAGGATTCAGAAAATCGCTTCCGACAAAAGAAAGACGTTGGGCGATAGAACATAAGCGGCGCAGGGTACATATATATTCGTGTCGTCGTTGAAAAACCCGCGACGATCGAGTTACTGCGCAATCGCGATCGTAAAATTTATTTACTCCAAACACGCATTAATGTTTGTTACATTCCAATGATGCAAGCATCAACCTTATTAAAGTGTTTAAATTTTATATAATATGAAAAGTATTCAAAGAATATCCCGCCCATAACTGCACAAGTATTTTTGCTTAATAATAGTATAAAAAGTGTATAAAAACTACGTTACAGCATAAGAAGTATTTAAAGTATTTTTAAAAAGTTCATAAAGTATAAAAAGTACTCGAAGATATAGATATAAGATATAAGTATTCGAAGAATACTATACAAAGCACTATAAATATTCAGTATGGGTAAACAATTAAAAAAAAAAAAAAATAAGTATATTATGGTATTCGATATGTACTCCTTTGTGAACAATAAATTGATCTCTTTAGTGTATCGATGCTTTTATTTATTGCAGCATTTTGGGCTTACAGAATGCGATATGATCGATCAAGCATCGTATCGGATTCCGTTCAATACTGTGGGGAAGCTTTAAGATTCTTACATTGGATTCCGATGGGAAATCCCTATTGGATCCTAATAGGGAATCCCTATGGAATCCCTATGGAATCCCGATAGGAATCCCTACTGGATCCCGATGGGAATCCCTTTTGGATCCCGATGGGAATCCCTTTTGGATCCCGATGGGGAGTCCCTCTTGGAATCCAATGTACGAGCGTGACGTTTCCTGATAGGGATCCAATGGGGTGTCCCGTTGGATCCCTATCAGGGAGTAGGGAGAAGTAGGGGAATCCTATAGGATTCCAAACACAATTTCTACCTGGGTCTACCATCAAGAGACCTCATCGATGCCGTAGCAGAGATGGCATCATTCGACTACCGTCCGAAATATTTGGTTTTATCCGTTGGTCGAGCATTTAGCGACGGTCTCAAGGATCTCTTGCAATACGCTTGGACCCGGAAGTTGCTCGATTTGACAATCCTCGAGTGGATCGAGCCGAAATCGGCAAGAACGTTGAAACCGCAGAAGCACGAATTTGGCCTACCGATTGTTCATCGTCTGAATCCCTTCAAGAAAGAGTATACGAGAAGTGACTGGGCTTCGAATGCAGACGGCCTATTTCCTGACAAAGCTAGTGACATGGCGCGATACCCTTTGAACATAAGGGCGATTGAAAATAAGCCGTTCAGCGTCGCCACATTTAACGACCTTGGCGAGCCTGTCTCTGTTGGTGGCGCCAACATTCTGCTTATCGAGTTTATCGCTAAAAGATTGAATGCATCTGTAAAGTACATTCCAATTAATTGGGCATTATACGAGGGTAGAACACTCGCTGATATTCGACGTTCCCCTCACTACACCGAAGCGACTGCACAATTGGATATTTCTTCTCAACCATCTCCGTACTCAAGCACATCTCACTCGCAAACTGTCCCGATACGTGTCGATGGATTTTGTGCGATTGTTCCAATCCTGTCAAAACCGGGAAAACTTGCCGCCGTGCCCTTCTTTCAGGCCGGTTTCGTGACTTTGGCGATAGTCACGATTTATCTGATCGCAGTTCACCTACTGCGCTTCCGAGTCTCCGCGTGGCGACCTTTCAACATCGTGCGTGCAGTCTTCGGTGTATCCGTGTCTCAACAACCGCGCGCAAATGCCGAGCGCATTGTGTTCGCTTCCTTGCTCGTTATTTCGGCTGTTTACTCATCCACCATTTACACCGCCATCACGAACGTCGCTTTGATGTCTACCCGTGAAATGGAGTTTGCGTCTTTCGACGATCTTGACGATTCGAAATTAACACCGGTCATAAATTCGTTCAAATTCGACAAAACGTTCGCGAACTCCGAGGGGGTCTTGAGACAATTGATGATCAAAAGTGAAATGGCGGCTGAAAATGTGATGATATGTGCACAGCGTGCTGCCCGAGAGAAAAACATCACTTGTTTGATGGAAAGATCGAGGGCCGAGATAGCTGTAATCAGAAGTAGAGTAGATGGACGCGCCACGATAAAAATTGCAAAACCTTGTTTTTGGACAGACGGCTTCGGATTGCGATTGGGCAAACTATCACCCTATCGGTCTACCATTGACAGTCTCATCAATCGAATGCATAGCGGTGGATTGATTAAAAAGTTGTACGAAGACGCGAAACACGAATGGATCAAAGACAACTACAACGATGACGAGAGTGAGCTTGAGGACAAAGAAAATATGATCACACTACGTCGACACTTGCTGGCGATCGTGGCTGCCGGTTACACAATATCGCTGTTGACGTTTATGGCCGAGATCCTCATCCATCGTATATCGATATTCATGAAAAACGTCAAAAAAAGGTCAAATAAACGTCCCATAGTGCTCTTTCCGTACACCGAATAGACATCAACACAGAACAAATAATAGAGTGCGTAGTAACACGATAAATTGTTCAAGCCTGATATTGTAAAATCATTGTCCGTTGTATTGAATAAAGTACCTAATACGTTGCAAATGTGTATGTCGAAAAAGGAAATTGTCAAAAATGTTTAATTATGACCAACCGTCTAGACTCCGGAAAAAGGTGAATTCCGACAATTTTTGTGGATAATCAGTGGATAGAATGAAAATGCGGTCTATTGGCTTTTATTGGTGCGATCTTCAAGTCATCATCGACACTTCCTGGCGATAATGGTTGCCGGTTAAACAATATCGTTATTGACGTTTATGGCCGAGATCCTTATCCATCGCGTATGTAAATTATTGAAAAACGTCAAAAAAGTCGAATGAACATCCAGTAGTGGTCTTTCCATATATCGAATAGACATCAAGCCCAGTCGTGATGTCGCTGAAAAACCCCTTAATCGGAAAAAAATGGAAGGCCAGTTTTTTGACAGGTCATTCTGTAAGTGCCGCGGGTGGCAAATCCAAGTTTGCCGACAAATCGGGGTGCAGGGTTTTTTTAGGGGATGAAGGGGTATGGGAGTGGATTGATGCCAAACTACACCCCTACGAGGTCAGCGCCGTGAGACAAAATGTTCCGACAAATCCGGGGTTTAGTTTTGTCCACAGCGCCGAAGTCGTGGAAGTTCATTTTGGGGGTGAAAAAGTGGCGTGTAATTTTGAAAAATCAGTTTTGGTTCAATAACCCTTTAGGAATTTTTTTTACACTTTTTGTTCAAATGGAAACGTTGTAGCCCTTGAAAAGACGCGTCGATAGAATATTTAATCGTCACTCTCCGATAATGTCTTCACCACCAAAAATGGTTGATATACAAAAAAAAATTGTTCGTTGAATAACTCAAAAACAATCGATTTTTCGCGTATAGTTTAAATGCACAAAATGTAGAGAATAATTTTTTCTATCTTTTCGTTTCCATGGACGATCCTTGAATTTTTATTTTCCAACCCCCTCTCGAGGGTTGGAAATTAGAAATGAAATTCTGGGATAACTATTGACCGCACGAATTCGCCGCCGCGGAACAATTTGTAGCTTGAACCCTTAGCTACATTTTTGTCCACAGCGCCAAACTCATATCTCTTTGTTTTTGGTCAATAGATTTCCCAGAATTATATTTTGAATTTTCAACCCGCGAGAGGGATTGAAAAAGGCAAAATTCAAGGGGTGTCCATAGAAACGAAAATATAGAGAAAATTATTCTCTACATTTAAGTACCTTTAAACCTTCCCCGAAAAAACAATTGTTTTTGAGTTATTCAGTAAACAAATTTTCTTTGATAATTCAACAATTTTTTGGGGTTGAAGATATTATCGGAGAGGGATGATGAAATACTCGTTCGACCCGTCTTTTCAAGGGCTACAACAAAAATTCATACAATTTTGTATACTCCTGGTGCATACAATTTTGTATACTCCTGGTGCACTTAATGGTGGTCTTACAAGATACCCTACTCGAAAGTGTACATAGGAGAAACCGGGAGGAAGATCAGTACACGGATCAAAGAACACCAACGGTGTATCAAACATGGCCATATTACACAATCAGCGCTGGCCGAACATTGGATGGAGACTGGTCATGCCATCCAGTTCGACAAAGCCCAAAGTCTGGCCCCATCAAACAGCTATTTTTCCAGGAAACACCGAGAAGGCTTGGAAATCCGAAAACATCCGGACAATCTAAACAGAGATAGAGGATATCACGTCAATCCTATTTGGCACACCGTCCTCCCGGTTTTTTAATTGACCAGCTGATCAATTAAAACATCTGATTGGCTGGTGCAGCCATCCGGAACGATGACTGCAACTTTATAAGGAATACCTGAGACACGAGAGCTTCAGTATCGGAGCTCTCAGCCCTGATGATGCAGACTGTAACGTTTGCGAAACGTCGGCACAACGCTGATCCTCAACACGGCCTCCATCCGGAAGCCACATACTCTTCTCATTACATAAAGAGCCGTGAAAGCCTTAAAACTAAAAAAGTAATGCATTATTAATTCCTTTTTTTAATGGGTAATGCAAAAATATTTCATTACCTATTACATTACATTCAGTAATGTAAAAAAATCCATTACTCATTATATTATATTTTGTAATGTAAACAATTTCCGTGACTCATTACATTGGAATTTGTAATGTGAAACATTTCCGTTACAAAATGCAATGTAATCTGTAATGATATAAAAATTCATTACACATGCATTGTAATGAGTAATGAACATTTTTTACATGACAAAGTCCATTGTAATGGTTAATGGAATTTGTTTACATTACAAAGTTTAATGTAATGAATAATGGGAATTTTTTACATTACAAAATTTAATGTAATGAGTTATGGAATTTTATTACATTACAAATCATAAGGTACTGAGCAATGGAATATGTTCCCATCACTAATGTGATGTAAAAAATCTCCATTGCTCATTACAAGGTAATATGGGTTATTGTTCATTTCTCATCGGGTCAGATCGACTCTGTGCAAAAACCGCTGTCCCTAATGGGAAACGAATAATAATCCTCATTACATTGTAATGAGTAGTGGAATTTGTTTACATTGTATCACATTAGTAATGTGAAAAAATTCCATTGCTCATCACATTACATTTTGCACTGTGAAGAAAATCCATTACTCATTACATTGTACTTTGTAATGTAAGATATTTCCATTATTCGTTACATTGGACGTTGTAATGTAAAAAATTCCATTACCCATTACATTGAAAATTAAAAGTTTCATACTTACACCTTATCTGCTGTGTTACGACTAAAGAGTACCGTATAATGGGGTTACTTTGAACAGGTTAAGGAAGTTTTTTGTAATTGACTGTTTTTAACTTCCTAAATTCCAACTTTTTTCTCCAACAGAATAATGTGTCCTTTGCCTATCAAATGTATTAGAAAGTGAAATTATACATACATATTTTTTAAGTGTCAAAGTGACCTCGAGTGTGGGTTTTTTTTGACAAGGCATTGAAATGCAACTTATGTAAAAAAGTAAGCATTACTTTGGCATCATTTTGACGAAAAAAAATGTTATGCATTATATATGGAATTAAATGAAAAGCAACGATTTTTTACAATCAAATTCTCAACTTTTTGAAGGAAACATTTTACATAAATGTATCAAGTACCTAGGGCACTATTATAGTCACTTGATCAGTATTATAAATATCATTGAGGTCGAAATCAACTTTGGCAAAATTATAATAAACTTGAACAACAAATTTCAGTAACAATAGAAAAAAAGTTTTATGAAAATTAGCCGGTGTCACGCGAGCACGCTGCGCACACATTTAAACCGTACTTCGGCACTCTGTTAAAGTAGCCCAAAAAACAGTCAAAGGTATCCTTAACCCTTCGACTGCACACTGGGTCATTTTGACCCCATTTTTTTCAACTGCCTGTATCGCAAGACTGGGTGCACTCCTACTCTATACATTCGACACCCATCATACCATCCTGCCCGTGTACTGAGGACAGCAGTCGAAAATGGATCTGGGGTCAAATCGACCCTGGTTATGCAGTAGTGAAACCATATTTTTGTGAAATTTGGTGTTTTATTACTACATGTAAGTGAGTTAGGATAGAAAATGCTACTGTTAATTATGTATTTAGAATGTCGATGATAAAACTATAAGTAAGTGTCCCTTACATGAGGGCTATGTGCAACAAGCACCTAATGTACTTATGCGTCGAGTGCGGTAAATCTGAATAATAATAAGTCATTGAAGTAAAATAAAAATATACGTTTTCAACAATTAATCTACCGAGGCGATTTTTTCCATTGTTCACTATCCCGAAAATGCTCAAATTCAAACCTCCAAAAAAATATTCTTTTTGGAAAGACACTCTCTTTTTTTCGTTTCTACAAACCTTCTTCGTTAAAAACCTTGAGAGAAGTTTTTTTTTACACGTGGAAAAAAAATACGATCTTTACCGCGCAAGTACGTAATTTTTAACGCGTCTCCCACTTTGAGCGAATTTTTGGGCACTTAATTTTTGTTTTTATTGAAAAACAAATGTTGGGCCATAAAATAAGGATCATTGACTACAGAAACGTCTTTACAAAGAAAAAAAAACAAAAAAGCATATTTATCGAAATACAAGGATGTGAAAAACGTCTGGGGTCAGATTGACCCCATATGCAGTCGGTGGGTACACTGACAGAAAAATTCTATTAATATCTATTAACTCTACTAATCGCGTCTATTTGATTTTCGTTTATTTAAATTAACTAAATTTTTCGTGGGATCGAATTTTTCCTACTGCATTCCATTATTGAAATTATTTACTTCAAATATATTTATTTATTCAAATCAAAATATATTCAATATCGTCCAATAACTAAATATTTTATTTAATCCTAATAAATCTGCGATTCGGTTTCATCTGCTCAAAAAATAATTCAGTTGAATCCACTAAAAGGATCTATTTGATTTTTTTAAATTTAAATTTATTGGAATTTTCGTAGAGAAATATTTTCTTCGACAGAAATCATCTCAAAAGGCCAGGGAACGACGAAATTACGATACAAAATCGTTGTCATAAAAATATTAATAAAGTATTTCATTGTATTTTGGATTTATCGAAATATTTTATGTATATACACTTAGATTCACAGTGTACATTGTAAGCAAATAGAGATTTAGTTGAATCGAATATTTATTTATTCAATTTAAATATATTCAATAATTAAAAAGAATAGCTGAAACAAATAAAAAATATCTTTGAAACAAATAAGATCGTAGTAGGCCGTGAGCCAAGGAAAAAACCTATTTGATCCAAATAAATCCTATTAAAATTTTTTTTTGTAGTGTAATTAGTACAGTTGTGCTGTATATTGGAATCGGAAAAAATTAGAAGAAGGCTAGTTTTTTGACAGGTGATTTTGTAGGTGTCACGGGTGTTAAAACCAAGTTTGCCTAAAAATCGGGGGGTAGAGTTTTTTTAGGGGATGGGAGTGGTTAAATGCCAAACTAGAAACCCCACGAGGTCGGCGCCGGGAGACAAAATGTTCAGAAAAATCCGGGTTTTATTTTTGTCCATAGCGCCGAAGTCGTGGAAGTTAATTTTGGGGGTGAAAAAGTAGGGGGAAATTTTGAAAAATCAGTTTTCATTCGGTAACTCTTTAGGACAAATCCATACAATTTTTGTTCAAATGGAAACGTTGTAGCCCTTGAAAAGACACGTCGATCGAGTATTCCATCAACCCTCTCTAATATTATCTTCACCCCCAAAATAATTGTTGAAAAATTAACAAAAAAATTGTTTATTGAATAACTCAAAAACTGTCACGTCCTGAGGGGACATGAGCATATATGTTGTTGTTTTCCTCTTTTGAGCCTACGCCTGGCGCAATAGCTCGGGACGAGGATCAAGGGGAAGTGCTATGGAGACATCAGAGATAAAGATTTTGGACAAAACTAGGATAAGGGACAAATTCGGTAAACTCGTTTTAACTGTATTCTGATTTTATTATAATTAAGAGATAGAACCAAGAAGTCCGTCGGAACGATGGGAATAATATAGAGTAAAACAAGTATCGCTTACATTAGGTGATAGTGCGTGGTGCTTGCGCTCGCTCGCTCGCTGTTTATTGTTTTGTCTTCGCTCGTGAATTCGAGGCCCAAGCTGCAGCCTCGTGTTGGTGTGATTGTTCGTGTACGAGACGGTCGAAAGTACATGTGTGTTCTTACAACTACGCGATAACGGGATACGATGTCTAAAGCATATGATCGCGATACACAGTTAAGGGTGAAGAATAACTCGGATATATTTCTGAATATTTCGATATTAATATTTATAAGTTCGCAAAAGGAATAGGTGTGATACGCGTAAGTTGTTCGCGAATAGGAAGTTAATTATTCTTTTCTGAAGGAAGGTTGCCGCAAGACTAAGTTCTGAATTTAATGAAGATTGCCGAGAAACTTGGATTGAGACTTTATAAAAGAACTTGAGCCGATGGTAGTTGACGGGAGACTAAATTGCAGGAGGAATCTTTTGAGAAGTGCAATTTTAGGAGGGGATGACTTGTGGGAGAAAATACCTTAAGGAGGGGATGATTCGATTGATGCATTTCTTTCTGGATTGGTCAGTGAAGTATGGCGTAATTCGCGATTGGTTGCAAGGCGGTGCATTTTCGCATACATATATTAATTCGTAGAATCGGTCTTATATGCATCTTATATGATAGAGGTTGCATCGCAAGGTAGTAGACCTTTGTTCCGCAATTCGGCGAAATGGCATATGATGCGTAGAGGTTGATAGATATGCCAGAGCTGGGTCTGGTAACATTATGCCTTTGACACTCTTTGTCTCGGATAATTTTATCGAGCGTTCAAGAAGACCGGATGTTGAGTCGTCTTGGTCGCATGTTGTGTCTAAATAATCTACGGTCGAGGCTTCTCTTGGTCACCATGCGGATGGGACGGCGTAGGATTTCTGGAGTCTTTTGATCGAGCTGATGGTTGATTTTTCGTTCGACAGCTCTTCTTGGAATATGCGCCTGAGAACGTGTTCTTGTTGACAGCCAATGGGATAGGAAAAGTCGATGACTGTGGCGGTGCGGCTATCGTGTATATATCGCTGTTATTTGAATATGCGTGCGGAACGTACGCACGTTCCTTTTTACGCTGTCATTCGTCTTATTCTTAGATTTATACATTTAATAATAAGCTTACAAGGGCAAATGAGGATATTGGGAATAACCGAGAGAAGGCACATTCGCTAGGATGTAACAATGCTATCCGCTAAGTATCCATAAAAAATTGTCAAAATTCATTTTTTTCTGGAATCTAGACTGTTAGTCATATTTAAACATATTTGACAATTTCCTTTTTCGACATACATATTTGCACCGTAGTAGGTACTTTATTCAATACAACGGACAATGATTTTACAATATCAAGCTTCAACAATCTATCGTGTTATTACGCACTCTATTATTTGTTTTGTGTTGATGTCTATTCGGTGTATGGAAAAAGCACTACTGGACGTTTATTCATCCTCCTTTTAACGTTTTTCATTAATATCGATAGACGATGGATGAGGATTTCAGCCATAAACGTCAACAGCGATATTGTGTAACCGGCAGCCACGATCGCCAGCAAGTGTCGACGTAGTGTGATCATATTTTCTTTGTCCTCACCCTCATTGTCGTCATCGTTGTAGTTGTCTTTGATCCATTCATGTTTCGCGTCTTCGTACAACTTATTAATCAATCCACCACTATGCATTCGATTTATGAGACTGTCAATGGTAAATCGATAGGGTGATCGTTTGCCCAATCGAAATCCGGCGCCGTCTATCCAGAAACAAGGCTTTGCAATTTTTATCGTGGCGCGTCCATTTACTCTACTTCTTATTACAGATATCTCGGCCCGCGATTTTTCCATTAAACAAGTGATGTTTTTCTGTCGAGCGACACGCTCTGCACAAATCATCCTATTTTCTTGCGAAATACTACTTTTCTTCATCAAATTTCTCAAGGCCCCCTCGGAATTCACGAACGTTTTGTCGAATTTAAACGGAGATATCAGCGGTGTTAATCCCGAATGGTCAAGATCATCGAAAGATTCGAACTTCATTTCACGGTTAGTCAGCAAAGCGACGTTCGTGATAGCTGTGTAGACGGCGGCTGAGTAAACGGCCGAAATAGCAAGCAAGGAAGCGAACAGAATGCGCTCGGAATTCGTGCGCGGTTGTTGGGACACGGAGACACCGAAAAATGTACGCACGATGTTGAAAGGACGCCACACGGAAACATGGAAGCGCAGCAGGTGAACGGCGATCACGTAAATCGTGACGATGGCCAAACTCACGAAAATGGCCAGGCAGAAGCGTGCTGTGTCGAGTTGTCCCTGTTGTGGCAAGATTGGGACGACCGCACAAAACCCATCGATACGTATTGGGACAGTCCGCAAACTATTGAACCTAGATGTACTTGACCGTGGAGATGGTTGAGCGGAAATATCCAATTGCGTAATCTCCTCAGCCTGTTCAGCGACACGTTCAATATCAGCGATATTTCTACCACCATTCATTGCCCAATAAAATGGAATATACTGTACAGATGCATTCAATCTTGTAGCAAAAATTTTCATCAGCAGAATGTTGGCACCACCAAAAGAAACAGGCTCACCAAGTTCGTTAAATTTGGCGATGGTAAATGGTTGACTGTCCATCGCTCTTATTCTTAAAGGGTACTGTGCCATTTCACTAGTTTTGTCGGGAAATATCACAGTCGATATCGAATCTGTAGTCGAAGCCCAGTCACTTCTGGTATACTCGTTCTTGAAAGGATTGAGTCGATGAACAATCGGTAGGCCGAACTCGTTCTTCTGCGGTTTCAACGTTCTTGCCGATTCCGGCTCGATCCACTCGAGGATTGTCAAATCCAGCAACTTCCGGGTCCAAGCGTATTGCAACAGATCCTTCAGACCGTCGCTAAATGCTCGACCAACGAATAAAACCAAATATTTCGGACGGTAGTCGTATGATGCCATCTCTGCTACAGCATCGATGAGGCTTCTTGGTGGTAGAGTTGGCGAAGTTTCGCGGGACACGTGAACTAGAAGGTAGATGGTCGCAGAAGTGGCGATCGGTGAAGGATCCCACGAGTCCTGGCCACCTGATGTGCCGCTTGCGTTGTTGTCATCTTCGGTTATGTTGATCGTCAGAACGGGAAGCTTATGCATCAATTTGAGAATGACCTCATCGATTATCGGACTTGAAACGTCTTCGTCTTTTGCGAGTTTAGTGGTTATAAGCACCACTTGCCGGGCTCCCGAATCTTCGGAGATGTATCTCGTCACGTTGTCTACCCAGTCGGTAGAATGGACGAAAAATATGGCCATTACGAAAAAAAGTAAAACTCGAAATATCCCAGCCATATCTACTTTTTTTGCGGCACGCTTTGCTGTGTTGAACGAGTGTGAGCACCGAGCTACACCGTGAACACGCACGATTCCAAATGTCCGAATACTTCGTAAAGCTAATTCACGCCCAGGATAGACCTCGCTGTCGCGAGTCGGCGGAACATCTGAGTCTGGTCACCGAGTCGGCTGACGGCGTGCCCTCGAATTTTAAGCATATATGAAAAATCGATGTGAGGAAAAAATGTCCATCCGCTGCATTTTACAATTAGGTAGGCTCGTTTGAGTACACAATGCCCCATGGGACGCGATTATACTGCCTTCTGTACGCAACTGACGTTGGCTTGATGCACTTTCGTACCGACGTTTTTACACCTTCGGGTAGGCTGACATTTCATAGCCCGGTAAGTTGTTAGTTTTCCGTGGAAAATTATCTACGTGGAGTTTGTTTGTTTGGGTTAGCTCTGTAAGTTGTTAGTTTTCGTGGAAAATTATCCACGTGGAGTTGATTATCGGACGACCTTGTTCAAAGTTCACCAGTTTTTCTATACCGATGGATAGCGACGAAAAAAAAAAAAATTGCGGCGTGCGCAGTGTCCTTGACTCAATGGTCGACTTTTGTTTTTACTTTTTCTGCAACAGACGTCGCCATGGAGATGTGACTTTCATCGGGCATCGGCATATAGCTCGTTGGATTATTCAGTCTTTCAGCGACAATAATCGTTATTTTCCATGAATTGATAGACACTTCGTTGCATACGAGAATGCAATCATTGCAATTGGTGTGCGACCGAAGATTCGGATGTTTAATTCTATAACATTGCGTGGCGACTTGATCTTTGGATTTACCCTTTTTTGGGATGTTATCCCTTAAGGCCTTAGTCTACAGCAACGGGTATAAAATCATGTGCGAGTTTAACAGTTTTTTTCGTATGAAAAAGTTATTTACTCATAAAATTATTTGCACATCTATTTAGCATGAATATCAAGCTGTTAGAATTTTTTTTTCGGTGTACAAAATGGCCGACTACTCCAAACTTTTCGAAACAGCTTTTTTCCAATTCGCGTAACAAATAACTTGAACAATTTTCACTTGATTCACTTCAAATTTACCAGTTATGTTCCTAATTCCTGATTAATCGAAAGCTTTTTATTTTATGAGCAGTTTATGAGCAGTTATAACGGAATTGTTCACTGAAAATTCATTTCTTAAGTTCAAATACCTACAACTCTTGAATAAAACGATATTTCTCAAATTCCCTACGTACTCTCTAGGTATTCTAATGTAGATTGACGAGAATTTTTGTTTTTTGTTCTAGGTAAACATTGTGGATACTAAACGTCACGCCGCGGAGCGCCTAAAAAAAGATAACAAAAGAAAATATTAGTAGTCTCAAAAACTGTCGCATCTCAAAAAGTAAAGGCGTTTCAGGTTCCTCAGAAAATTTCTTACAAATAACAACTTTTATGAAGTTTTTTATTTAATTATTTGTTAAAAAATACGGTGTTCGATCATTCGAACATAGAAAATGCAGTGTGTCCCAATTATTGAACACTCGAATTCTCCAAGATGGCGTCATTAAACCCATCATACCATCGAGACAGTTAACGTGTGACAAATCGCGTGAATCGGTTTTATTCAAACAAAAACTGTAAGTTCCTGAATAAACTTACCTTTATTCTTTTAATAATAACTCTAAGATCGTCAAATATATTTTTTGTTGTATTTTCGTGCAATAAATATAGGAAGGAAAATAAGAAGAGAATATAACCTAAATGTAACCTAAAATACGGATGTACTGTTCAATATTTTTTGCTTTCCGATATTTCAGGGAGCCAAGCTGCGACAAATCAAACAAAAACAGAACATAACAACGAGGAAGCTGAAAATAAAAATAAAATAAAGTTCGAGTTGAAAAGCAAAAATTAACGAAATGCGAATGAACCAAAAACCTGTCAAAAGAGACTATATATATATTTTTCTATTTTTACATGATTGACAAAAGATTATTTAAGTGCTCGATTTTGCTTTTATTTCTTAATATTGTACCCAAAATAAGATTTTCAGAACGGAAAAAGAATTCTCGAGTGTTCAATAACTGGGACATGCCTGTTCAATATTAGGGACCTAGGCACTTCCAGTGTTCAATAATTGGGACATTTTCATGCTTCCCATTGTTATTCTTCGTTTTTATTTGAAATCATTTTAAAATAATTTAAAGGGCGATTTTTCGAAAGTAAAAATAGTAAAATATCATTTGAACATGAAAGCGATGGTTTTTTCTTGATTTTATATTTTTGTCCCACCGAATTCAATCCCCCAGATCCTTAGCTGTTCAATAATTGGGACATTTACCTTAGACATGTAATTAATTTTGTGAGTGATCACTTTTTCATACGAAAAAAATTGTTAAATTCGCACATGCTTTTATACCCGTTACTGTGGCCTAAGGCCTTAAACCTTTCTTTCTTCGAAATATATCCCTATATTTATAGTACTAATATATTTTTTTCAAACAACATGATCTGGCTATAACGAAACGTCGATAGAACGAAAACTCCATAGTGAACTTCCCTGGAGATTCGTTGTATCGAGGTTCGACTGTATATGCCAATACTCCAAGGAGGTTACATCTCCATAGCGACGTCTGTTGCAGAAACGTTATAAACAAAAGTCGACCGTCCGGCCAAGGACACTGCGCACCCCGTATTGTTTTTTTTTTGTGACGATTCATTGGTATAGAAGTCCTCGGTAACTTTGAACGAGATCGTTCGATAACCACCTGCACGTGGATAATTTTCTAAAAAAATTCTCTACGGAGCACTAAAAAGTTGTCGAGCTGTGAAAGGTCAGCCTATCCGGAGGTATAAAAACGTCGGTACATCAGTACAGGTAACACATCGTTGGGGAAATTACAACGTCAGTTATGTACAGAAGACAGTATAATCGCGTCCCACGGGGCGCTGTGTACTCAAACGAGCCATCCGAATTGCAAAATGCAGCGGATGGAATGTTTTTCTTCCCATCGATTTTTCATATATGCATAACATTCGAGGGCACGCCGTCAGCCGACTCGGTGACCAGACTCAGATGTTCTGCCGACTCGCGATAGCGAGGTCTATCCTGGGCGTGAATTAGCTTTACGAAGTATTCGAACATTTGGAATCGTACGTGTTCACGGTGTAGCTCGGTGCTCACACTCGTTCAACACAGAAAAGCGTGTCGCAAAAAAAGTCGATATGGCCGGGATATTTCGAGTTTTACTTTTTTTCGTAATGGCCATATTTTTCGTCCATTCTACCGACTGGGTAGACAACGTGACGAGATACATCTCCGAAGATTCGGGAGCCCGGCAAGTGGTGCTTATAACCACTAAACTCGCAAAAGACGAAGACGTTTCAAGTCCAATAATCGATGAGGTCATTATCAAATTGATGAACAAGCTTCCCGTTCTGACGATCAACATAACCGATGATGACAACAAGGCAAGCGGCACATCGAGTGGCCAGGACTCGTGGGATCCTTCACCGATCGCCACTTCTGCGACTATCTACCTTCTACTTCACGTGTCCGGCGAAACTCCGCCAGCTCTACCATCAAGAGACCTCATCGATGCCGTAGCAGAGATGGCATCATTCGACTACCGTCCGAAATATTTGGTTTTATTCGTTGGTCGAGCATTTAGCGACGGTCTCAAGGATCTCTTGCAATACGCTTGGACCCGGAAGTTGCTCGATTTGACAATCCTCGAGTGGATCGAGCCGAAATCGGCAAGAACGTTGAAACCGCAGAAGAACGAATTTGGCCTACCGATTGTTCATCGTCTGAATCCCTTCAAGAAAGAGTATACGAGAAGTGACTGGGCTTCGAATACAGACGGCCTATTTCCTGACAAAGCTAGTGACATGGCGCGATACCCTTTGAACATAAGGGCGATTGAAAATAAGCCGTTCAGCGTCGCCACATTTAACGACCTTGGCGAGCCTGTCTCTGTTGGTGGCGCCAACATTCTGCTTATCGAGTTTATCGCTAAAAGATTGAATGCATCTGTAAAGTACATTCCAATTAATTGGGCATTATACGAGGGTAGAACACTCGCTGATATTCGACGTTCCCCTCACTACACCGAAGCGACTGCACAATTGGATATTTCTTCTCAACCATCTCCGTACTCAAGCACATCTCACTCGCAAACTGTCCCGATACGTGTCGATGGATTTTGTGCGATTGTTCCAATCCTGTCAAAACCGGGAAAACTTGCCGCCGTGCCCTTCTTTCAGGCCGGTTTCGTGACTTTGGCGATAGTCACGATTTATCTGATCGCAGTTCACCTACTGCGCTTCCGAGTCTCCGCGTGGCGACCTTTCAACATCGTGCGTGCAGTCTTCGGTGTATCCGTGTCTCAACAACCGCGCGCAAATGCCGAGCGCATTGTGTTCGCTTCCTTGCTCGTTATTTCGGCTGTTTACTCATCCACCATTTACACCGCCATCACGAACGTCGCTTTGATGTCTACCCGTGAAATGGAGTTTGAGTCTTTCGACGATCTTGACGATTCGAAATTAACACCGGTCATAAATTCCTTCAAATTCGACAAAACGTTCGCGAACTCCGAGGGGGTCTTGAGACAATTGATGATCAAAAGTGAAATGGCGGCTGAAAATGTGATGATATGTGCACAGCGTGCTGCCCGAGAGAAAAACATCACTTGTTTGATGGAAAGATCGAGGGCCGAGATAGCTGTAATCAGAAGTAGAGTAGATGGACGCGTCACAATAAAAATTGCTAAACCTTGTTTCTGGACAGACGGCTTCGGATTGCGATTGGGCAAACCATCACCCTATCGGTCTACCATTGACAGTCTCATCAATCGAATGCATAGCGGTGGATTGATTGAAAAGTTGTACGAAGACGCGAAACACGAATGGATCAAAGACAACTACAACGATGACGAGAGTGAGCTTGAGGACAAAGAAAATATGATCACACTACGTCGACACTTGCTGGCGATCGTGGCTGCCGGTTACACAATATCGCTGTTGACGTTTATGGCCGAGATCCTCATCCATCGTATATCGATATTCATGAAAAACGTCAAAAAAAGGTTAAATAAACGTCCAGTAGTGCTCTACCCGTACACCGAATAGACATCAACACAGAACAAATAATAGAGTGCGTAGTAACACGACAGATTGTTCAAGCTTGATATTGTAAAATCATCGTCCGTTGTATTGAATAAAGTACCTAATACATTGCAAATGTGTATGTCGAAAAAGGAAATTGTCAAAAATGTTTAATTATGACCAACAGTCTAGACTCCGGAAAAAGGTGAATTTCGACAATTTTTGTGGATAATCAGTGGATAGAACTAAAATTCGGTCTATCGGCTTTTATTGGTGCGATCTTCAAGTCATCATCGACACTTGCTGGCGATAATGGTTGCCGGTTAAACAATATCGTTATTGACATTTATGGCCGAGGTCCTTATCCATCGCGTATGTAAATTATTGAAAAGCGTCAAAAAAGTCGAATGAACATCCAGTAGTGGTCTTTCCATATACCGAATAGACATCAAGCCTAATCGTGATGTTGCTGAAAAACCCCGTAATCGGAAAAAATTAGAAGGCCAGTTTTTTGACAGGTCATTCTGTAAGTACCGCGGGTGGCAAATCCAAGTTTACCGAAAAATCGGGGTGCAGGGTTTTTTTAGGGGATGAAGGGGTATGGGAGTGGATTGATGTCAAACTACACCCCTACGAGGTCAGCGCCGTGAGACAAAATGTTCCGACAAATCCGGGGTTTAGTTTTGTCCACAGCGCCGAAGTTGTGGAAGTTCATTTTGGGGGTGAAAAAGTCGCGTGTAATTTTGAAAAATCAGTTTTGGTTCAATAACCGTTTAGGAATTTTTTTTACACTTTTTGTTCAAATGGAAACGTTGTAGCCCTTGAAAAGACGCGTCGATTGAATATTTAATCGTCACTCTCCGATAATGTCTTCACCGCCAAAAAATGGTTGATATACAAAAAAAAAAAAAATTTCGTTGAATAACTCAAAAACAATCGATTTTTCGCGTATAGTTTAAATGCACAAAATGTAGAGAATAACTTTTTCTATTTTTTCGTTTCCATGGACGATCCTTGAATTTTTATTTTCCAACCCCCTCTCGAGGGTTGGAAATTAGAAATGAAATTTTGGGATAACTATTGACCACACGAATTCGCTGCCGCGGAACAATTTGTAGCTTGAACCCTCAGCTACATTTTTGTCCACAGCGCCAAATTCATATCTCTTTGTTTTTGGTCAATAGATTTCCCAGAATTATATTTTGAATTTTCAACCCGCGAGAGGGATTAAAAAAGGCAAAATTCAAGGGGTGTCCATAGAAACGAATATATAGAGAAAATTATTCTCTACATTTAAGTACCTTTAAACCTCCCCCGAAAAAACAATTGTTTTTGACTTATTCAGTAAAAAAAATTTCTTTGATAATTCAACAATTTTTTTGGGGTTGAAGATATTATCGGAGAGGGATGATCAAATACTCGTTCGACCCGTCTTTTCAAGGGCTACAACGTTCCCATTTGAACAAAAATTGTATGAATTTTTCCTAAAGAGTTATCGAATGAAAACTGATTGTGTATAATTTCACCCGATTTTTTCTCCCCCGAAAAGAAATTTCACGACTTCGGCGCTGTGGACAAAAATAAAGCCTGGATTTTTATGAACATTTTTATTCCAGGCGCCGGCGTTTGAACTTGATATTGTATAATCATTGCCCATTGTATAGAATAAAGCGGTGGTAGAGTAAAATGGTGGCGATGACGCTGTGTGAAGCAGGGTTGCGAAATTTGCAATAAAAAAGTAATGCATTATTAATTCCTTTTTTTAATGGGTAATGCAAAAATATTCCATTACCCATCACATTACATTCAGTGATGTAAAAAAATCCATTACTCATTACATTATATTTTGTAACGTAAACAATTTCCGTTACTCAGTACATTGGAATTTGTAATGTGAAACATTTCCGTTACAAAATGCAATGTAATCTGTAATGATATAAAAATTCATTACACATGCATTGTAATGAGTAATGAACATTTTTTACATGACAAAGTCCATTGTAATGGGTAATGGAATTTGTTTACATTACAAAGTGTAATGTAATGAATAATAGGAATTTTTTACATTACAAAATTTAATGTAATGAGTTATGGAATTTTATTACATTACAAATCATAAGGTACTGAACAATGGAATATGTTCCCATCACTAATGTGATGTAAAAAATCTCCATTACTCATTATACGGTAATATGGATTATTCATTTCCCATCGGGTCAGATCGACTCTGTGCAAAAACCGCTGTCCCTAATGGGAAACGAATAATAATCCTCATTACATTGTAATGAGTAGTGGAATTTGTTTACATTGTATCACATTAGTAATGTGAAAAAATTCCATTGCTCATCACATTACATTTTGCACTGTGAAAAAATCCATTACTCATTACATTACACTTTGTAATGTAAAATATTTCCATTATTCGTTACATTGGACTTTGTAATGTAAAAAATTCCATTACCCATTACATTGAAAATTAAAAGTTTCATACTTACACCTAATCTGCTGTGTTACGACTAAAGAGTACCGTATAATGGGGTTACTTTGAACAGGTTAAGGAAGTTTTTTGTAATTGACTGTTTTTAACTTCCTAAATTCCTACTTTTTTCTCCAACAGAATAATGTGTCCTTTGCCTATCAAATGTATTAGAAAGTGAAATTATACATACATATTTTTTAAGTGTCAAAGTGACCTCGAGTGTGGGTTTTTATGACAAGGCATTGAAATGCAACTTATGTAAAAAATTAAGCGTTACTTTGACATCATTTTGACGAAAAAAAAGTGTTATGCATTATATATGGAATTAAATGAAAAGCAACGATTTTTTACAATCAAATTCTCAACTTCTTGAAGGAAACATTTTACATAAAAGTATCAAGTACCTAGGGCACTATTATAGTCACTTGATCAGTCTTATAAATATCATTGAGATCAAAATCAACTTTGGCAACATTACAATAAACTTGAACAACAAATTTCAGTAACAATAGAAAAAAAGTTTCAAAGGTATCCTTAACCCTTCGACTGCACACTGGGTCATTTTGACCCCATTTTTTTTTCAACTGCCTGTATCGCAAGACTGGGTGCACTCCTACTCTATAGGGGGACATTCGACACCCATCATACCATCCTGCCCGTGTACTGAGGACAGCAGTCGAAAATGGATCTGGGGTCAAATCGACCCCGGTTATGCAGTAGTGAAAACATATTTTTGTGAAATTTGGTATTTTATTACTACATGTAAGTGAGTTACGATAGAAAATGCTACTGTTAATTATGTATTTAGAATGTCGATCATAAAACTATAAGTAAGTGTCCCTTGCAGGAGGGCTACGTGCAACAAGCACCTAATGTACTTATGCGTCGAGTGCGGTAAATCTGAATAATAATAAGTCATTGAAGTAAAATAAAAACATACGTTTTCAACAATTAATCTACCGAGGCGATTTTTTCCATTGTTCACTATCCCGAAAATGCTCAAATTCAAACCTCCAAAAAAATATTCTTTTTGGAAAGACACTCTCTTTTTTTCGTTTCTACAAACCTTCTTCTTCAAAAACCTTGAGAGAAGTTTTTTTTTACACGTGGAAAAAAAATACGATCTTTACCGCGCAAGTACGTAATTTTTAACGCGTCTCCCACTTTGAGCGAATTTTTGTTTTTATTGAAAAATAAATGTTGGGCCATAAAATAACGATCATTGACTACAGAAACGTCTTGACAAAGAAAAAAAACTAAAAAGCATATTTACCGAAATACAACGATGTGAAAAACGTCTGGGGTCAGATTGCCCCCATATGCAGTCGGTGGGTACACTGACAGAAAAATTCTATTAATATCTATTAACTCTACTAATCGCGTCTATTTGATTTTCGTTTATTTAAATTAACTAGATTTTTCGTGGGATCGAATTTTTCCTACTGCATTCCATTATTGAAATTATTTACTTCAAATATATTTATTTATTCAAATCAAAATATATTCAATATCGTCCAATAACTAAATATTTTATTTAATCCTAATAAATCTGCGATTCGGTTTCATCTGCTCAAAAAATAATTCAATTGAATCCACTAAAAGGATCTATTTGATTTTTTTAAATTTAAATTTATTGGAATTTTCGTAGAGAAATATTTTCTTCGACAGAAATCATCTCAAAAGGCCAGGGAACGACGAAATTACGATACAAAATCGTTGTCATAAAAATATTAATAAAGTATTTCATTGTATTTTGGATTTATCGAAATATTTTATGTATGTACACTTAGATTCACAGTGTACATTGTAAGCAAATAGAGATTTAGTTGAATCGAATATTTATTTATTCAATATAAATATATTCAATAATTAAAAAGAATAGCTGAAATAAATAAAAAATATCTTTGAAACAAACAAGATCGTAGTAGGCCGTGAGCCAAGAAAAAAACCTATTTGATCCAAATAGATCCTATTAAAATTTTTTTGCAGTGTAATTAGTACAGTCGTGCTGTATATTGGAATCGGAAAAAATTAGAAGAAGGTTAGTTTTTTGACAGGTGATTTTGTAGGTGTCACGGGTGCTAAAACCAAGTTTGCCTAAAAATCGGGGGGTAGAGTTTTTTTAGGGGATGGGAGTGGTTAAATGCCAAACTAGAACCCCCACGAGGTCGGCGCCGGGAGACAAAATGTTCAGAAAAATCCGGGTTTTATTTTTGTCCATAGCGCCGAAGTCGTGGAAGTTAATTTTGGGGTTGAAAAAGTAGGGGGAAATTTTGAAAAATCAGTTTTCATTCGATAACTCTTTAGGACAAATCCATACAATTTTTGTTCAAATGGAAACGTTGTAGCCCTTGAAAAGACACGTCGATCGAGTATTCCATCAACCCTCTCTAATAATATCTTCACCCCCAAAATAGTTGTTGAAGAATTAACAAAAAAATTGTTTATTGAATAACTCAAAAACAATCGATTTTTCGGGGATATTTTAAACGTACGAAATGTAGAGAATAATTTTCTCTATATTTTCGTTTCTATGCACAACTTTTGAATTTTGCTTTTTCGAACCCATCTCAGGGGTTGAAAATTCAAAATGAAATTCTGGGAAAACTATTGACCGAACCTAAAGAGATACGAGTTTGGCGCTGTGGACAAAAATGTAGTTGAGGGTTCAAGCTACAAATTCTTCCACGACGGCGAATTCGTGCCGTCAATAGTTTTCCCAGAATTTCATTTTGAATGTTCAAACCCCCGAGAGGGGTTGGAAAATCAAAATTCAAGGATGGTCCATAGCAAGGAAAATATGGAGAAAATTATTCTCTACATTTCGTACATTTGAACCATACTCGAAAAACCGATTGTTTTTGAGTTATTCAATAAACTATTTTTTTTTGGTTTTTTAACCATTTTTTGGGCGTGAAGATATTATCGGAGAGTGATGATCGAATACTCGATCGACGCGTCTTTTCAAGGGCTACAACGTTCCCATTTGAACAAAAAACGTACGATTTTTTTCTAAAGAGTTATTGAATTAAAACCGATTTTTCAAAATTTCACCCCACTTTTTCACCCTCAAAATGAACTTCCACGACTTCGGTGCTGTGGACAAAACTAAAGCCCGGATTTTTCTGAACATTTTGTCTCACGGCGCCGACCTCGTAGGGCTTGTAGTTTGGCATTAATCCACCCCAATCTCCTTTCATCCCCTAAAAAAAACCCTACACCCCGATTTTTAGGCAAACTTGGATTTAGCATCCGCTGCACCTACAAAATCACCTGTCAAAAAACTAGCCTTCTTCTGATTTTCTCCGATTCCGGGTTTTTTCAGCGACAGCACGACTGTACCAAATGTCATTTCAACCCCGTTTTACAGTACACCTTCCTCTTCATCAAAAAGTTCTTTCTTTTTGGCCCAACAAAGTAGAAACCTCCCTTAAAAAATCATCCGATCACCCAAAAATATTCACCCTGTATGCGCGTATACGCCGTATGCAGAGACTCTCGGCCATGCGGCGTGGACAAAGTAGCGTCATCCGCGGGCGCAGAAGAAGCGCGTCACGATGCGACGGCCTGAAAATACGAGAATTCCAAAGCGACGGGCAACATATTGTCGTGCTTCTGTTGCGAGCGTGTGTGGTGCGATCACCGCATAAATTGTACGATACGCGACTACAGTGGCGACTATTATTAGACCTAATAGTCCATGTGTTAGAATTTCCTCGCCGCGCGGCCCACCAAAGAGCGAGGGCCGTTTCTTCGCGAACCAAACGCGCGACGAGACGTAAATCGGTAATTACACGTTACCTATATGACATAGCTCAACAAAATTTAGAGATATCTTTTGGGATTAGGCTCTTCTAGATGCTGATTGAGTTTCAGAAAACTAAGCTTATTATGGGGCTACACCAGTGTGAGCGCTGAAAATTTTGGTGATTTTTGGGAATTTTTTGGAAGAAAAGTAATCAATTAAATGTTTCGGAAAATTAAGAATATATTTGGCTATATTTGACCTATATTACATAATTTTTTCATAGAAAAATATTGACATCCAAGCGACTTATGCACTGCCTTCGGAGGCGCCAAAAAAAAGTGCCTCCACTGCTGACATGATTCCGGCCGATTGAGTAGCTGAAACCGAAAAAGGAAAAAATGTCGTTAAACTGGAAGGTATTTCCTGTACAATGACGTAGGATTTTCGAAAAATATCAAAATGTAACAAAATGGCGTGGTTATGAAACAAGTATGCTTTCTTGCCTATAAAATGGTCGTTTTTTTCAATGCCAAATCGTCAATTTTCATAGAATCAAAAATATCCTACGTCATTGTAGAGTAAATATATTCAAGAGTGCTCAGTTCAAATTTCAAGTCAATCGGATAATTGCTCTTTGAGTTACAATGTCAGCAAATTTGAAAAATCTCATTTCGAGAAAAACGCGTTTAAAGATTTAACTATCGATTTTTGCAAGATAAAATGATATTGATATAAATTATATAAATAATAATGGTATTCTTGAAAGTATAAACTGTCGAAAAAAGCGAAAAAATCAATTTTTTGAAAGTGTCACACTGGTATTGCCCCTTAACCCCTTTGTTGGCAGAGAGAATTTGACAAAATGTGCCCAGAATGGCAGGAGATTTTTTTTATCCTGAAAACTTGTACTCTGGGGCATTTGAGGGCGCTGATTACGAATCTGAATTCAAAATTCAGGAATTCACAATGACGAACAAGTATGGCGAGTGAAAATACAAATACTACCGATTGATTCGAGTAAAATTTCCAATTTCGGTCCGCCATTCTAGCGCCGCCATTTTGAATTTTCAAATTTAAAGTTCAGATTCGTAATAAGCGACTTCAAAAATCCCAGAGTACTAATTTTCATCTAAATCGAGAAAAGTTTTTGATTTTTGTCCGCCATATTGGCTTCGCCATTTTGAATTTTCAAATTTTGACCTGAAATTCGAATTCAGCGAGCCCAAAAACCCCCAAGTAAGGCTCCGATTTCAAATCAGAGCAAGTTAAATGGGAAATAATGGTTGACGCACTACTGCGTCAATGCCACACAGGGCACGGAATTATTTGACGCACTAATGCGTCAATGCCAACAAAGAGTACACGCAAAACAGAAAATTCGTTCACCGACGATTTGC